>CAIGQV010016752.1:267631-281299 GCA_903798115.1 Danio jaintianensis
ATTTTCTGATGTGTTCTCTTCTCTTCCCGGGCAGACTAACATCCTCCATCATGAGGTCCGGACACCACCCGGAGTCATCATCAGGCAGCGACCCTACCGTGTCTCTGAGGCTCGTCGGCAGGCTATTAAAGAGGAGGTAAAACAAATGCTCAAGTTAGGGGTGATAGAACCATCTATCCCATGGTCCAGCCCAATCATGATGGTCCCAAAAGCTGACGGCACCCTCCGCTTCTGCAATGACTTCCGCCGACTCAATGAGGTCTCTTGAGTTCGATGGCTACCCCATGCCTCGGGTGGATGAGTTGCTGGATCGCTTGGGAAGGGCCCGGTACATTTTCAACCCTAGACCTCACCAAGGCATACTGGCAAGTACCACTGTCCGAAAACAGTGCTTTTTCCAACCCTAGTGGCCACTGGCAGTACCGGACCCTTCCCTTTGGCCTTCATGGGGCACCGGCCCCATTCCAGAGAATGATGGATATCCTTCTGCGACCTCACCAGGCCTATGCTGCGGCCTACTTGGATGACGTGGTGATCCACTCCGAGACATGGGAAGATCATCTGGACCGTCTACAGAGGGTGCTGTCAGAGCTCCGGAGGGCTGGACTCACCGCCAACCCCCGCAAATGTCATCTGGCGCTCTCTGAGGCAAAGTACCTGGGTTTCCAGGTGGGAAGAGGACTCATCCGACCACAGGAAAAAAAGGTGGAAACTGTTCGCTTAGCCCCTAGGCCTGAATCAAAAACCCAGGTACAAGCGTTCTTAGAGTTGGCGAGGTACTATCGCTGCTTCATCCCTAACTTCTCCTCCTTAGCCGCCCCTCTGACAGAACTGACTAGGAAGAGGCAGCTGGAGAAGGTAAAGTGGACCACAACAGCGAAGGAGGCTTTCAGGAGGATAAAGATGGCCCTTACTTTGGAACCGGCACTCCGAGCCCCAGACTTTGGCTGCCCCTTCTTGCTGCAGACGGATGCCTCCGACACAGGACTGGGAGCAGTCTTGTCACAAGTTCAGGAAGGTGAGGAGCATCCGATACTATACATCAGCAGGAAGCTGACCCCAGCTGAGAGAAACTATGCCACGGTGGAAAAGAAAGCCCTGGCCGTCAAGTGGGCAGTCCTGGAGCCGTAAGTTCACCCTGGTTACCGACCACGCACCCCTACAGTGGATGGCCAGAGCGAAAGACACCAATGCCAGGGTGACACGGTGGTTCCTCGTGCTCCAGGACTTCCACTTCGTTGTGCGACATCGGGCTGGAACTGCCAACGCTGACGGCTTCTCTCGGATCTGGGCAGCTTTTGCAGGTCTGTCAGGGGTCACTCCCCACCCACCCCTTATCTCTCCCTTTCTGTCTCATGTCATCCACAGGCTTAGTTTCAAAAGACTTAATTGTATCATCATGAGGCACATTTATTAATTTGTGATTACTATTTTATTTTTCTTTTGCATTACATGGCAGTTTCAGCTGAAAAAAAAAATTGCATCTTGCCTGGATGGATGAGCAATTAAGTATCCCAAAGGTACCCTGACATATGCAGTACTTGGGGTTGTTCACTAACCTAAATTATACAGAAACAGTAATATTAATAATAATAATTTAAAAAAAACTAATTAAAACAACAAGTCAAAAATCAGATCTATGCTAACCTTCGTTCCCCGTGATGAAAGGCCAGAATCCCCTCCGATACGACCCAAAAGGTTGAGTTCACTCTCACCATGCCGACAGAGGTAGATAGTGCGAGGTGTGACATGAATGTTCATCAAGTAGTAGACAATTCTACTTTGAATATGATCCTGAACCTGATTCACCAGATATCTGCTGCCTACATCAAATATCTTAATATACGACAGGTTCCTGTGGACACACAGATGCAGGACAGTAATCATGAGGACTTTGACTACAATTATGCAAAGCAAAAGTTTCTTAAATTCATTTTGGATGACATGTATGGTTCACCTGTCTTTGTCATCATCTAAAGGAACATATGTGAGTTTGTAGCAGTCTATTCTCTTGAGGAAGTCATCCACGGCTTCCTCTTTATCACAATCAACATAATCAGGACTGCTCAGCTTCACTTGCTGCAGATATAAGGAAGAAAGCAAATGCCCTTTTACAAGATGCACAGAACAAAATCATGAAACAGAGCATAACAATAACCAGGCAATCTTTTAATAATTATTCAATAATTATGCAAAAGCAAATTAATAATATAGATAAAACTAATAAACATACGCTGATGAGTTATTATGACCACCAGATAGCAGAAAATATAGTGCAACAGTGACATTATCAAGAACTGGACATCAAAAGTTGAGAGATCAATTGAGAGCTCCCCTGCAAGGTGATATGTGTGACCCAAACTAATGAATCACATTCCTCAGGCGGTTTCTATTTGGTTCAAGAATGTCCAGTGAGAGGTCCAAGCTGTCTCCTTTGTTGTAACTAGTATAAAGTTCTGCTCTACAAACAGGCACTTTTGTTTAGGATTCTTAGAGGATGATGAGATAACATCACTACTGGATAACTTTACTGCACTCCCTTCATTAAACTGTATTTTGTATTATGCTAGGTGATATCATTAAAAAACAGTTAGACAAGAGTTAGACGTTAAACTTTATATCAACCTGATAATTTGTACAAATTTATGAAATTAACAGATTATATAGCTGATATAAAAAATGGATGACTAAAAACTTCTTATTACTAAATTCGGATAAAACAGAGGTCTTGCTTATTGGACCCAAAACCCTCACATGCAAAAACCTAGAACAGTGTATAACCCTTGATGGACTCTCAGTTCAGTCCTCATCTTCAGTCAAAAATGTGGGGGTGATTTTTTGGGGGTTGTTTGAATGTCACATTTCAAGCATCTGTAAAATTGCATTTTTTTTTCATCTTAAAAATTTTACCACACTTCAACATATGCTATCAATGTCTAATGTGGAAAAGCTTATTCATGCTTTCATGACCTCTCGATTAGAGAATTGTAATACGTTACTACTGCCCTGTAGGCCTAATTAACAAATTTCAGCTGGTTCAAAATGCAGCTGCTAGAGTGCTGTCTAAATAAAAAAATTGTATTGACTACCTACAAAGCCCTGAACGGCTTAGCTCCCCAGTATTTGTGGGAGCTCCTGGTGTATTACAGCCCCTCATGTCCACTATGCTCAATTAATTCTGGACTAATGATTATTCCCAGAATATCAAAATCAACTGTAGGCAGTAGACCTTTCTCATATCTGGCACCTAAACTCTGGAGCAGCCTTCACAGTTCGGGAGGCAGACACTGTCAGTTTAAAACTAGATTAAAGACCCATCTCTTTGCATTAGCATAGCATAGCATAGCAAACACAAATGCTTTTGAAATCCAAATCTCCTAAGGGATTGTTAGGCTGCATTAATTGGGGCAACTGGAGCCGGGAACACTTCCCAAAAGACATTATAATTTGAACAGCGTCTACGCTTATGTTATTCTGTTTTTTCATTATCCCGAGGTCTCCATAATCCTAGACCAGGCCGTATCCTGAGCAGATGCTGTGGTGGTCATGGAGGAGTGGAGAGCATGAGATTGATTCCTGAAAGACCCCAGCGACAGAGGAGTCTCCGCATTGATCCGGCGGGCCAGCCTGAACACCTGCCGGTTACCTTCTCACACCTGCAGCTTCTCCACAATGGATGTCCAGCATTCTTCAGCCTTCGGCGCCTAGGCTGCAGCTCTGCACAGGAAGTTTGGCCAGAGGAGTAATGGTCATGCCCAACTGAGCCTGGTTTCTCTTTAGAATGTTTTTCTTTTGTCAGTTGGTGAAGTTTTGTTCATTGCCACTGTCGTCACTGGCTTGCTTGGTTTTGCGACTTGTGGAGCTGCACATTGATGGATTTGCTCTTCAGTTTTTGGACTTTCAGCAGTGAAAATTAAACCACACTGAACTGAACTAAATTGAACTTTAACTCTGAAAACTGGACTGACAGTTTCAATTTCAATTTACTAGAACTTCTATGTTAAGCTGCTTTGACACAATCTACATTGTTAAAGCGCTATAGAAATAAAGATGAATTGAATTTAGTTAATCCAATTCACCTATTTCACATGTCTTTGGACTGTGGGGGAAACCGGAGCATCCAGAGGAAACCCATGGGAACACGGGGAGAACATGCAAACTCCACACAGAAACGCTAACTGTCCCTGCCGGGACTTGAACCAGCGACCTTCTTGCTGTAAGGCGACAGTGATAATCACTGAGCCACTGTACAACCTTTTTTATCCTTCTTATAAATATTTAAATATGAATGTGTTTCTTTATAAATGATATCTTATGTTAGTCAAGCTACACATTAACAAGGCCTCTTGCTATCAGCTCTGTCACAATCATTAATCAATTAAACACACTTTCTTTCAAATCAACAGTTTCTTTTAACTTATCTTCCTGCTATATTGTCTTTAGACAAAAAAATCAAAATTAAAATCAAAATCTCTACTTAGATTGCTAAATACAAACTTAATCCAGAGAGACCTAAAACTGCGTCTGCTCTTCTCTGCTCTGTCAATCCAAGTGCGTGTGAATTCTAACCATGTCAGTGATCTGAACTGGAAAAAAAGTCACATGACAATCAAAATCTTCACGCATTGATTTTACAGCTAAAAAAATATTTTAATATGTCTTCTAATTGCCTATGAAAAGTACTTGTAGAACAGAAAGAAAACCAAAATGTTCAGCATATTTAATTAATTAAGTCTTGTCTTATTACTATTGGTAACCTGGGTAGTATGATAAATGAAGTATGATTATTTTGCACATTTATTTCAGAGTGCATCACACAGAGAGTGTGTGTGTGTATTTGTGTGAGAGAGAGAGAGGGGGGGGGAGAACAGGCAGTAAGCTGAGCTCATTAATATTCACAACTGTTCCAAATATGGCCAATATGGAGCTTCTGATTCTAAGAATTCTCTAGAATAAAAAAACCTGCATTTAAGCAGCTTTTATTAATTTTTTTAGAAACATTACTAGTGTGTATCTTAAGACAAAACAATCACATTGGTGTAATTTAAGATGCATCACTGCAAGAACCTGAACCTAGACCACTTTCACAAGCCCTCTGATGTCTTTAGACTACAGCTCTACTTCTTTTCCAGTAGCCCAAAAGAGAACTGATCCCCTGACTTTGAGCCTGTTTACTTTGAAGGTTTGTTCTCCACTTCCAACAGTTGGAGAAGTTTTGGTTCTTACCACTGTACATCTGGTTTGCCTGGTCAGTGGAGCTGTTCTACAGTGCATCACATTAGCAGTGAACAGCAGTGACATTTCTATGAAACTGAACTGAATTAGCTGTAATATAACTAGAACTATGTATGTGTGTAAACTAGTGTGTATGGGTGTTTCCCAGTGCTGGGTTGCGGCTGAAAGTGCTTGCGCTGGGTAAAACATATGCTTGATAAGTTGGCGGTTCATTCCACTGTGGCGATTCCCCTGATGAATAAAGGGACTAAGCCGAAGAAAAATGAATGAATGAATGAATGAATAACTAGACAGAGTTGTCTAGTTTCTGAATAAATAATGTCTCTGAATAACAGAGTTATCACTACTCTGCTTCTTGCCTGATGCTGAAAATGTTGCACAATCTAAAATATTTTTATGGGTGTTTATTAAATTTTATTATATTGCTATAGTAATAAAAAATCTTGATGACTTATGGTCACTGTTTTGTAGGGTAAAACTTACAGGTTAATAGGCAGGTGGTCATAATATAATTTCTCATCGCTGTTGATCTATAGCAAAACAAATTAATATATGATCATTTCAAAAAAGTAATGAAAATTTTCTTTACCTTGATGTTTTCTGCAATAATTTCTGGGTCATCACAAAGGGATTCAACAAAAAAGACCTACAAAAAACAAGTTTAAAATGATATACTGTGGAGATGTTTTCTGAATAATATCAATTTTGTTAAACCTTAAAATTCACCTGCATCACTTACTTTATATCCATTCTCTTTAGCAAAGGAAAGAATCATCTCTCTTCGTTCTTTTGTTGTGTTGGTTGCATCAAACACCTGCACATACATGAATTGGCTCAATCAATTGTACCATTAATAATAGATTAAAAAGTTTCTAATGCTCATTCTAATGCTGTATTTATTTGAAAAATGTAGTAATTACAGCAATTTTGTGAAATAGTGTTTCAACGTTCATGTCTTTATTACAATATATTTTTTAATATAATTTATTGTTTTTGCAGCATTAAGCAATGTGGTCTATCACAGACATGTCTGTTGATTCCTTAAATGCAGTGTTTATCTACTTTAATCAGAATCAATAATCTCTGCCCAAAAAGTTCTATTGCTGCATGCTATTCAGGGAAGAACTACACAGTCATGCATCCTATTATAATAAATTAATAAAATAAAAAAAATACTTTGTTTACTTTTGTATGTACTCAGAAATATACTTAATATTGCACTTAAATATATTTGACTTATAATGACAGGAGTCTTTATTTAGCCTATACCAAGTGTTTGCCCCATACTGATTTTCTCTTTTTTGCATGTTTGTCACAATTTAATGTTTCAGGTCATTGAACAAATATATTAAATGTTATTCAAAGATAACACAAGTAAACATAATTTTAAATTAAGGTTGTATTATTAAGGTGAAAATTTTTTTAACTACATAGCCCTGTGTGAAAAGGGCTACAACTACATAGCCCGCTGTGGCTTATACACAATCATGAGATCACTTAAATAAGACCTGCCTGACAAAGTGAAGTAGACCAAAATATCCTCAAAAGCTAGACAACATGCCGAGATGCAAAGAAATTCAAAAACAAATGAGAACGAAAATAACTGAGATCTACTGGTCTGGAAAAGCTATTTTTAAAACTTTTGAACTGCAGTGAACTCAAGTGAGAGCATCATCATTTACAAATGACAAAAACATTAAAAATAAAATCCTTACTTCATTGTGTGTTTCCTTGTGTTATCATCATAAACTAATATTTAAATTTGTTTGATGATCTGAAACACTAAAGTGTGACAAACATGCAAAAAAAAAATCAGTAAGGGAGCAAACACTTTTTTAAGAATTCTTGGTTTGTAGCTGATTGTCTTTTGATTGAGTGATTGATTTTTACATGATATTATATACTGCCTGGTTTTAGAGATAAGGCTTAAGGCTACCCTTGAAAAAAAAGTCTAATTCAGGTAAAAAAAAATTAAAAGTGTTTTTAAGTAATGCAGAAGTATATTTTAAGTATTTAAGTATTTTTTGGAATCAGCTGCATAAAACATATGGCGGAATAGTTGGTGGCTCATTCCGCTGTGGTGACCCCTGATAAAATAAGGGACTAAGACGAAGGAAAATTAATATATATGTACTAGGGGTGTATGTATACGCCCCGAATACAGTCAGTCTAGATGTGCAATTATTTTTAGGCAAACAAGACCACAGCAGTGCAACAACTGAGAGGGCATTCACATAGAAAGTATCTGCATCTGAAAACACAAGATGCAGCACTCAAAAATGGTTCTGCCATCTTGTCATGCCATTGTCATGCCAAATTGCTACACAGAAGATGGCAACACTTGCCCTGCCTCCGAGATCTTCTGATCAGTCCACTGCTGTGGAACTGAGAGTAATGAATGCCACTGCGTAAAAGTTGAAACTGTATTATCTCCACACAACGGAAAAAAAAAACGAAAAAAAACCGCAGTGCTCGTGTGTGAGGAACTTCAGAAGACACGAGCGTATAATGGTCATGCACAACCATGCTTACATAGAAAAACAATGGAAATATAAGATTCTGTTCTTAAATGTTCTGAAAATTTGTTTTCCTATTTTAAAATAAAGAAACAATAAATTAAGATATGGCTGTTTTTAATTTTTTGTTTGTTCATAAAAAATTTTAAAAAAGGAAAAAGAGGGGAAAAAAAGGTAGGAAAACGGATATATGACTTTCAAACCCATTATCCACATATCTTCTGCTGTTATAGCCAAGTATATGGGACATGTCCTAGCTTCTCCGTTGAATTTTTCCCCAGAAATATCAATCACCACCCAGGCTTTTAATTAGCTGTGCGTCGTTCTGTGGTGAAGCTGCAAAACACAGCAAGAAGCGGATGAGATGCTCAGATAAAATAAAATATGGTAAATTTAATTAATTATTTGCAGTCATGACTGCATGTCTGTTTTAAAGCTGAATTGTATGGAGTCAGATAGGTCTCAACAGTAATTCACAAAGAAGACATGATGTACACATGCGTAGCCAATTTCACATGCATAAAACCAAAATAACGTGTGCAAAATATTTATATTTACAAAAACAATTCACGTGCACAAAATAAAAATACCTATTCATAAAATAGGTTTTGCAAAAAAAAAACATTTACAAATGTATAACAGTGTATAAAAAGTTTGGAATGTTTAAAATTTGTTTAAATAATAATAACACTGAATGAGAATGTGCAAATCATCTTTCACTTAAGAATTCTGAGATTGATGCTCAATTGGGTTTAAGTCAGGGCTCTGGCTGGGCCATTCAATAACAGTCACGGAGTTGTTGTGAAGCCACTCCTTCGTTATTTTAGCTGTGTGCTTAGGGCCATTGTCTTGTTGGAAGGTAAACCTTTGGCGCAGTCTGAGGTCCTGAGCACTCTGGAGAAGATTTTCGTCCAGGATATCACTGTACTTGGCCGCATTCATCTTTCTCTCAATTGCATACTGTCCCTGCACCTGAAAATCACGCCCACAGCATGATGCTGCCACCACCATGCTTCACTGTTGAGACTGTATTGGACAGGTGATTAGCAGTGCCTGGTTTTCTTATCAGACCAGAGAATCTCATTTCTTACCATATCAAAATCCTTCAGGTGTTTTTTTTCCAGCAAACTCCATGTGGGATTTCATGTGTCTTGCCCTGAGGAGAGGCTTCCATCAGGCCATTCTGTCATAAAGCCCCGACTGGAGGAGGGCTGAAGTGATGGTTGACTTTCTACAACTTTCTCCCATCTCCCGACTGCATGTCTGGAGCTCAGCCACAGTGATCTTTGGGTTCTTCTTTACCTCTCTCACCAAGGATCTTCTCCCCCGATAGCTCAGTTTGGCCAGGTGGCCAGCTCTAGGAGGAGTTCTGGTCATCCCAAACCTCTTCCATTTAAGGATTATGGAGACCACTGTGCTCTCATGCTGCGTTCACACCAGACGCGGAAGAAGCGTAGAGCGCGAGTGATTTACATGTTAAGTCAATGCAAAGACGCGATTAGGCACCCTGCGGCGCGATTCGCGCGAATGGCGCGGCGCGGATTGAGCGTTTTGCGCGTTTGACGCGCTTAACGCGCGAATCGCTCGAGTTGAAAAATCTGAACTTCAGCGGACATTCGCGTCGCGTTAACCAATTAGGAGCTTTGTTTTGTAGGGGCGTGATTATGACGTAGCGCCTGTTGTTGGTGTCCCGAGGGGAAATCTTGTTGCCGACACCGGACAACAGTTCATCAAACTGGGCTTGGCTCAGTCGGAAGCACCGCTGAAAGCTTCCATCATCCAGGTATAGTTTCTGGAGGAGTTTATGAACTCACAGAGCTAGGTGCACCTCAGAATGGATCTAGTGGACTCAGGCACGGCTCCAAACAAATCGACGCTGTTTTTCAGTCTTCCTAAGCACATAAACACAGCTATTCTCTCAATAAAATCCATGTTAGCCATTTAGCAACGAAGCTAGAGTCACCGGGCAGCCCCGCCCATGATGAGAATCCGCGTCTACAGTGAAGTGATTTTCATGCGCGAATGGAGCGGATTTGACGCGCGAATGAAGCGAGTAAACTAAAATGTTCACGCATCTATTTACGCGCGAATAGCGCGATTTATACGCGCGTTCCGCGTCTGGTGTGAACGCAGCATTAGGAATCTTAAGCGCAGCAAAAAAAATTTGTAACCTTTGCCAGATCTGTGCCTTGCCACAATTCTGTCTCTGAGCTCTTCAGGTAATTCCTTTGACCTCATGATTCTCATTTGCTCTGACATGCATTGTGAGCTGTAAGGTCTTATAGACAGGTGTGTGGCTTCTAATCAAGTCCAATCACTATAATCAAACACAGCTGGTATAGCATACAGGTCATAGCTGAAGAATGTAATTACTCCCCAAATACCATATGTCTTATGGTGCGTTCACACCAGATGCGGAAGAAGCGTCAAGCGCGAGTGATTTACATGTTAAGTCAATGCAAAGACGCGAATAGACACCCTGCAGCGCGATACGCTCGAATGGCGCGGCGCGGATTGAGCGTTTTGCGCGTTTGACGCGCGAATCGCTCGAGTTCGAAAATCTGAACTTCAGCGGACATTCGCGCTGCGTTAACCAATCATAAGCTTTGTTTTGTAGGGGTGTGATTATGACGTAGCACCTGTTGTTGGTGTCCCGAGGGGAAATCCTCTTGCCGACCCCAGACAACAGTTTATCAAACTGGGCTCGGCTCAGTCGGAAGCACCGCTGAAAGCTTCTATCATCCAGGTATAGTTTCTGGAGGAGTTTTTGAACTCACAGAGCTAGGTGCACCTCAGAATGGATCTAGTGGACTCAGGCACGGCTCCAAACGAATCTACGCTGTTTTTCAGTCTTCCTAAAGCACATAAACACAGCTATTCTCTCAATAAAATCCATGTTAGCCATTTAGCAAGGAAGCTAGAGTCACCGGGCAGACAGAAGCCCCGCCCATGACGCGAATCCGCGTCTACGGTGAAGTGATTTTCACGCGCGAATGAAGCGGATTTTGACGCGCGAATGAAGCAAGTAAACTAAAATGTTCACGCGTCTATTTACGCGCGAATAGCGCGATTTATACGCGCGTCTGGAGCCAAAGGCTCCCATGGGACATCTTATCTACTGAGACGTTCCACAGATTCATCCTGCGTGCACTTCAAAAGATATTCCAGTGGGAAACCCTCCTTTCATCTGGGGAACCCACACACATGCACAAACACTCATATTGAAATGGACTTTTAGCACAAAACCCACTCCAAAATGTATATAATGTGTTTGTTTCCAATCTATATGTTCTGTTCTATAGCAAAGTAGTTAAAATAGTATATGTATGCACCAATAGGCATCTTATGGTGTTATATAATGTAGAAATGCATAAATCCTGCTTAATGTGGGTTTGAACTATCATGTTTGGTATCATTCTGCTCTGTACATAATTCTACAACTCATGATCTAGGACATATGATGATAACGTGTATGCCTGGTGTAATTTCAAACCATAAGTTAAAGTTTTGTCTGTCTGTCTGTCTTGGGACGGTACAGACCAGCGAGGAGGAACAAAGAAAGTTTCCAGCTTTTCCCGAAGACTTTTCCTCTCACGCCATTGGTCAGTCAGGAGAGACTGGGAGTGACTTGACCAATAGTTAAAACCCATCTACACCCCAAAATCTTGGCAGAAGGTCCCCGACACAAGGGAATACCCCGTTTCTGT
This sequence comes from Danio jaintianensis, assembly GCA_903798115.1. Lineage (NCBI taxonomy): Eukaryota > Metazoa > Chordata > Actinopteri > Cypriniformes > Danionidae > Danio > Danio jaintianensis. Next base: position 279,090 of record CAIGQV010016752.1, read on the forward strand.
ACCCGTGTGACTCGCCTGAGTCCATGTTTCTTTTTTTCGCAAACTCCACGCAAATGACAAAAGGATTTCTTAAAAGACTTCATCTTCTAAACATCAGAGAAAAATCACAGGAAGAGAGAGAGACCCAGGGATACAGGTATTAGTCATGCATTTACGCTGTGCCCTTTTAAGGTGTTTTTGTAGTCTTGGTGGTTTTTAATAGTTATGTGGGACTGAGTTAGATTTGCCATTCTTTTATCTAAACTCGTTATTTCCTCGCTTTCTTTTTCTATGTTTCTGTTGTTATGTTTTGTACGTTTGTTTGTTATGTGTTAGACTAGTCAATAAATCACGCTATAACCACGTTGGATTGTCTTTGTTTTGTCTCACAGAAAAGGTCACTTTAATGGTAAAAGATCCCTGCTACCAGCTTATTAATGTTTTATAATTTCTAAAACTATTCATCTACTTCACGAGAAGTAGCCTACAATTCCCTTTCTAAATAAATAAACCATGAAAGAGTCTGCTCAGACGAGCGGACAAAGTTATTGTTATATTTGTTTTGTTAAATTAACTATAAGTTAATTCTGAATCTTCATAATTAAAGGTGTAGTAGGTGATCTGCCTAAATGCTAACCGGTTAGCATAGTATCTTTTAAATACAATCCCTCCCCTGTCGTCCAAAGCCACGCCTCCTGAAATCGCAAGCATGCACATTAAAGATGCCAGAGATCATGTCATTCGCCAGTTAATTTTTTTTATAGTACTTTATAATATATATATTTATAAACAATATAAATTTGTTTATAAATATATATATTTATAAACAAATATGAACGAAAAACTGTATTATACCTAGCACGTTTTCAGTTATGTAGTTAGCAAGTAAAACTTGTCATCACTCTCTCATCAGTCTCACTCATCAGTCTCACTCTCTCACACACTTTGTCCTAAAGCCACTACTGTATGCTTACTGGTTGGCCGGCGGGGTGCAGGAATTACACTTATTACTAAGCTATACTTACATGCTATTTCAGACCCAATATTCAGAGTAGCATTGCAAACAATATAGGGAGCGCGTCACAGGTTGTCATTGTTCAAAAATGAACCAATGTAAATATAAAACCAACTTCACCTCAGTAAAGCAGACTAGGCGGAATAGCGCTATTTACTTATGTTTTGTTGTTAAACTAAATAAAAATCTACATTATCGATGCTGTAAAAGGTACCATATGAAACTGAAAATAGTCACATCAATCGTTTGCCTGAAGATTTCAGTGGCTGAACAACACTTCTGTGCATATAACCCATTCGTAAAACAACACAATCTACATAAGCTTTGCCTGACTAAAAGAGTTTAAAAACATAACATTACCTGTCTAAAAGAAATACTTCAGCCATGGTGTCGTCCTTCCTCCAGCATGCAAAAGTAACTCTAATATTTATTCAGGATTTTAAAAAATTTTGATTGAGCATTTGTTTTTAGCACTGTCACTCGTGTCGTGTCCAAAGACAGTTTGGGCTACTTATCAGAATTATGGGAATTATCGGCCCAACAATATTTAATTGGATGAACATTTTTTTAGTCTTATGCCTTACCCAGAATATAAAAATACATATAAATACATTTAGATCATTTACTTTAATCATTACTATTGGAACGTGAAGAGACTTTCAACCAGCACAACAAAAAATGTTTCTGAAAACAATCACCTACTGCACCTTTAAAGGGCACCTATGATGAAAATCATCTTTTTTAAGCTATTTGGACAGAACTGTGTGTAGGTATAGTGTGTCCACAGTCATATTGGGGTAAAAAGAATAAGTATCTTATAAAGAATAAGTCTCTTTTTTTTAATTTCCTGACATTAAAATAGCATCCAAATCCCTCCCATTTGACCGGAAGTGCGATATGCACATCAATATAGCAGCATTTTTTTATGACACTGTATAATAATAATTAATATTTTTACAGTACTGTGACGGTTGGGTTTAGGGTTGGGGTGGGGGTAGGCGTTAAAAAATACAATTTATTGGGTAATTTAATAAATAGCATAAATAATACTCGGTACAACTACTGTTTTTACATTACTGTGACGGTTGGGTTTAGGGTTGGGCTGGGGGTAGACGTTAATAAAATACAATAAATGGGAAATTTTATAAATAATATAAATAATTCTCGTTAACTTCCGGCCACATCCATATATATATATATATATATATATATATAT
>CAIGQV010016752.1:281399-303070 GCA_903798115.1 Danio jaintianensis
TTAACATTTGTTCAAGAATACAGGTGTAAAGACCAACTGTGAAGAACAAAGAGCCAGGAGTTGGTAATAATGCCAAACAACATATCAGTAGTGAGTACAACCAAAAGACATAAATTGCACAGTATACTAAATCAAGAATAAGAAAATTTTAATAAAAAAAGCCAAGGAATTCAAAGTACCATCAATACAGATTACATAAAAACATTAAAAAAAAAGAACATACATTCAATGTCTTAGTTGCCTTTTTGTTAGAGGAGGTAGAGAGAGACTTAATATAATTCTTGATGTCTATTTGAAAATGAGAAAAATGAGGGGTGATATTCATAACCTTGCGGTTGTGAATGAAATATTTTGCTAGCAAAATTATTAAGTTGCAAAGAAAATATTTTCATATTGCTTCTCAAAGGTAAAAAGACCAAATAAAACATCCTTAAAGCAAAGCTCAAAATCGTCATAAATGAAATTAACAATAAACTGACAGATATCTTGCCAAAGTTGAATATAATGCCAACGGCCGCATCCATATCCGATCTAGCAACAACCATGAGACGTAGGAGTGCGGTTTCCCCGCCCACCGAATTGATTGACAGCTGCGTATTAACATGTCTCCGTGGTAACGCGTATAATCATATCAACAAGACAGGACGTGCGCAAAGCAACCGGGAATAAAAGATCTGTTCAGCTGCTAGGATCATCAATCATCATCAAATGTCATAGATATACTAGATGTCGCCTGGCCTATTGTTGTCTATTGGAAGGAATGCGTCAATAGAGCCGCCATTTTAGTACAGGGTAGGGCTCCTTTGAAATGACCAAGGTGCAGTGGAGGACTGTGGCCATCCAGATATACACATATATACATATATCTATGATCGGGAATTTTCCCCCGTGGTCAGTACACAAACAAATTAAAAAAAAATGTAATTACGAAAATTATAATTTTACATCACTTTTCTACATCCATGGATCAGTGACCGCACGGGCATTGCCGATAAAGAGTGTGTTTGTGTACATGAAAATGTATTACCCTCCCTCCGTGTTAAATTTGATCTAATCCGTGTCCTGAAACACACCCCCTCTCCCGCTTTCACTTCTCATTCTAACGGAGGGAGCGATTCGTTTGTGAATGAATCTCCGTTATGAACGACTCGTTCACTTAGCCGACAATAATACAAGTTTCTGGCACAGCAGTGTCTTGTCGTATTTCTTTTTCATTGTTTGCTGATTTTATTCAACAAAACTAGCATACGCCTAGAATTCTGTGCAAGTTGATGCTACTTTGCCTTATGATGAGTGCAGTAAGAGACTGTATTATCATCAATAACGTGACTTGTTGAGCACAAAAGTTTGTAACATGTAAAAAACGAAATCTTACCTATGAAATGTTCTGCCTTTGTGCTTTGTTTTCTTTGTTTGCTCGTTACTACACCCGTAAGCAGCGCTAAAGTCCAGCATCTTCACATTGGCACACTGTCTCGACTAGTGCGGTTGAATGATGTTTGTCCTGGGAGCCCTGTACAAATATGGCGGCGCTATTGACGCATGCTGAGGGTCCGTATGCGATATCTAGTGTATATATCTATGATCAAATGTGATCAAGAGTGAGTTTTACAAGTTTAACACGTTTTTAAAACAGTGCATTTTTGTAATTAATTACATCGATTTACTTCAGCTTTACTTTATCACCACAGCCGCGTGTCAGTACAATTATAAAAGAAGATGCTTCAATCCCAGGTTGTGGACGTTAAATCAGGTTTATTTTGAACATTAACATAACGGACATCCATACAGCAATAGATATTAATGTGTATCCTGTCACATTTGCCGTGCAAAGATAAACGCGCGCGCTGTCTGTGTGTGTGTGTGTCTGTGTGTGCGTGAACTTTGTAACGACATTGTGTGTGACTCATCGTTGCAACTCCACAGCAAATACATCAAATAATCATTGGGAAAGTTCTTACTGTAATATTTCTCACAAAAGTTATGTGAGATCTGCTTCCTTGTTCCTTCGTGTCTGTCTGTTATCTGAGGCAGCCGAGGGTGGAGATTGAGGCACACTGACTGGAACGGTGGGCGGGGAGGACTAGCATTAAAGGCACAGTCCACAAAAACAGCTAAAAGATGCTCAGAGCTAAAAAATTACAAACTTCTGAAAGGTATAATAAATAATCTGATGGGTGTTTTGAGCTGAAACTTTACAGACACATTCTGGAGACACAAAAGACTTTGAATCTGACTATTAAATCTGGAAAATGGGTAAACAAGGTGCCCTTTAACAATACTTATTATTGATCATTAATATTCATAAACTGAGCTAATTTCGCTACATAGACTTCAAAGGTGTCTACAAATAAATGTGTAGAACCATCTTAAGGATGATCAGAAGAAATGGACAGCACCTGAGTTAAATATATGAGTGTCACTGCAAAGGGTATGAATACTTAAGACCATGTGATATTTCAGTTTTTCTTTTTGAATAAATCTGCAAAAATGTCAACAATTCTGTGTTTTTTTGTAAATATGGGGTGCATAGTGTACATTAACTAGGAAAGATGATCTTAAATGATTTTAGCAAATGGCTGCAATATAACAAAGAGTGAAAAATGTAAGGGGGTCTGAATACTTTCAGCACCCACTGTATTTATTTTTAACATGAACAAACATAGCTAGAAAGGTTAGAAACCATCTGGCAAACATTTGTAACTGTTTAGTGGTTGAAATGTTGCTGGTGTATGAAACAATCAAATTAATTAGCTATAATGTACTTTTAAAAACTTTTAGTTCTGCTGTTGTTTATATATTCCAGTTTTCATGATGTACAATGAGGATATTCTCATATCACACTCAGCATGTCCCAATATGTAGTGAACCAAGCTCATCACTGCCCTTACCAGTGCCCAAATTCATGCACATGACCTACTTATATACAACCTCGGGAGCTTGGGAGCTGATTGAGATGCACCATAAGAGTCCACTATAAACGATCGCAGTATAAAACAACCAGTGGTTTGGAGAAAGTATATACATGTGTTGCTTACTGATTACAAATTCAGCCGTAATCGTTATCGGTTAAATTCAATTCCCAAATTGAGCATAGTAGACCTTAGTTCACAAATTATTCACCAAGTATTACAAAAGGTATTCTACTAGAATACTCATAAGTTTACTTGCAGTTCAAATTAAAAACCTAATTTTGGACAACTTGTCCGTGTAATGTTTACTGCTGTTATACTTATAGTACACTTAAAGTATACTTTTTTGCACTAAAAAGTGGGCCAATTTAGTCTCAAGCTGTATGCAAGTAGTACACTTACAAGTATACTACAAGTACATAGAAAACCTAATACATGAAGTGTGTTTAATGTATACATTATTTAAGTATACTTCATAAAATTAACTTAAAGTATACTTTTTTTCATAAGGGCAACATTTAAATTATAAAATATTTAAATATGAGATTAATTGTGTATTGTATGGATATAAATATAACCTTAATGAGGCATAACATTAAAATGGAACATTGGATCAACTATGGATTAACTTGCATGGACTTAATAAGTTAAATGGAACAGGTTTGTGTGATTGAGTGGAGACGGAAACTAGTAGCATATTCATGGATCTTCATATAGGTGAGGTGAGTTGACTTGAGGTGAGAAAGTGTGTGTGATGTTACTTACTGCCACTTGTCCATGATACTGAGTGAAGTAACAACAGATGTCCTTCAATGCAGCCAAAGCACATGTTCTAATACACATGAATTACAATGAAATCACCACAAATATACAGTATCAAACATACCAACAAAAGTTTAAAATATGTATAATAATTCAAAACCATATTCTGGTCTATCATCATTGAGGTAGAGGAAAGAATACCAATTTTAAGAAGCATCACTATGCCCTACTCACAACAAAGGATAGTGAAGGGGGAAGTGAAAAGTCAGGGGAAATCTACTGCAAAGGCTCTTTAGCGGTGGAGATTTTTCACTAACCTTTTCTACAGGTTAAATTACATTACTCCAGTTGCAAGAAATACATTTTTGGGTGAACTATCTCTTTAAATGAAACTTTAAGGCTTGTTCTTTAAAGTGTGTATCTCACTTGCGAATCTTCATGGCCTCTTCATTGTCTGGGCGGAAGAATTCATAACCTTTATATGTACGTACAGCATCCCGACGGTACTGTCCAACGTTAAACACTGTTAAAACAGTTTTACATCAGTGAGAAGACACAAGAAGAGAGTGCCCTATGATTTTTCTTATTATCTTTAAAAACAATTCAACTATTTATTTCTTAATTACTGTATATAGCCTATATATAGTTCAGCAGTCATCAAACAAAATATCAGATATCCTCTTTGACTAAAAACTGTGCTTGTAAGATTGGTTAACAGAAATGTACATAAATATGCCATTCAACATTTGTTCAGAATGAATAAATGAATGAATACATACATAGTACTAATTTCCTGAGTTTAGATGTAAGAGGATGTTAGGATATGCTACTTTTCTGAACTTTTTTTCCTACCCTTGGTAGGAACTCCAATCCAGTTGAGGTAGCGTGTGAGTTTCTTAGAAATGTAGGTCTTTCCACGGGCAGGCAGACCAATCATCACAATCATGGTTGGGGAATTAGTGAACTGCGGAACTGATGCTGAAACAAGCAGACACATAATGTCTGAATAAACAGTCATTCTTGTTTTCTCCAGTGTGTAAATTAACCTGGCATTGCATACATTTAAATAGACAAATCATTTGTTATGGTTTTTATTATGCATTTCTCATTATCAGTGAGGAATCAATACAGTGACGCTAGTATCAGTGGTTTCTGAGTATGTGTGAGTAAAGGGCTGTAAACTGAACTCTAGCAAGGTTAACAACCATGAGGACACAAACCATCACACTGTGTAATATACCACTAAAACACAATTGAATTTTTACCAAAATTACATAAAACAAATCAATATATCAGGAAACATCTCTCTGCATGAATTTTGTTTTATTTATTATTTAGTATTTTCATTATGCAACCTCTCTTATATATCTATATATGACAGCTCTAATTTAGGGAGTCACATAAAAATCCCATTAAATTAAACATTTTATGAAGAATTATGGAGTTTACAAATGTCTTTAAAGTATGTGTTTTCCATAATAAATACATAAAATAAAACCATATTTTTAAAATAAAAAGATATTTATAACTGATGTTTTATAACCTGATTGTAAGGCAGAGAGAGATGGAGAGAGATGTTTCTTAAGTTGTCTAACTTACAGCCTCTTCTCTGTCTCAGCCTGCTGCTCATCCATGGCACCCAGATCTTCTCAAGAGGATTTTGTGTAAGTTCCATTTCTGATAAATATTCACAAATGTGTGTGAGATAGCTGTGTATGTGTATATGTATATGTTGTTCAAAGGTGTCTATAATAAATTCAAAAGTGACCAGTCAAACTGATTTATTCTAAGCTTGTCCTCTTTGAAGCGGATGTGTTTAAACTTGTAAATCCTGGTGTAGGAGGTGCATCAAGCACCTGATCACCATGTTACATAAAACAGCCTATCAATATTCAGCAAAAAACAGGCAAGTTCCAAATATGGTAGGTGACTGTCTCTCTTTCAATCACCAAAAGGCCAAAGAAATAAGAGCTATAAATGTGGACGCTTGCTATCATTCATTCATTTTCCTTCAGCTTAGTGCCTTATTTATCAGGGGTCACCACAGTGGAATAATCTGCCAACTATTCGGGCATATGTTTTTACGCAGCAGATCCCCTTCCAACTGCAACCCAGTACTGGGAAACACACATACAGTCTCTCATTCACACACTCATACACTATGGCCAATTTAGTTAATCTTATAGCGCATGTCTTTGGAGTGTGGGATGACCAGAGCACCAGGAGGAAACCCACGTGAACACAGGGAGAACATGCAAACTCCACACAGAACTGGCCCAGCCGGGACTCGAAGTAGCTACCTTCTTGCTGTGAGGCGACAGTGCTAACCACTGAGGCAACGTGCCGCCATGAAACAAAAAATAACAACTATACTGCAAAAACCCAATACAAATAAAAGCTTCAAGCAGCACTGAGGGGCCGAAGCCCTTTTGGCATCGCCACCTCTGTGGTTTCATGAACACAGTGCACTACAAGCACAAACATTTAACCTTGTAGTAATCTCTGTTTGTAAGCAACCAATAAATGTTTATGCTTTTATTTTATTTTTTTATTTTGTGGATTTTTGTTGTCAATCAGAATACCATGACTTAACTTTTGTCAGGTTTTATTCAATGTAGTTGAATAAATAATTTTTTTAAATTCCTCACTATGGCAGGGCAAGTTTATTTATATAGCACATTTCATACATAGTGGCAATTCAAAGTGCTTTACATAAACAGGAATAAAAGAGACAAGTATAAATAAAACAAGAACAAATAATATAAAAACAGATGAAAACAGCGTAAAGACAATTTTTCCTATTCCAAAACATATATTTTCTCATTTTACTCTGGGACTTCCCCATTCTGTTGATCCCCCGCCCCTCTGTGTACTTTTTCGGTACCTATTAATCTATTGGACGTCTCCAACAGATTCGATTTTTCACCTGAGATCGAAAAGTTAAGCTTGTGGTTATGGGTGAGGCCATTCAAGATATTAAAAATATTTGGACCTTTTACAAACTATTAAAAATAGAAAAAAACGAAACCTTAGGTTTTCATTCAAAATGGCGGTCAGGAAGTTTTGCTGATTTTGGCAAATTTGGTATCAATTGTCTCGGAATGATCCAAGAAATATAACAAGATTGAAACATTGTCTCATGAGAGTTATTAGTATTTAAAAAAAAGATTTTGAGTGCTTTCAGGGCATGGTGTGGAAGATGCATAACATGTTTTGTTACAATATGTCAGCAATATACAATTTTTTGACAAATATTGATTCTGCAACTTAAGGTTTAAAAGTTATTAGCATTTAAAATGTACAACTTTGGACCAGTGGTGGTACTTCATAGTTTGAGGTAGAGGCTCCAAATTTGCTGTGGTTAATAATGAGGCATCCTATATCAGTGTGCAAAAATTGGACCAACAGTCCAGGAGGAGTTTGAAAAAGAATGTTTTTGCACAATATTAAAATGCTGAACAGGAAGTTTGACAAACTATGGCTGAGTTGGAGTCTGTGTTGTTAGCGTGTCCCAAGCAGATTGACTTCATGGCAGTGCCTGAATTAGATTGGCTTCAGGCCAGTATATTTGTTTACAATTGTACATTAATTTGAGTCAAATTTTAGGAAAATCGGACCAGCGGTCAAGGAGAAGTTTAAAAAAGTAGCTTACCAAATGAAATAATGGCGGACAGGAGGTTTGGCAAATTATGATAAATTTGGTATCAGTATATGCAGGACTTTCCAAGCAATCTACCAAGAACAGTCACATGACAATAAAGTTATGGAAGTTTTATGGACAGAATGCTGGTAACAAGGGCGAGTTAACAGTTTATTGTCAAACAAAGTCAAAAATAGGCAGTCTGCCATTCAAAAGGAAACTGAAAGGATGAACGTAGAACTGGATCTCTATAAACACAAAAGCCACCAACTTGGCCTGGACAGAGATGAAGGCTGGAGGATCCTGTTAGCCCACAGCGACATGGAGGACACCCGGTATCAACACGCTGGTAGTCTGGGCAGAGTGACAGATGAAACAAAACCTCACAGTTCTTTCAGCAAATGCGCAATAACAGACGAGGAACAGGACAAGACAAAACGAGATTGTGATGGTAAAGCTGCTGTCACACTGCACTTTTCTCCCCATAGACCTCCATTCATATGCACGCGAATGCGTCAGACCGGAAACGCAAGCTTGTGCAACAAGTTTCGGAGTTCGCTGTGTTGGAAAGTTCAAGCTGAACTCTGACCTGCGAAATCGCATCACATGATTGCGTGAGATCAATCGTAGATCAAAACATGACCTCTCTGGACAGAAATTTAAAATATAGACCAATCGCTCACTTTTTTTAAATGTCTAATCATCTTGTTTATTCCCGCCCCTTTTCGCAGCGCCGTACGACAGAATTTTGCATGCTCAAACTCTAGTGTGACCACAGCATTTGCTATGTTCACACCAGATAGGGAACGCGCGAATAAATTGCGCTATTCGCGCGTAAATAGACACGTGAACATTTTAGTTTACTCGTTTCATTCGCGCGTCAAAATCACTTCACCGTAGACGCGGATTCGCGTCATGGGCGGGGCTTCTGTCTGCCCTGTGACTCTAGCTTCGTTGCTAAATGGCTAACATGGATTTTATTGAGAGAATAGCTGTGTTTATGTGCTGGTGTTTATCTGAGGTGCACCTAGCTCTTGTGTATGGAGCCAGATCAGTCTAAATAATAATACATTTGCATTCATAAAATTCATAAATCCACAACTCCAATTCATAAATTCACAACACAATTCATAAATTCAAAAGTAAAAAGCAAAAATATTTCCCAAATGCGCACACATATGCATCTTACAAAAATACATTTAAAATGTTTACACAATTATGTATATATGAAGTTCTTGGATTACTTTCCTCATGCATTTATGAATTATGTTAGATGTGTTTATGAACCACTGAATGTGCATTTGAAAATGCTCACACGAGGATGGAGTTCTTTGAATTTGTGTGCGGTATTTTTGAGACCTTCATGGCAGGACAAGATTCGTACACATCTTTTTTTGGAGGATATTCTGTTTAGCCAATCGTGGTAAGTTTTTAATCCACCAATCAAAACACTCCTTACTGAACAAACTCAAGAAGTTCCATCATTATTTTATTATTATTTTATATAAAATAAAATAAATTGTTTTAGCAGTATTATTAGACATCTGTCAAAAATTAATTAAGCTGAGTAACGTTATATATCAGTAATATTGAGAACGATGATCTTATGTCATTCGCGAACGGCTGGATTCAATGCATTCAGCAGCAAATCTTACTGAACTAATCACTGATTCAAATGAATCGGTTAAATAAAAGACTCGTTTAGCAATACAATCACTTGCTGCCACCTGCTAGCATTTTCAGAATATTATTTTGCCGGTCTCCTCTGTGATCAGAATGTTATGTTTGAATTGAATCCCATGAAATTTGGCGCTTTGTTATGTAAATGCATTTATTATCTAATTCACTTTTAGATGCAGATACTTTACCACTTATGCAGCACAATAATGTTATAGAAGTCACTAATTAAATTGTTATCAGCCTATATAATTCTGATTAAATTGCTAAATTATCTGAGGTGCACCTAGCTCTGTGAGTTCATAAACCCCTCCAGAAACTATACCTGGATGATGGAAGCTTTCAGCGGTGCTTCCGACTGAGCCGAGCCGAGTTTGATGAACTGTTGTCCGGTGTCGGCAAGAGGATTTCCCCTCGGGACACCAACAACAGGCGCTACGTCATAATCACGCCCCTACAAAACAAAGCTCATAATTGGTTAACGCAGCCCGAATGTCCGCTGAAGTTCAGATTTCCGAACTCTAGCCATTCGCACGAATAGCGCCGCAGGATGTCTATTTGCGCCTTTGCATTGACTTAACATGTAAATCTCTCGCGCGCTTGACACTTCATCCGCGTCTGGTGTGATTGCACCTTTAGACTGTGCATCAGAAATCTTGTGATCATAACCATAGCAACAATAAACTGACAAGAAAGGGTATGAAAGGCAAAGAAGATATAAGGAGGGTCATCCATAGTGAAACTGGCATTTGCATAGTTATAATCTACAGTTAAACAATTTTTATATTTAAGAGTCTTACATATTTTCCTATGCATAATTCACTTTCCAAACCACTTCTAGTTTACCCAAGGCATTGTGCTCTGAATATAAAGTCTTAAACATCACTATGTAATGTTGATCTTAACCTAAGCATTCATATTTCAAACAGTGCATATTAAATATATACATGATTATTTGAATCTTAATGTATATGATGTGAAATATTCCATTTTGTGTCCACTTTGTGAGATGGAAATATTGTAATCCATGTGTCTCTCTGTGTCTGAGATGATGTAGATTAGAAGGAAAATGCTGATTAGGTCAAGAACCCGTTCTGCAAGTAACTATAAAATAAATCACATAATAAAATATTTAAGTTTTGAGCATTAATCGCAAAAACTGTTATATCGCTTAAGGACAACTAAAGCAAATACTTCCTGTGAACAAGCAGAAGCATTATATTGAATTGTTCTCTTTTACATTTTGTATTCTGAAATTATAATCTCAACATGAAATTCATATTAAGACAAACTGAATCTACCTTTGACATAAAATAAAAATTTACTGAAGAAAACTTGCCTTGAGTTAAGTCCCTCAGAGTGCAGCTCACTTTCTTTTGATCCTATACTTCTGCCTCATTTGCAGGATGATTAATTTGTTAAATTTGTTATGAAGGTATTACAACAAGGTATCCTGTAGACACATTTACACTTTATAAAAATAAAAAAAAAAGCTGACAGAGAGAGTGACTGCAAAAAAAAAAAAAAAAAAAAAATTAGCATCAACCTGACCTACTTTCTGAAAGACAAAAGTGGCCTTGAATCCATGAAAAGAATGATTGTTTTTGAAAGGGCTTTTGCCAAAAATGCACAATCAAAACTTTTATTAATCCTTAATCAATATCAGAGTTACTTTTGCACGCTGAAAGGAAATATGCAGTTTAAAACCACGTTCTGAAGAATGACACCATGTTTCCAGTAATTATTTTAGACAGGTATGTTTTAGTCACACAAAGCTTATGTAGATTGTGTTTTTTATTTATAATTAGGCTATATGCATGGATGCATACTGAAAACTGAAAACGTCTGGCAAATGATTGACTATTTTTCAAGTTCATGAGATACCTTTTACAGCATAGATAATATATTCAGTTAAATAGACCTAAGCATTAATTTAATTGTTCAAGTGGAAAACGAGATGAAAGGCCGTTTAAAATAACTTTTAGTCAATGTGGTTACCTGTGAACCGGTGTCAATCAAGCAAGATGTTTTAACTTCTTGTATTTCTACCTCCACCACTGGACATTGTCCTATTAAATTATCTTTTTTCTCTAATTGGCCACTACTTGATATACCCACTGTCTGGGCCTGTACAGTGGGCTCTACAAGTTTAAAGGCCCTTGCGGTCCTTCTACAGCCCTACAACGTCTTTCAATATGACCAACTTTTTTACAACGCTGGCAGATAGGTCTTCCCTGATGGTCGAATTAATCAGAATTTCTTCGACCCCCCCCTCAGCACATACCTAGGTCTTACACCCTCACTATTAGGCCACAAATTCTGTACTCATGGACTTCACTCATCATTCCAGCTACTATTTCCTTTATTTCTCTTGCAAAAATACCCCGTTTAATTTCCTCCACCAATTTTGTTGTATCTAGAGTTGGTTTCTTACTGTTGCAGCCACTGCTTGCCTTACCTCTCCAAACTCATCTGCTTGTAGAATGGCTTCTCGTTTAATTTCAACAAAAGCAATATCTGACAATGCTCTTACCATACCCTGAAGTTCCCTACGCAGTCCAGCATCAAAAAGTCTCAAAATAAACTGATCCCGTAAAACATTGCCTCCAGTAGTGTGATCTTCCCTACTCTCCAACCGATTACTTAATTCCTGAAGTGCTAAAGCAAACTGTCTCACACTCTCATCTGTCCTTTGTTTACAAGTAAAAAATTGAGAACGAAGGGTTGCAAGAGGGACTCTATCCCCATAAATATTTTTCAAAAATGTCAATATCTGGCCTGATGTAGCATGCTCTACTATCGGCAAAGCTAACACTTCCCTCTTTGCTTCCCATTCTAAATTACTTATTAAAGCGAAACCTTTTGGGCCTCTGAAAAAGGGTACATATTAAACATTAATTTCTGCGTATTATGCCAATCCTGAAAATTATTCTCCTGTGACGTTTGCTCTCCACTAAATTTTTGACACCAAAACACTGAAATATAAGCATGGCTTGATTCTGGGTTATATTAGGTGAGCTATCTGCCCCCTGCTGCTGCTCACCAGATGTAGAAGGTGACTGGTGTTACATCCCTTGGATGTAATTATTATTATTATTATTATTGTTGTTGTTGTTGTTTAATCATTGTGTGTTTACTGCCCATTGGGACTGGTTATGTTGTGTGCTTGTGTGTTTCTCTCCCACTCTTCCTATGTCTGTCTCTCTCTCTCTCTTTCTCTCTCTGCCTACTTGTTAGGTAGAGCTGATTAGTCCCAGGTGGTGCTCATCATTGTGAGCGTGCTGCAGTGACACGCTGCTATAAAAGAGCAGTGTGCCTCACCCAAAGGGAGGTTCACTTCTCCCCTGTGCCAGACTTGTGATTGTTGCATACTTTTTGGGTATTAAGCTGTTGAGAAGTTTGAGCTATTGGGTACAATTTAACTTCTGTTTTTTGAAGAAACTTATTGTTTGCCTTGTGTTGTTGAACTTACAGGCAGTGTGTCTGCTTATTTAGTTGTATGCTTTAAATATACTCTTTGTGTGGTACTTAAAAGGTAACTGTATTGTTTCTTTGTCCGAATTACAACTTTATGATTTACAGAAGGAAGCCGTAGGGAGAGGGTGCCATTTTTATTTTTGTACCTGTTTGACTCTGTTTATTCATAGTAAGGGAGCTGAGGAAAGCCGTTGTTGTTTTATTTCTTTTACCTTAACTAGGTTATTTAGTACTCCTCCTAAGCTAGTTGCTGTTTTGTTTGTTTTGGTTAATCTTTCTCCTGAAGACTTATGCTTCCTATATTGTTTTTTTACTGAGAACAAAAGAATAAAAGATTTAAGTTTAATCTTGTGGTTGTTTTGCATTTCTGAGGCAGAGGATTGAAGTGTTCCCACACCGGATCACTTCAGGTTTCGTCCGACTGACAATTGGGGTCTTGTGTGACGGTAACATTTGGGGTCTTGTCTGATCGGTAACACTTGGGGTCTCGTCTGTCAACTGGTTGGTAAGTACTTGGTAATTTTATTTTATTTTTATTTTTTTTCTCAAATATTTTGACTATTTTCGACTGTAGGTGGGGAGGACAGTGTAGAGAGAGCTTTGAAAAAATGTAATTTGACTTAACCACTTTTACTCTATCTCCTACTATTGAAGCTTTTAATAGGTGTAGGAAAAAGGATCTGTTTTTGATAGCAGACTTCTTTAACATTTCTGTGCAGAGAGATGTTACCAAGCAAGTACTGAAAGAGGAATTGTTTGGAATTGCTTTAAAATGAAAAGAATTGGATCTTTTAATTAAGAAGCAAGAGTGTGAGGCAGAAATGATAAAGCTTCGGGTAGTAGAGAGACAAGCAGACCGTGATATCCAACTACGTAAATTGGATCTGGAAGCAAAACTGTTAGCTTTGAAACCAGTTCCCATGCCATGTTCTAGGCCTGTGTCAGTCTCCACACCTGTAAATTCTGCTAACAGTACTGTAACAGAAGATTTTTCACATGTACCATCTAGTGAATCTTTTGATATCAGTAAATACATAAGACTTGTACCTCCATTCAGGGAGGCTGAAGTTGACTCTTACTTTGTTGCATTTGAGCGCATTGCAAGTAAGTTAAGTTGGCCGAAAGATATGTGGGCCTTATTACTGCAGTGTAGTCTCACTGGTAAAGCTCAGGAAGTTTGCTCATCTGTCAATTGAAAAAATCTCTTGAATATGATGTAGTAAAGGCTGCAGTGTTGCGGGCTTATGAGTTAGTCCCTGAAGCCTACAGACAGAAGTTCCCTAGTTATTCGAAAACAGTCAAACAGACTTATGTTGAGTTTGTTAGAGAAAAGAGAGTCATTTTTGAAAAAATGGTGTTTCTCTAGCAAAGTTTCAACCCTGGAAGATTTACAGGAGCTAATTTTGTTAGAGGAATTCAAATATTGTATTCCCTCTAATATTGCTGTTCACTTGAATGAACAAAAAGTTTTGTCGCTGTCAAATGCTTCCGTGTTAGCTGATAAGTTTGTGTTGACACACAGGAGTATATTCCCAAAAACGACTGTCAAAAATCTGCCTACAAATGTTGAAAGTTCAGTGGTAAATCGCTTTACACGTTGTTGTGAATTTCTAAGACGAGACAAAACCAGGGAGGCTTTCAGGTATCTTCAAAACAGAATTCTTTAATAAGAACTCGGCATAGCTGTAGCGTTCATCGAAAGATCTCTCATTCTAGTGCAGCTAGGCACTCAATATATACATTTTTACAGCCAGTGATACATAATAGGAGGGGGCAAACCTCAACAAAGCATGCAAATGAAGTGTTGTCAGCGGGGTAAATTGCATCTCCAGCCCCGATCTCATCAGCATATAAGTACCCATTCATGTTATATTTTAGCATGAAAACAAAGTGTGCAAATTAAGTACTGGAGCCAGAACCCGTCCTGCCACTTGACCAAAATGAAAGTGTTAACTAGCCATTTGTTAGACAATAGACACAACTGACAATTTGCATTACTTTGGAGACAGGTTCAGGTATTTTACATATAGGCTCCCTCAGAATGCATTTTACAATGTAATTTATATATTTAAAGAAATTTGTAATCTTTCAGTTCCTTCTTTGAGAGTTCTAA
Source organism: Danio jaintianensis (assembly GCA_903798115.1). NCBI lineage: Eukaryota > Metazoa > Chordata > Actinopteri > Cypriniformes > Danionidae > Danio > Danio jaintianensis. Next base: position 295,981 of record CAIGQV010016752.1, read on the forward strand.
TAACTCTCACAAAATACAAACTTAGACACTTAAAAAAAGTTAATTCTTGTAACGTATTATGGTTACAGGCTCGTAGTACTTGCTCTGTGTCTTTTAACTGTCTATATTTACAAACGGCATACTGACACAGGAACAAACATGCCGCTATAGTCCATGGATTTCTTATAGGTAATATTCTGTTCTGTTTGGAACAGTCATTTCCTTGTCATGGGCGTGAGTCAAATGTTGAGTCAAACATTTGAAACTGTGGATGCATAGATAGTACAACAGTAGGAAAACCAATAGAAGAATTGCTATTTCCTTGATCCACAGCCAGGGTTTACCTAACAGGTTTCCAAACCATGAAGAATTATCTTCAGTCATCTGGTGCAATTTTACTGAAAAATCAAGTATGTCTTGTTGAATTTTGTTCAAGTTCTTGGTTGGATCCATTAATCCGGTGCAGCACTCTGGGCCTATGATGGTGCAGGCTCCCCCTTGTTTTGCAAGGATGTAGTCCAAGGCCACTCTGTTCTGTAAGATCATTATCTTGTGTGAAGCAAGAGTGTCTGTGATATTACCCAGGGCCAAAGCTGTATCATTGGCCAGTTTCTGAACAGAATTTGATAAGCTTCTGACTTGATCAAGGGCTTGCATGACACCATATGACGGAATTAATGCTCCAAGAGTTCTTGACCACCATGTTTGTGCACAAGTGAGTCCTGGAATGCAGCCATCTTCTTCCTTTGTGGTAGGAGCTGAGTTATGCAGGTGTAGAGAGCTTGGGGTGGAGTGCGTATTCTCTCTGATAGCCGGTAGAAAATAAACCAGTGTGCACCTGCCATTGAATTGGCTGGGAAGGATGTCATAGGCTGACGTTCCACATAACCAAAAAGTTCCTGTTGGTGGAGGAATCATACACCACTGATTTACTGCAAAGAGTTTTGGAAGAGATCGTGTCCTGTGGAGACATGCTTCTAAATTCTTTTCCTTTATCCCTGCTGATGGAGTAATGTCCACATGGGATCCTGTTCTCATTTCAATTATAAAGTTGCAACGTTCACGAGGAATTTTACCCAGTGGAGTTGAGGATTGAGCATAATTTTCCACGCACCAGGAAAAAAGTCATTGGCAGTCGTAGATCTGTCATGATGGGAGTTGCTGAAGTTAGGTTGCAGGATGGTAATCCAGGAATGCAACACGGAGAAGCTGGAGGAGTTGTGATGTTGTGACATGTACTTTTGTTATAGATTCCACTGGTATGAACTGCAAATAAGGTACACGTGTCACAGTTGGATATGGGGTGTGCCACCCAGGGGATTCCTGCTCCTACTGAAGGTGGGTGTGGCATGCAGATGTTCTTTCCAGCGAACAAGGCATTTCTTGACATATTCATCAGCTCTAAGAATATGTTGCTTCGAGAGTCTATGGCTTGTGCGATGTTCATGATGATCACTAGTACGGCAATCTTGATCATATTGATGGATGACTGAAGTTCTTGTATGTAGTTCTCTGCGTTGTGTGTGTGTGTGTGTTTTTTTTTTTTTTCTTTTTTTTTTTTTCTTTCTCTGACGGTTGGTTTAGCAGTTGGTCTAGTTGTCTCTTGAAGGTTGTGACTGGACTTGCAGGTGAGAAGGTTGGTGTCTATGGGTCTCAGGACAACACGTTGTATCTGCACAGAATAAGAAAGAAAACAAAAGGCAACGAAACAGTATTTGTTGCAAAAATAAAAAAAATAAAATAAAAAAAATGCAAACACTAGTTTTGTATCCTCTGTTCAATCTAATTCTGCTATAGTTGTTCCTCCTTCCCCTATTCTTAATTCCCATGACACCTAAAGAACAGTGAGGTAAGGATGGACTAATAAATGGGGAGGACCTATTGGGGTGTCTTCACCCAGGGGTGGCCCCCAATCCCTAATGGATCAGTTCTTCCCTGGGCACCCCACTGTTCCGTGTGTCCTATCCTATCCCTGTAGGTGGTGGAACAACCTTACAATGTGAGACATGTGTCCAAGTTTTTCTTCCCTGACACAACACTGCAGCTGCTGTAATCAACATCACTTGATGAATGACTTTATCATGACCCACTGACCTGGGATGATTGTGTGTCCACCTTCCGGTGGATTCTGCCAACACGACTCAACTCTCTCTCTGGCATTCTGTACAGACTTGGTGAGGTTTTCACAGTAAGCTATCAGGGCATCTGAGACAATGTGTACATCAGCATTTCTAAGATCAATTACACCTGCCATCTGCATTGGGCGTCCAGTAATAATCCCATGAGGGCTCAGTCCTACTGATCTGTTAGGTGATGCTCTCATACTACACAATACCGCTGGAAGTGCTTCAACCCATGAAACACCTTCCTGATGCATTTTGCTTAGCCTGGTTTTAATTGTCCTATTAGCTCGTTCAACCTGTCTTGATGCTTGTGGCCTGTAGGGGCAGTGAAGATTCCACTTAATCTTCAACATTTTAGACACTTCCTTGACTACCTGTCCTGTGAAGTGTGTACCCTGATCTGAGTCAATGGAATCTGGTAATCCCCATCTGGGAATAAAATCAGTGATTAGACATTTAGCAGTATGTGCAGCTGTAGCACGTCCTGTTGGATAAGCTTCAACCCATCTCGAAAACTTATCTATTACTATCAAAACATCAGTTTTTCCTTTACAGGGAGGTAATGATATGTAATCGACCTGCAGGTGACGAAATGGCCCCGGTGGAGCTGGGGTATGTGTTGCTGGTGTAGTTGATGCTGGCACATCATTATTTTTCTGACATGTAACACATCTTTTCACTGTTTCGGAGGCTACAGTTCTGAATTTTGGATTCCACCATTGATTTGAGAACCTGTGATTCATGGTTGCTGGACCACTGTGACCCAAATTGTGTATTTGTTGAGCCAAATATGGCAACAGTGATTCGGGAGCAACATATTTTCCCTCTTTAGTCCAGCAGCCAGATGAATGAACTGTGGCTCCTTTGTCTAACCATGTCCATGCTTCATATAAAGGAACATCTTTGTACAGATCAATGATTTATTCAGGAGGCAGAATTGTTTTCTGTGCTGTACTACCTGAACATACTTGTACATTAGCATAATAACAAGCCTGTTTAGCAGCTACGTCATCAGGAGCATTCCCTTTAGTTTCCATTGTATTAGCTGTGAGATGTGCTTTCACTTTAATCACCGCCAATTTCTTAAAAAGTTTCATGGCAAACATTAGGTCTTTCACTAATCCAGCATGCTTAATGGGGGATCCGGCAGAAGTTAGAAACTGTCTACTTTGCCAAATGACACCAAAATCATGAATTACCCCAAAACCATATCTGGAATCAGTGTAGATATTTGCAACTGATCCTGAAGCTAGCGTGCATGCTCTAGTTAAGGCTACTAGTTCTGCAGCTTGAGCTGACAAGTGATCTGGAAGACGACCTGAAGCTATTACTTCTGTGGTGTAAGTTACTGCATAACCTGCTCGTCTGTTACCTTCAATGATTGGTGCTGAACCATCAACAAACAACTCCCATTCTGCATTTTCTATGGGTGTTTCTGCTACTTCACTTGTAGGTGTGTATATATATATAAGCGTAACACAATCATGAGTCATTTCTCCATCCTCTAACACAAAATAAGTCAATGCAGACATCATACATGAGGATGGGTTTTTGATCGGTGCACGCTGTAAAACAACGTTCGGGGCTGTGAGGGTCGTTGACCAATTTCCCCAACGAGAGGAAGTGACAGAAGTGACTTTTGCTTGATTCATTAGTGCAGACACTGTGTGAGGGCATCTTACATTTTACAGTCTGACCTAACACCATTACTGCTGAAGCCTGAAGAGCTAGATGAACTGCCTGTACTGCTCTAAGGCATGGACCCATACCTTGAGCGACTATGTCAAATTTACCAGAATAGTAATGGATTGGGCGTAAACTGCCCCCATGATCTTGCATTAAACATGCTGTCATAAAGCCTGTGTGTTCATGAACATAAAGCACAAAGGGCCTATCTGATTGTGCAATTCCTAATGCTGATGCTTGACATAGTGCTCTCTTCAAATTATTGAAAGCGTTAAGCTGAGTTTCTTCCATACAAATGGTATCAGAATCTTTAACCTGAATTTTCAATAAGTCATAGAGTGGCTGGGCAATTGATGCATAGTCTTCAATCCAAGGTCTACAGTAACCTGCAGTTCCCAAGAATGATCTGAGAGCTTTAATAGTAGTAGGTGGAGGTATTATTTTGACTGAAGCTGCTCGATCCTGTGTAATGGATCTTTTTTTCTGTACCAATTGTTTGACCCAGAAATGTAACTTGGTTTTTAGCAATTTGAGCTTTATGAAAGCTGCATTTATGTCCTTTTTTATGCAAATAGTCTAACAATGCTGCCAATTCAGTTTTATGTACCTCATGATCTGTCGAGGCAATCAAAATATCATCGATATATTGAATCATAGTAGACTTTTTGACTGGAAATTCTGGGTCACACAAATCACGTCTGACAGCTTGATGATAAATGGTTGGGGAATTCTGAAATCCCTGTGGTAACCGTGTCCACTGGTATTGTTCATAGTCAACTGTGAAAGCTAACCATGTCTGGCTGTCAGAGTGCAAGGTTACAGAAAAGAATCCATTAGACATATCAATCACTGTGAAAATTTTACAATCTAATGGTAAACCTTTACAAATTGTAGATGGATCTGCTACTAATGGGGTGATTTTTATCAATGTTTATTGGCTACTCTGTAGTCTATGGTGAGTCTCCATGTTCCATTAGCTTTCTTTATAGGCCAAATGGGTGAGTTGCAGGTACTGTTGGTTTTAACTAGCACTCCTTGCTTCAGTAATTTTTCTATAATAGGTTTCACTCCCTGTATAGCTTCCTTACAGATTGGATATTGTTTGATAACTGGAGGTGGAGTTCCTGTCAATTTAACTGGTTCTACACCTGTCAGAAGCCCACAATCATCTTTATCTTCAGCCCAAATTGGATGATTCTGTAAGAAAGCATACTCAGGAGTGATTGCATTATTAGTAGAAACTTGCACTGAAGAAATTTTTTATGCTAGCTGTTTCTGAGGACATGTCTAAAGTTAGATGTAATTGTCTTAGTATATCCATGCTTAGAATGGCACCTATATTTAATGGAGCACATAGCAATTTTGTTGTCAGAGTTTTTGGGCCAATTTGTACCTCTATGGGCGGGGTTTCAAACAAAACAGAATCCTCACCTATTACACCTGTTAAGGAAAGTTTAGTTTTGTTGTACGAAATGTTTAAATTTTTAGCCAATTTCATAGGAATTACTGTAATTTCTGCACCTGTATCAAGCAAAAAATCAATCTCTTTATCGTGTATGCTACCTTTCACAAAAATTCTTTTGTCATTATGATGGATTACAGGGGAAAGGTAGCTACTCACAGCCCCAATAATTAGTTTTTTTTCCTGTTCTTGTTGTGCTCTTAGAAGAGCCTGAGCAAGCTGTCCTAAAGCTGCCGTAGACAATGGCGGAACTACTTCAGGGTTGTAGGCAGGCTGAAAAGGAGCAGAATTATGCAAAGCATGTCTTTTTACTATCTTGCAACTTCTTCCTACACTCTTTCTCCCAGTGTCCTAATTTTCCACAGTAGTTGCATTTGCCTTCTCTTTTAGGCCACATAGTGTCTTGTTTTTTGGTACTAAATGAAGTTGCTGCTACTCTCACTTTTGCTTTAACGTCAGCATCTTTTTCCCATGCAGCTAACTTGTCTAGATTACTTCTGATAGTATTGTTATACCAAGTAAGATCTAGAAATGGCAATGCTTTTCTGTACTCTGTTACCAGGCCATCTGACCAGATGCGAACTAGTGGTCCCTTATCTAAAACATTTTCAGAATCTTCTACAATTCCACTATATGCTATGGCTGTTTGACAAAACCTCTCAGTGAATTCATTCACAGATTCATTTTTCTTTTGAGCACAGTTAGTGACTCTGGACCAGTCGATCTTTGGGCCAACAATGTTCTTTAGAGTTTTCAAAACACCCTCTCTCAAATCCTCTTTACTGGCATGTTGCAATTCAGAAGTCACAGCACACTCAAAACTGTTGAATTCAGATTCAGTAAGAATTTGAGACATTAGCTGTGTAACTTCCGTCAATGACATGTCATAAAGATGCATTTTGCTGATTAGTGCTCTCCTAAACTCAGAAAAACTTGTCAGAGCTGAAGGTAAACTCTGAGACAGTCTTTCAATATCTTTAGGTCCTAGGGCTTTGGCAACAGCTTTAACTCGGACAACAGAAGCATTGGGAGAAACACTTTCATTTTCCTCAATTCTCTGTGATCTTCTCCTAGCACCACAAACATTCACTGACTCTACAGGTACATCTGTTTCAAAGAAAGTTTGTAAGTCTGGATAAATATTATCAGACTTACTGATTTCTTCAACATTAGCCTTATCTGAAGCTTTGTTGCGGTTCAGTTTCTTTGTCAGAGATGCTACTTTAGCACGGAGCTGTTTGTTCTGCTCCTCTAGTTCTGAGTTGCGCTTAGCTTGTTGTGTGGCGAGCGCTAAAGCAAATTCTCTGTGACAGCAGATAATGCCTTTTACATTGTTTTTACGGATACTGGCACCTAGTACTTTTTTACATTCATCTACAGACCAAATTTTGTCTGGATGGATCTCATATTTCTGAGTTAGCCCTTGTCTAACATTCTCAGTGACTATTAGGTCCATCTGTACTCCTAATAATGATTTAAATTCCTTATCTGACCACAAAGGAGTTGCAAGACCACCTTTTTCATTTGTGGGGATCAGTCTAGCATTCTTCTTAAACATCTTGTAAGTGTCTGGGTTACCACACAAACAAAACACTAAAGAAAACGTCTCTGATCAACAGACTGTATGTTAACACAGGTAACCTTCCCTGGCAATGCAGAGGACAAACACAAACTACTAGCACTTCACGCTAAACAAAACAAAACGATAACAAATATTAACACGTAAGGTTAATCTTCCCTGCTTCACAGAGGATTACAGAGTTTAGCACAAAATGCTAACTTCCATGCCTGAACAGAGGATTACTTATTTTAGCACAAAAGGCTAACTTCCCTGCCTGAA
>CAIGQV010016752.1:313609-352657 GCA_903798115.1 Danio jaintianensis
AATGAATGAATGAATGAATGAATATTTCCACAAAACCTGATGAGACGTCTGAACTGTCTAAGCTAACTGAATGTATTAAAGATGTTAAAGACTGGATGACCAACAATTTCCTTCTCTTAAATTCAGACAAAACAGAATTTTGGGCCTAAATACTGTACACAGCAGATCTCACAACTTGACCTGTAATTAGAGGGACACAAAGTTAGCATTAGCTCTACTGTAAAAGATCTGGGTGTTATACTAGAAAGCAATTTAACTTCTGTAAAATCATATCTCCCATGTCACAAAAACCATCTTCTTTCATCTGTGAAATATCGCTAAGTTACGAAGTATGCTATCCATCTCAGATGCAGGAAAGCTAGTTCATGTTTCATGACTTGTAGGCTGGATTACTGTAATGCTCTGTTCGCTGGTTGCCCAGCATCCTCTATTAATAAACTTCAGCTAGTACAAAATGCAGCTGCCAGAGTTCTTACCAGGTCTAGAAAATATGATCATATCACCCCAATTGTATCCTCCTTACACTGGCTGCCTGTTTAGTTCCGTATTGATTATAAAATATTGCTTCTTACCTATAAAGCTTTAAATAATCTAGCTCTTGTTTATCTAACCAACCTCTGTCTCGCTATAATCCAACCCGCTCTTTAAGATCTCAAAATTCAGGGCTTCTGGTAGTACCTAGAATAGCAAAGTCGAGTGAAGGTGGTCGAGCCTTCTCATTTATGGCTCCTAAACTCTGGAATAGCTTTCCTGATAATGTCCGAGGCTCAGACACACTCTCTCAGTTCAAAACTAGATTAAAGACCTATCTTTTTAGTAAAGCACACACTCAATGCATCGCATAACGGTATGATGCATGCTCCACGCAGGTGAGCTGGCTTGACAACCACCTGTAGGACACACTCCCCAATACACCAGACATTGTGTTAGAAACACTCATATGCTTTACATGTTTGTTTATTTAACTGCTATTTTCATCTATAACACTCCATTTTTACATCTCATTTAAATACACTATGAACAGCAGCTACGCTAATTATTTTCTTTTCTCTATTTCCACCTGGGGATACTCATTCCGAGGTCCCTAGAGACAATGCAGCGCCATTGATGCAATCCAAGACCTGTGAAGAGATGATCCCAAGGTATCCATAATCCTGGACCAGGTCGTATCCCGAGCTGATGCTGTGGTCGTCATGGAGAAATGGAGTGCATGAGACTGATTGCTGAATGACTGATTCCTGTCGGTGCCCTACACACACCTGCAGCTTCTCCACTATGGACATCCAGCTTCTTCAGCCTCCAGTGCCTAGACTGCAGCTCTGAACAGGAAGTTAGGCCAGATGAAAAATGGTCGTGCCTAACAGAGCCTAGTTTCTCTCGAGGTTTTTTATTTCCCTTTACTTCGTCAATTGGTGAAGTTTTTTTTCCTAGCCACTGGCTTGCTCGGATCGGGACTCGTGGAGCTGTGCTTCTATGGATTTGCTCTACAGTGTTTGAACTTTCAGCAGTGAAATTTAGACCACACTGAACTAAACTAAACTGAACTTCAACTCTGAAATCTGGACTTTACTAGAACTATGTTAAGCTGCTTTGACACAATCTACATTGTCAAAAATGCTATATAAATAAACTTGACTTGACTTGAATATTGACCGCGCAACTGTGCTGCTGGCCCGCTTACACGCTACCGGATGTGGGATACAGCATTGGGAAAGTCAACAGTGGCCGCCACACTTTAGTCCGGGGAAACCCCAGCACTACCAATTATCCATCCCAGTCACAAATTGAACTCAGGTGTTGAGCTCTCAGATGTTGAAACGTCATAGACGCAAATGACACATCGTCCTGATTTGGGAGGCACCGCTTAAAGGTGCACCTCTGTCGTAAAATGCACACCCTCTGAAATGTGCATCTATCAACTGAAATTGATAAGAAAAAAAAATTATTAAAGTTATGACACTAAAGAGAGTGACAGAGGTGAGTTTCATGAATGGAACCCTTCCCTTACAGACGATATATAAATAAATAGATTGACTTTAAATACAATATCGATGAGATTAAGTAAATTGTTTAATGTATGGTTTAGTTTAAAATGGCAACAATTTTGTGTTCCATGTAGCCTAAATGTCTGTTTAAAACCCACCAAAAAGCCTAATTTTAGGCTACACTACAGTCAATATTATTATTTTACATTTATTTGTAAACCTAGTGCATTTTAAAATGCATTTCACTTCTTGTCCTTGCTTTATCCATCAAAATGATCATTTTACGTTTTAATCAATTATGGCCTTTGATTTTTTTTTTTTTTTTTTTTGTAGACTGAGAATGCTAATGAAGGTCTATGAGGGGGTGCATTTTGCGGCAGGGGTGCGTTTCTCGGCACAACACCGGCATCTATGCAGAGCGACATCAATCAGCTCCCCTTGTTTTGGAATCCGCACCCAGTCTTTGCAAGTTGATAACCTCACCACACTTGGCCAAACTTCCCTTCAAGCACTCCTTGGCAGCAGAAAATCTCCGCGGGAATCATGTTACAACCGGCACAACTGTGCATCCACTCTTCCTTTGGCATTCACACCTGGTCTTTGCAAGCAGGTAATGTACCCGCACAAACTTGTCTTCCAGAACTTTACAGCACCGAGAAATCTCAGCTGGAATCATGTTACAACTGGCACAACTGTGCAGTCACTTTCCTTTGGCGTTCACAGCCGGTCTTTTTAAACAACCAGCTCACTCGACCACTTCTTTTTTTTTTTTTTTTTTTTTCCTCTTTTCACCGTACCGTTCTCTTTACTTCCGCTTTCGATTTTTTTTTTTTTTTTTTCTTTTTTTTTTTCTCTCTCTCTCACTTCCGGTTTCCCTCGTCTTTTATTTCTTTTCTGCCCCTGTTAAACTTTTATTAAACAGCCTCCAGGTGGTGTGGATTTGTATCCTGATCGCCACACTTTGGTCATCTATTAGGTGCGTGTTCATGACTTCAGGAGGCGTGGCTTTGGACGGCAGGAAGGGATTTATTTAGCTAAAGTTAGCGTTTTCCCAGATCTACTGCACCTTTAAGTCTAATATATTTGCATTAGTAGAAACATAATAGTAATGTGTATATTAATAGTGTAAAGTAGCAACAATTTGAAATGTGTAAATATGAATTCAATTGCTATTTATACTTATATTTGTAGATAGTGATTTATTTCAGTATTTTATATACACACACACACATACAGATCATAAAAGATCTGTGTAGAAATTTGAAGAAAAATCGGAATTTTTGTAGAAAACTTGATGCTGTTCAGTTCAAGTGGCAACATCTCGCTTTCCCTCATGAAACGAATACGGAAGTAACTGAAACTGCAATTCATCAAAATTCCCTAAAAGAACGTAATAAAAACAATGCTTAGTGGCTCAATGTATTATGTTGTACTTTAAAGGGTCCAGAGCATTTTCAAAAATGGGTTCGGAGTCAAACAGTCAAAATTACAAGTTTTATTTTACTTAAGCATAAAGAGAAACCAAGAGTAACGGATACAGCACTGGAGAGGTTCAACTCTATCTTTCTTTCAGAGACCCTTCCTTTTATACCACAGTTGTTTACTATATCTAACCTTCCTTTTTCTTGCCTTCTGCAAATCTTCTTGACGACCTTCTAAGGCAGATGTTTCAGCGCACGTACACACAGCTCATAAATCCTGTTAATCTCAGAATTCTCTGCACTTTTCCATGACCCCATACCAGATAACAGGACATGTTGTTCTCAGCAGCTGCAGCACTTCTCTATAATATGACAGTTTGGCCTTCAAACAATTTCACAGTAATTAACACTTCATAGGTTGTTTGTTAGTGCCTTCTTGTGTATGGAAAACATGTAAAAGTTTTATTTCAACTGAAAAACACTACAAATACAACAGTGTTTTTAAAAGACCAAACACAAACACTTTATTTATATAACATACAACCAAGCACATGTGGTCAGAACACAGAGTCGCAGGTTATGCAGTAGAAAGTGTTTCTCCCAAAGAAAAACCCATCCAAGTAGGGATGGGGAGTCTACTCTAAAAGAGTCAATTCCTTGACTCTCAATGGACCTAGTGCCGAAATCGACTCCAAGACAGGAATTGACTCCCAGAGTCAAGTCTGTTTTTTTTTTCAAACCAGTTATATACTACAGTTATAATGCTCATTCTCGAGCACGATAAACAGCGAAGGAGTTCAAAGCCAAAGTTTGCTTTTACATAAAAATTGCTATTAAGCGCACCTTTTTGCATTTTGGTTTTAAAGATGATCTGCCTACGATGTCAAGTTTGCTATGTTCTAAATTAAATATTGCTATATGTGTGTGAGTGAATTTGAAGTGGACCAATGTCTTACATAATCACTGCAGGTAAAATTGTTATGTTATTGGCTGCTGCTATATGCTCAAGTGAAATGTTTATTTAACCTATGCCTATTTTACAATGAATAAATAAGTAAATAAAACACTAATCATAATGACAAAAGTAGCCTAAGAATTATTTGTTGACACAAAATCTGACAATACATGTGGTCATGGTTTTGTTTTGGCCCTGAACGCATTTAATTTCACCTGAAATGTTATTCATTCTTGTTTATTTTGTAGATATAGATAACTACAAAAATTAAGATACAGATTATACCAAACAAAATTTGTTTCAAAAAGAGAATTTTTAAATAAAAATATAGCCTAGGCTAAGTGTTCAAAAATAGGTCTGACTCACTCCTTTTCTTCAAGCATATGCCATCCTATTAACGCACTCTTATGGAATTACAGTTAACAAATTGCACAAAACAAACAGTGATATTTAAAAGTACACTTTAAAATCACCTTTACAAGAGAAAGAAAGCAATATGATGTGCTTTGTGGCACTGCTTTTATTTTTTGTTCTGGGTTTTTTTAATGTATGAATTATGTAAATTAAACATTTAGTGTGTGGGGTTTAATATTTTATTGGTCATTAAATCAAATTGAAAAATCTAGCTATTTTGGTTATTGATTGGTTAATGGTAGAGCGTCTGTTGCTGTTAAAAAAACCCTGAAATTAACAACCGCAAATTTGGGGCGTGCCTTGCATGACCGTCCCCTACACCAGATTATTTTGTTCACTCAGTAGGCCTACTCAGTATTCAAGTATCAAACACTTATGTTAAGAAGATATTTAGGCTATTTTATGGGTTTTTTTTTACATTGTTTGTAGGCACAATCGGGGTTTTTTTTTTTTTGATGATCACTTATTAAACATTTTAATAATAAATTGATGTTTTTTTTATAGAACTTTTGTCTCCAAGATTGCTATGCAATTTTATATATTATCTAAATTAGACAATTAAAATACGCTGTAAAAGAAGTGTAGGCTAATAACTATTTTATTTTTGACTGCAGCCGATTTAAATTGCTGGGAGGAGAACTGCACAATTTAAAGCTGCAAAACACCCCTACATATAAGCAAAATGCTAGCAGGCATCTCTAGCTCTGCTCACGGCCCGCCTCTTTTCCCATTTTCGGTTACCCTCGAACGTGACAATGATGCCCGAACAAAATGGTGACGGCCCAGTCGTAGCTTCATTTGCTCTTCAGAAACCTATGGGTAAGTCATGGATACTACATCCATATTTTTTACAGTCTATGATTCAGTCATGTAGAATATAATTCAGGTAATTCATTCATTCATTTTCTATTCAGCTTAGTCCCTTTATTAATCTTGGGTCGCCACAGCGGAATGAACCGCCAACTTATCCAGCACATGTTTTATGCAGCAAATGCCTTTCCAGATGCAACCCATCACTGGAAAACATCCATACACACTTATTCACACACATACACTACGGACAATTTAGCTTACCCAATTCACCTATACCGCATGTCTTTGGACTTGTGGGGGAAACCGGAGCACCCGGAGGAAACCCACACGAACACGGGGAGAACATGCAAACTCCACACAGAAATGCCAACTGACCCAGCCAAGGCTCGAACCAGAGACCTTCTTGCTGTGAGACGATCGTGCTACCCACTGCGCCACCGTGACGCCCTAATTCAGGTAATATTGTTTGGAATGTATTATTTGAATTTTCTTATGTGTCTATTTTCATTGTAATAATGTATGTTTCAAATAATGTTTCAAATGTATAGTATTTTATTGTACCCTGTTATTTTAAGGTTTCTGTGAAGGCCACAGTACTTCATGTCCTTTGCGAAAGGGAAACCTTGACAAGAAGTAGATGCAAAATTAAAGAGAGTATTTTCATAGTTGCAGATGAATTGAAAACTATGCAATTGTCTGTTTGGGGTGAAAAAGAACCTGAAAGTGGTATAGTTTTCAAAACACCTCTGTTAGGGTCTTTAACGAGAAGGCTTGCTTGAGTACTATGGTACAAAGTACTTTTCATGTGATTGATTACTGTGGCAGTTGTGCTCAAGAGTCTGCATCAGAAATTGAAAGCATGGAGGGTGAAATTGTTGACACAGAATTAATTATTGACTATTTGTGTCCTCAATTTCACCATCTGCATGCTGTGAACTCTGAAGCAAAATCACACGTTGTTTGCTGTGCAAGGCATATTACTTTCGTGGACATATTACCGTTGATGTAGGTGGTAAAAACAAGAAAATTATTGTTGACGAAGATGTTTTTTGCAAAAGGGTAAAAAGTACAAATATTAACATGCTTCTGAAAAAACAAGGTTTTTCACATTTTTTTATTTGCTTAATTTAGAGCTATTTGGGTTTATGCAAAATTGTGGGGGGTTTCAGTGTTATTTTACAGTGTGTGTATATAGTTTTATAAAAGTTTTCAGTGTGAACCTATTTTAGTTATTGTATTGATTTGTAATTTAAGTTATAATAAATGCTAAATGCAGTAGTTTTAAAGACTATTATGAGTCTGGTCCTCTCTCATCTTCCACTGCTGTCTCTCCTCTTTTTATGATCCAGAGCTTCTCCATGTGACTCGAGTTCTTCGTGGGCCTTGCTTAGTTCACATGGCTCTCGGCCCGCGGCACTTACTACATGTATAATATTTGTCCAATGTAAATAGAACTGACGGAGGAAAGCAAAAGTTTCACATTGTCAAAGGCTTGCTGACAACCAGGGAACCACATGAATAGAACAGATGTTTTCAATAAGTTAGCTAGTGGGCTGACAACAGATGAAAAATTGGGGCAAAACGAGTTCCGACTGCAGAATTTTAGCCCCGATTTTGACTTGCCGACAGGTTTTGAGAAATCGCAGACAAATGCCTGAAATCACAGGCAAATCAGTGCTTGTTCACATGAGTAACAACAATCACACAGTGTGAACTATCCAAGATGCGATCTGAGAGAATCGCAGATGAGTCGCCAGCACCCGTGAGATATTTGGCATGCTAAATATCTGGACCTGTCGGCGATTCAAAATCATGCCGTGTGAAATGTGTTCTGATTGAAAATAACATTGCCGATTACCTACAGCCAATGAGAGAGCAGCATCCACTAGTATGGGCATCTGCAGGCCAGCGGGAGGTTGGGGGAGAAGTTAAAATGGCTTCTTTTCGGTGTCTTTGGACACAAGAAATGGAGGAAAAACTAGTGGAAATTTGGCGGCAGCACTCGTGTCTGTTTGACGTATCATCTGAGCAATACCACAACCGGGTCGAAAAAGAAAAATGTTGAGGAGAAATTGCTATTCAAAACCCAGGTGAGCAAAATAAGTACATATTCTACCCCACTAAAGGCTTCTTTCTCATTATGTGGTTAATAAAAAAATATATACTACGTGACCTTGTTTCCATGTTACTTCTTGCGTGTGTTTTGTTGTGAGACATAGTTTGCGGGCCGAGACAAAGTTGTCGATTCTTCCTATTATAAAGTCATGCAGTGTGAAACCCCCTGTCGGCGATCCATCTTGCACTGTAAAAACAGCAGTGAGAGAATGCTAGCCCAGATAGTCATGCAGTGTGAAAGCATCTGTAACACGACAAAAAAAATTGTGAACTTTTGAAAATAGTGCAGTCTGAACTCGGCATAACCCTTAAATAGATCGAATTTACTTACAAATTTAGTAGCACCAACTTGGTCCACGCAGTCTTCGACTCTGGGAAGCGGAAAAGCATCAGGTTTAGTTAGGATTGTCACGATACTGGAACTCGGTACCAATCAATATTGATGTTTTAAAAACATCTATTTCCCACTAACATTTGAGCGCTACTGAGCACATTTTTAAACAGCGCTCATTTGCCATTGTGTTCACGTGCTCAACTAAAATGACTGTGATTGGCTGTGAAGGTCATCAGTTCACTAAACTCACAGATGTTTACTGAGTGTAACCACAGATACAGGGACACTGGAGTGTTTCAAAGTCACGTCGATCAGCTGGTTTGTCTATAAGCTGACATACGAGCTATCCGCTGATGAATAGCGGCTTTAAAACGCTCCAGTGTCCCTGTATCTTTGGTTACGATCAGTAAACAACCGTGAGTTTGGTGAACTGATGAGCTTCACGGCCAATCACAGTAATTTCTGTTGAGCACGTGAACACAATGGCAAATCAGCGCTGTTTAAGAAAGTGCTCAGTAGCGCTCAAATGTCAGCGGGAAATGGACGTTTTTAAAATTTCAGTATCGATTGGTACTGAATTTCAGTATTGTGCAACCCTAGGTTTAGTAATCTTATTTATCTTTTGATAATCTGTACAGAGTCTATGAATTATCAGATTTTTTAACCAATAAGCATGGGGAAGCCCAGCTAGAGCAAGATGGCTTTGCTAATTATTATCAAGCAAATATTGAACCTCAGCCTCCAACGTCCGTTGCTTTACCAGTGGCCTGGAATATTATGAATAAGATGTAATATCACTAAACAATGTAAACAATTGGTGTATCAGTTTTAGTAATTCTCTCTTTTGAAAAATGGTTAGATGAGCCATTAACCTCTCTAAATTAAGCGAAGTCTCTGACTTTGATAAACTTGGTTGCAGCACACAATCAGCCGGAGATTTAACTTCTTCCATCTTCAGTGCGAACTCATCCATCAGAGAAACTGTTAACACAGCAGATGTTTTATAATCAGTCTGATCTCAAGAAAAATATGGTATCACTAAAATAATGTGACACAGCTGCTCAGACTTTTTTTGATCTGGGGTTGAAATAAAATAATTCAACTCAGACACATGGCGAGTAACTATATAAGATCCCAAAACTTTCACAAATTCAGGGCACAAATGAAAATAATAATAATAATAATAATTCTAAATTAGAAAATTTCAGTAGTTCATAACAGAGGTAAACATTTAATTTTCTCCTTTTTAAATTACATATTCACATTATGAACCTTTCAATCAGTCTTTATTGCCTATTTATTCGATTTTTCGGCCAACAAGCAAAGTTTATGGATAGGTCTTTGTAGTGTACCTGTTTCGGTTTTCACTATAGCAACTCTTACAATACCTTGACTATCTGGTAGAGTCTTTAGGATCTTTCCCATTAACCACAAATTTCTTGGAGCAGTGTCATCAACTATGATTACCAAGTCTCCGGGTAAGAAATTGTTCTTTATTTGTTGCCACTTCTCTTCTGCATTAACGGAAGGTATTCTTTTATCCAGCATTTCCAGAAAAGATCAGCAATATATTGTGTGTGCTTCCATCTTCGTCAAGAGTACAGATCTTCCTTCTGGAAACATCCTGGAGGAAAATTTGGTTGTTGTTTTAGCTGAAGTAGATAATTGGGGATTAGAGGTTCTAGCTCGTTAGGGTCATTTCATATAAATGTAATGGGTCTGTCATTTAGGATCATTTCCACTTCACACATTGTTGTATGACCTTAATCATCAAGTATTTGTTCTTTGGTCACAGAATATAAAAGCTTTTATTTTACTGATTTAATCAATCTTTCCCATACACCCCCAAAATGTGCTGCAGATGGTGGGTTGAATATCCAGTTAACTCCAATATCAGTCAAAATTCTTTTAATCTTGTCATGTTTGAGCATTTTCACTGTTTCCTGTAATTTATTTTGTGCACCAAAAAAATTTGTTCCTTTGTCTCTTCTAATAGTTGTAACTGGGCCTCTTCGGGCTATGAATCTCCTTATAACATTTATACAGGAATCTGTATCAAGAGAATTTGCCACTTCTAGATGCACTGCACATGATACAAGGCAAGTAAAGATTACTCCATACCTTTTTACATGAGTCTGACCTCTTTTAATTTCCATAGGGCCAAAGTAGTCTATTGCTGTGTTTGTAAAAGGCGGCAAGTCAGGGGTTATACGGTCTTGAGGTAAATTTGCTATCCTTTGTCTACCTACTTTTCCCTAAATATATCTACAGAAGGTGCAGTGATGAATCATACTTCTTGCCATGTTGTTTGCTTTAGGTAGCCAGAAGCGCTGAAGTAATTTGGACAGAATGTAATTCCTTCCTATGTGGCCATAATTCTCATTAATGTGTTTTAAAATTAATTTAAAAACGGGACTTTGTAGGAAGAATAGTAGGATTTTTAATTTCCAGCGGCATTTCCAATTTACCAAGTCTTCCTCCTCCTTGAGTAAGCCATTGTCAATGAATGGATTTAGATTGGCAATAGCATTGCTGTTTTTTACTGGATTTCCATGTTGAATGTCTTTGAGTTCTTCTTTGAAGTGCTGTTCCTGTACATATCGAATAATTGATTCTTCTGCATCTTTGAGATCTTCTACAGATAAATTTGATTCAGTGATTTGGTGTGCAACATTAGAATTTGGATCAGGTATTACCTTATTAGCTATTTGTTTTATTTTCAGGTTGGCTTTAAGGAAGTTCTTAAATTTCGGAATCCATCCTACAGCTCTTTTGAGCTTGTTCCATTGGGAATAGTATTCAATCAGCTTGTTTGTAGCAGGTTTTTGTTCATCCTTTAGAGTTAGTGCATTGACAAAAAAATAGGTCTCTTGACCTCTGGGTCATCTGAGTCAATTGAATAGCTGATAGGAAAATTAGAACAGAGATCTTCCTCTAATTTAGCCATTGTTTCATTTCTATTAATGCACTGGCCTCTAGACCACAGTCTGCTGAATTATCTTTAGATTTCACATATATCCACTGATTGGAGTTTGAAAGATCTTGGATAATGGAGAGTCTATTTGCTACAAAGGGGTGAAATCTAGAATGTTCATTGTTTATATATTTGAGTATTAAGTGACTGTCAGTCTAAAAGACAGATTCTTTCAAAGGCAGGCAAAGTTCCCTTTTCAGCATTCGATCAACACATGATGGTAATGTAGCTGCTGTAAGTTCTAATTTGGAGATGGTAATTTGTTTAAGTGGAGCAACTCTTGCCTTGGCAAAAACAAATGATGTTTCGGTCTCATTCTTGTTATTGCTGTATCTGAGGTAGCTCACAGTTCCATAGCCACATTCACTTGCATCACAGAAGTGATGAAATTGAACTGTTTTGAACTCTCAGAAATCTGAGTACTTTATGCACCTTGGAATTTGGAAATTAGATAGCCATTTCCAGTCTCTGAACCATTTCTCCCATGGACCAAGCAAATTCTTTGGGATTCTCTCATACAACCACAACATGTTTTGCAAAGTTCTTGCAAGATTAGTTTTGCCTTTAAAGTAAATGGGGCTAGAAACCCAAGGGGGTCATACACCGAGTTTACCATTGAAAGTATACCTCTTCTGGTGGGAGTTTTCTGTCTTTCTTTGATGTTAAATGTGAACACATCTTCATTTGTATCCCATTCCACACCTAAGGCATGTTCAACAGACAGTCTTTTCTTGTCCAAATTCAAGTTTTTAATTGGGTCTCCTTTCTTGGTTTCTGAGAGTGAGGATACAACAACTTTTCTGTTACTGACCCATTCAGTCAACTTAAATCCACCTTTAGCACATATTTCTTTAAGATTCTTGGCTAATTGACATGCTTGTTTCTCTGTTGCAATGGACTTGCAGTCATGCAGTCGTTTACATATAAGTTGTATCTGATAGTATCTGTTACTTCTTTACCATATATATTTTCATTATCATCCGCTGTCCTTTGTAGAGCAAAATTGGCACAACTTGTTGATGATATGGCACTGAACAGATGAACTTTCATCCTGTGCTCTTCAAGGATTGTTTCAAAATCACCATTTGGCCACCATAAAAATCTTGGAAAGTCAGTGTAGTCTGGAAGAACTCTGACTTGGTGAAACATATTCTGAATGTCAGCCATAAATGCAATTGGTTCAAGACAGAATTGTAAAAGAACTCCTATAAGGTTGTTTGCCAAATCTGGTCCTTGAAGGAGTACTTTGTTAAGGGATACATCTCTGAATGAGGAAGTGCAATCAAACACTACATGTATAGTATTTTTTGCATTTATGATACACACCATGATATGGTATGTACCAAACCTTTCCATCTGGTTTATCAAGCTGTTTTTGAGGATTTGGTTCTGCCTTCAGTGGACAACAAGTCTTCTGAAAAGGCTGAAGTACCATCTGTCTGTTGTTGGGCAGCTTCACATCGTCTTGGCGAAAGGGTAAAGGTAAATAGTAGGGATCATCTTTTAATGTTACATTGTTGGACATTATACTCATGAATCTCTTGTCCTCCAATGACATTTCTCTTTTTTCATCATAGAGACCAATAGTTCTTCTGTATTTACAACTGAAATTCTGTTCACAGTCACTTCAGGAGTACTCACATTCTCTTCTCCAAAGCCAGCTAGAGGGCCATTAACTGTCCACCCAAGGACAGTTCTTATGGCATATGGCAATGTTAGATCACACTCTCCATGCCAGAATAATAGGATACAGCCTCGGATGCCAGATCTTGTCAGGAAATGTCAGTTTCTCCAGGTATCTGGACAACAAGTCAGCAGAGTTTCCAATACCCAAACTTGTTAACCAGTATTCAACTGAATTAACAATTTCCTATCAATATAAGAGTTGACTGAGAAAGCCAGAGAGGAGCAGAAGCAGGAGACAGTCATGATGATAAAGAAAGAGCAGAGTTTATTAAATAATCTTAGTTGCGTATGATTCTATGCTCAGACTTTGTCTGACCAGGATAAATCCAACAAGTGTTATTATACCACAAGCAACAGCAATGAAAAATTCTGCTTCACAACATTGTCCAGAGACAATACAGACCTTGAAATGTAGACATTCTCTTATTTCTTACTCATGAAAACAAGTTTCGCTTGAATCCACAGTCATAAATCAAATTATATAATGATAATTATATAAATGACTTATGACCATATGATTAAATAAAATAATTAAATGAAGAATAAATGAATAAAAACAAATGAAAATAAAACAACACAAATGAATGGTTGCTTGAAACAACACACATAAGTTTGCTACAAGGATTCTCAGATCATTAGTTAGATTCATTGTTCTGACTATTTACTATTTGCCAGGGCTTTATTCATTTTGGATTATAAATACCAATTAATAGTTCAACCTCAGCATCAATTTATGTCAGTTTGACATCTTTCAGTTAGGGCCATTTCATCAGATATTTAGTAGTAAATTTAAATATTTTCCTTAGAGACAGGAATGAGGTTTTGAGTATATACTTTGGATAAAGGAATAAATAAGTTTCCTTCTATATCACTAACCTCCAAGTCATTTATCTCATAGGTTCTGACTGGCTTCTCTGTTGACATTGTCTTTAGCAGGATTTCTGTCTTTCGTCCATTTGTGTTGAGTTTTCCCATCAAGTTCTCGGTGCAGAATGTAGCCAAAGTTACAGGGTCTAAAAAAAGCATAGGCAGTTACTATTTTTGTACCTTTACCCATTTTTACCTGTACTAGCAAGTGAGCATTCCTTTGCCCTTCTGCTGCATTCACCCAGAGAAACCAAACCACTGCTCACTGTTGTTTCATCTTGGAGACCCGTAGTTTTTACACATTCCTTTTGTTCAGTTCACTGCTCAATTTTTTATTTTGTTTTATGTAGCAAAGTAGGATATTTTTTCTTACAGATGTCACAAGTCATTTTTTTTTGGCAATTCTTGCTTAGGTGACATTTTGTCAAGCAACCAAAAAATAGCCCTTTCGTTTTCAAGATGTTTATTTTTTAATTGTTTGGTTGGTTTTTGAATTGTTGACAATTGGTGATTAAATGATTTCCATTGCAGGATAAACAACAGGATGTAACATACCTGTTGACATCTTGGAAAGATTGATTCCTTACTGGCCGATCTTGATTAAATGTTAAGACTGCTGTAGCAAAGCTACTTCTTGAATTAACAGAAGTTGGTATATGGGTCACAGCAGTGTTTCCCACAGGTTTGAAATATACTTGCGGTGGTAGCCGGATTGAAACACACTTTTTACCCACAGCACATAAATAGTTAACTATATGCAACAAACAAAACATAATTTGATTTTTAACACTATTTTTAATTATTAAGGATCTGTTTTAAACCTTTTTTTTTTATGGGTTAAAAGTAAAAAAAAAAGACTGTTGAAATAATAATAATAATAATAATAATAATTGAAAAAAAAAACACTATTTCTCTTACTTTACTATTTAGGAGCCATGTGCACCCACTGACAGGTCAAATCTGCTCCTCTCTATCTCTCATTAAAGTTCAGCTTGCTTTATTGGCATGACATTTTGTACATCATCAAATTAATAAAATATACAGCAAATGACTTATTTAAATAAGGCAAATTAGTTGATTACCCATTTCTAATGGTGTACAAATATTCTGCAACCAATTTAAATAATTTCGTCCTCCGAGTAGTAGTAAAGTAAAGCTTTTTTAGTTAAGAGTCGTTTAGATTAAATAATAAATTATTTAATGTCTCTCTCACTCTCACGGCTGTGCACATAAAATTAACGACATCTTAGAAAACGAAAGCAAAACCAAATCCCGGACATTTTAGTAGAGAAGATTTTCCACTACTTAATCGCTGGTTGATGTTTGTTTATATTGGGCGGATACAAAAAAAAAGTGTAAAAGGATGATAATAATAGGAAAAAAATAAAGTGTGTCACTAAATATACTTGGGCAGCCGTTAATATACCTGGGTGGCCCGCCTATGAGTGGGAAGTACTGGGTCACAGTTAAGACTTTCTGCTGCTGTTTGCCTGCAGATACATCAGAAAGGTTACCAAACAAAGGATCAGAGGCGATTTTCACTTGAAACTCCACCAGGTCTTCGAATTTTGCTCTTTGATTTTGTCGCTCCAAGATATCATAAGCTGTTGTTCGCCATTTTTCTTTTATTTTGTAAGCCAGTTTTGATAGGATGAGTTTGAGATTTGAGGAGTTATCAAGTTCATTCAGATAGCTGAGCTCTTGCATAGCATTACAACATCCTCTTAAATAAAGAACATACATCTGCAAGGCTTTGTTGTCTTCTGTTTTAATATTTGGCCAGTTTATTGTGTAGTGATCAGCGGTAAAGTCAGGAACTTGTGGAAATTAATTTCCAATATGAATAAATGCTGCAGAGTTAACACTTAACTCTGGCCCTTTTGTTAAGCTTATCAGTAAAAGTGGCAATGGAGATGGTGACTATCTGTCCTTTGTTCTTCTGAAGGACAAAGGTGTTAAAGGTGCAGTAGGTGATCTGCCAAAATGCTAACCGGTTAACATAATAGCTTTGAAACACAGTCCCACCCCTGCCGTCCAAAGCCACGCCTCCTGAAACACGAACGCGCGTACGACAGCAGACAACCCACTAGTTCATGTCATTCATCAGTTAGAAACGTAGTTAGTGGTTGGCCGGCGGCGTGCAGGAATTACACTTGTTACTAAGCCATACTTACATGCTATTTCAGAGCGAATATTCAAAGTAGCATGGTAAACAATATAGGGAGCTTGTCACAGGTTGTCATTGTTCAAAAATGAACCAATGTGATATAAATATAAAACCAACTTCACCTCAGTAAAGCAGACTAGGCGCTATTTACTTATGTTTTGTTGTTAAACTAAATAAAAATCTACATTATCGATGCTGTAAAAGGCCCCTTATGAAACTGAAAATAATCACATCAATCTTTCACCGGAAGATTTCAGTGGCTGAACAACACTTCTGTGCATATAACCCATTCATAACAACATCTATATAAGCTTTGCGTGACTAAAATACTTTTAAAACATAATATTACCTGTCTAAAAGATATACTTTGCCATGGTGTCATCCATCCTCCAGCGTGCAAAAGTAACTTCAATACTAATTCAGGATTTTTAAGTTTTGATTCAGCATTTGATTTTACCGCTGTGATCTCATGTGTCTCGTGTGCACATGAACACGCTGCACGCGTGCATGTGTTAATGGTAGATCTGCGTGAAGAGATACACGGATGTACAAATCTGCATTTGTTGACAGACAGTTTGGGCTACTTATCAGAATTATGGGAAATGTCGGCCCGATGATATTTAATTGGATGAACTTTTTTTAGTTTTATGCCTTACCCAGAATATAAAAATACATATAAATACATTTAGATCATTTACTTTAATCATTACTATTGAAATGTGAAGAGACTTTCAACCAGCACAACAAAAAATGTTTCTGAAGACAATCACCTACTGCACCTTTAAGAGCCCAGTCATCAAACAAAACGGCTTCTTGATCTAATCAACATTCTACATCGTCTCAGACACAGAGCGACACATGGATCCCAATACTTCCATCTCACAAAAGGGACACAAAATGGAATATTTCACTTCATATACCTTTAGATTCAAATAATCATGTATATATTTAATATGCACTGTTTGATATACTCCACTGTAGGAAAATTTGCTTATTAATGTTTATATATGAATGCTTAGGTAAAGATCAACATTACATAGTGATGTTTAGACTATATATATTCTAAACAATGCCTTCTGTAAACTAGAAGTGGTTTGGAAAGTGAATTATGCATAGGAAAATATTTAAGACTCTTAAATATAAAAACAGTTTAACTGTGGACTATGATTATGCAAATGCCGGTCACACTATGGATGACACCTTCCAGTGACCAACTCACAGGATCATCCAATCACAATGCTGGATTTGAAAGGCGCCAGTTGTTTGTTATTTTAGAATAAGGTTTACCTTATTAATCACAATCCTCAACTTAATCATCTTCATGATTCATACCTATGCACTTCATTTATTGTACATTTAGTAATTTTAGTTACCCTTGTTTACTCTTTTGTTAATAAATACACATTTATTACAGTTGTGTTTTCCTTGTGTTGATAATACAGTAAAAGGCTCTACAAGTCAGATGATCTCATTATCCTTCATTTTTGGCCAGATAATAAACACCTTTACATTTGTATATTTCGATTAACAATATTTGATTGTGAATTATTTTGACAGTCAAAGCTGTCTGGTGCCCCATTTAAAAGGAGTTGTTTATGTGTTATTTCTACATGATTTGGTGCCCTACGAGAGACTCACTTGCTGATGAATCTGCTGCAGTGGATTTTGTCTTTGACTTCACGATCTTTGGCCTTTGAACCAGCTGAAGCAATTGTTCTAACATTGTTTTTGAAATAGTGTTATTTTTAAAAAGTGTATTGGTTAAAATCTGTTCAATATTAGGATCAGCTGGTTTCTGGCCTTCATCAAAATCATCTTCATATAATTTACCTGTGTTTTAATTTTAAAAGTCTTGTAGTCTTGGATTTTAGCATTAGTAATGCTAGTGCTAGCATTAGCATTAGTAGTAGTTATCTGTATCCAAATCCAACTTTTCCTTCATTGCTCTTAGCTTTGCCTCCTCTCTCTCCAATCATTGTTTCAAACACGGTGGCACATTTCATTAAAGCAGCCTTTTTAGCTTTGGCTTTCATGCGTACTGACGCAGCAGATGATGCTGAAGAAGATAATCAACCTGATTTTGATGATGATGATGATTTTAAAATGTTTGATGCTGCACGCTTATGAATAATTCCAGAAATACTGTTATCAAAGTTCAAGATTATCTTGTTCATCTTTTTGATATGGAACTTCCACTTTCTTTTGAGTATGAGCAATCCAAACATTTATCTTATCAATAAAACATTCAATTTTTTTTTTTTTTTAAACATTCAATTTTTGGCTTAAACTAATTTTCTTGTTCCACATTTTTTCATCCACAGGCTGTAAAATTTGCACCGAATCATTAACTTGTTCAAACTTTTCAAGAGTATTAAGAAATGTGATCAGGATCTTTACTTCATTAACAACTCCAGTTTCAGATTGTCTAATTTTCCTCTGCATGCTCCAAAAAGCTTTGTTAAAAAAATCTTTTTCTGCCAAAGCAACATGCATCCATCCAAATTTTCCATCATCAAGAAAGTTTTCAAACTTGTTACAGCAAATTCCTTGTTGGTTTCGCTGTCCCCAGCAGGTATTGTTTTTAGACGCAGGACAGTTGCTTGAATTTCTGTCCATTTTTGTTCATCTTTTTATGCTTCCAAAACATGCTGCAAAACAAACAACTTTACAAAGGTTTCTCAATGTTCTCCAAAGGAGCGTTTGAAAACTGTGTCTCTACCCACTGGCATGCTGCTTGCTGGCAATAAACTGGGAAAGAGCTAACTACAACATTTGTAGTAATTTTTCGCAATGGAAACACAGCAGGATACAGAGTATTTTGGCACATAATGGTCAGTAAGAACTTCCAGACTTTGAAGGTGGCAAAGCTCCCACATAGTCAATGAATAAATGCTCATGTGTTATTTTTTCAATACTTTCTTATTTAGCAAATAAGCAAGAACAGACAGAGATTTCATGACAGATCTTAAAACAACTTCCCGGTTTCCCCAAATTTTCATAATAAACGTTCCTTGTAATGGTCTTTACCTTTAACACTACGTACACATATTGTTACATGTCACTTTTTCTTTTTTTAAATACATCAAACATGCCAGTACAATGACTTTTCCATTTGAACAAAATGCAATTAATTTTAAAAACAATAACTAATATTAGTGGTTTTTTTTTTATAATTAAAGTCCCAGATTGTAATCCACTCCACCCAATTAATGTATCAACTGCTTTTGCATAGTCATTCAAAGTCTTTTAGGTATGCAGGGCTTCTAATATGCTTACTGCTTTTTGAACAGGGAATATGACATGGTGATGGGGCAGGCTGTTCCCCTTTTGTTTCAACAGTCTCCTTATTACAGCCATTCTCTGACTCTCTGGGGACCATTGCCCTGGTGATCTTTGTATTTGCTTCCTCTTTACCTGTCTCATTCACTTCCCGTGAATCCTCACCAAGTTCCTTGCTCAATAGATGTTTTCTGTTCCTTCTCAGCACTTGTCGATTTTCCATCTTAATTTCATAAGATCTTTGTTCCTCTGGCCTTACCACTAAAGCCTTTACCACCATTGTGTCTGTTCTGTCAGGGGCTGTACTCTCACTTGATCTTTGTAATGCAGCTCTTTGAGATGTGATCTTTCACTGTCTCATTATAGTGGAGTACTTGTCTTTGTTGCCTGTTTTTGTAGTTTTCTGTCTTAGATATAACTCCTGCATGAAGTAAACTCTCACACATTGGAAGCAGTGTTTTAGTGCGCTGTCCCATCAGTGCTATTGCTGGGCTACTATCAGCACCCTGACTTGGTGTATTCTGGTGATCCAACATTGCCAAGTAAGGATCTGAACCCACTCTTTTCGCATTGGCCATTAGTCTCTGCACTTTTCACTGCTGACTCCACTTTTCCAATACTCTGTGTATATTCTGGCAAGAAGGTTTAAAGTCCTGAATTTCTTGAATTTCTCTGATGAATACTGGGGTCCATTGTCTGAAAACACTATGTCTGGAATTCCATATCTTGCAAAATGTGCTTTTAATTTGCGTATGATAGTCTTTGTGTTTTCCAAATGATCCACTTCCCAAAAATTGGACAGATAATTCACTGTGATCATCTAGTCTCAGTCATTACAATAAAATTACTGATCTTTTCCCAGGGACAAGTTGGCCCTTCATGTGGCCTGATGGTCTCTTTCTGTTGTTTTACACCCCATGCTGGGCAGATCCTGCATTGTTCCATATATGATTCCAGTTGTGCATTCAAGCTTGGCCAATATACACACTCAAAGGCTCTTCTTAAACATCCTTCAATTTGAATGTATCTCAGTGCTTCCTGTCTCAATGCTGATGGTACAATAACTCATTCTCCTCTAAAGATAATCCCATTTTGTACACTCAGTTCATCTCTAATATAAAAAAAAAAATACTTGGTCACATCTGTAAACAGGTGCTCCTTCCCCTCAGGCCAGCCCTGTATTATAAACTTTTTCAAAGACTGAAGATCAATGTCTAATTCTGTGGCACTCTGTTTGACCTGCATTCTTTTCTTAGACACAGGCAGATAGGTCACCATGTTGATAGACTCCATTTCACACTCCACGCTGCTCCTCTCTTGGTCTCTGCAATAGGCTCTGCTCAAAATATCAGGCAGTAGTAGGTGCTTGCCTGGGCAATATTGAAGCCTCAGTTGATAGCACTGAAGACACATGAGCATGCATTGTAATCTTTTTGGTGCACTTAGAAGTGGCTTGATCATTATACTTTCCAGTGGTTTATGGTTCGATTGCACTTCCACAGTAAAAGTATGTAACCACCATATGTAAAGTGGTGAAATAGTCCCATCCCATATACCACTGCCAGCAATTTCTTTTCTATTTGCACGTAACCCTTTTCAGTTTTCATTAGAGCCCTGCTGGCATATGCAATGGGCTGTCCATTTTGCATGAGTGCTGCCCCCAGTCCACTTTCAGATGCATCACATTACAACACAAGTCTCTCGGAGGGGTTGTAATATCTCAACACGGGTCTGTGAGAGAACTTCCTTGATATTCTCAAAAGCCTATTTCTAATTGTCTGACAACTCCCATAACGCACCTTTTGGTCAACTGTTGCAAAGTTTCTGTGAGATCAGAGGCATGGCTACAAAATTTAGCAAGGTAATTAACCATACCCTGAGTTGCACTCCTTTTGTCATCTCTTTAATGGCTGACACTTTTCCAGTGTCTGCTTTAACTCCATCTGATGTGAGAAGGTGTCCTATATATGGGACTTCTTTCAATCTCAAGTGCATTTTTTTTCTGGGTTTTTTTTTTTTTCCTGCCGTGCCCTGCACCTGTTCAGTCACATTCTCAAATTGTTGTCATGTTCCTTTATTGCATCTTCATCATTGTCTCCTTTTCCTATAATCAATATATCATCTGCAATGATTTTTACTTCAGAAATTCCTTCCATCACTTGAAATCCTTTGGAAAATTTCTGGTGCCAGGCTATTACCCGTCGGCATTCGAACCAAATCGATAACATCCCATTGGCGTAGAAAATGTCTTGATTTGCTTGATTTTTCTTCCAGTTGTATGTGGCAAAATCCATTTTTCTCATCGCAGACTGAAAAAACTTGTGCTCCGTTCAGGTCAGGTAGTGCATTGCCGATTGTGGACAGTGGATAACAGTGTCACTTGAGCAATTTGTTAAGGGGTTTTGGATCAATACATACACAGAGGTTTCCTGATGGTTTCTGCACAACGGCCATGCTGCTGATTCAGCTCAATAGGTGCTATAATGCCTTGTTTTTTCAAATCTATTAGTTCTTTTTTTTCAGATGTTTGTACAGGGCTGTGGGAACCCTCCTTTTGGGTAGTTTCACTGGTTCTACTTGCTCGTCTATTTCCAGTTTGAGCTTTCCTTTAATTAATTCAGAGGCTGCGGTGGGAAGAAACCCGGAAGTATCACCTGGAGTCACACAGGAACGTTGTGTACCTGGCTGTATATTTTATCAGCGAAGAGAAAGTGTCACAAACTTATAATTTCACCGCCTTCCGAGTGAGGTCCGTTCTGAATGGATAGTGAAAATAAAAAGGGATATCAGACCTCATTTTCAGCTAAGTTAAGGAAAATGGCACTAGTTAGCTAACGTTTTCTTTCCCAAACACACGTTTTAGATGACATTTGTCAAACTCAAGTTAATGAACTGATTTTTTCACTATATTAGACTTGTCATGATATTGAATTTCGGCCCCAATCGGTACTGAAATAAAAAAAAAACCAGGCAATTTACTGCTAACGTTTAAGCGCTGTTGAGCGCATTCTTAAACAGCGCTGATTTGCCATTATATTCACCAGTGCTCAACAGAAATGACTGTGATTGTGTGGCAATGTGGCAATCATCGGTGACTCAATCATTCACCACATCCGCGCTGCTTCCACTAAAGGTAACAACATACGCACTCACTGCTTTCCCGGTGCTCGTGTTAAGGATGTTTCTGCTAAGGTACCCGCTATCCTGAGCGCTGGCGAGAGCATCAGAGCTGTCGTCCTCCACGTGGGGACGAACGACACTGGGCTGCGGCAGACGGAGATCCTGAAGAGGGACTTCAGGAGCCTGATCGAGACAGTTTGATGCACATCGCCCGCCACGCAGATCATCGTTTCTGGACTGCTTCCTACCTACCGCCAAGGAAATGAAAGGTTCAGTAGACTTTTTACTCTGAATGAATGGCTATTAACATGGTGTAAAGAACAGAAGTTGCTCTTTGCCAATAACTGGAATCCTTTCTGGGAACGTCCTAGGCTTTTCCGTGCTGATGGGCTGCACCCCAGCAGTGCTGGAGCTCAACTCATGTCGGACAACATCTCCAGGATGCTTTGTTCTGTCTGAGTAGTAAGTGAAAATTCACAAAATTCATATTTTAGCCAAATAGACTCTTGCTCGTCCCACTTAAATCAGAGTAATGCATATCTGGCTAACCCCATAGAGAGTGTGTCTGTACCTCTTATTATTAGATAAAGAAATAAACTTACTGTGTGCGCTAGAAAAAATCTATTAAGAATCAAACCAGAAAAACTGCAAATAAGTGAAAATAATTTTTTTTTTAAAGCTTGGTCTCCTAAACATCAGATCACTAGCACCTAAAGCACTTATCATAAATGAAATGATAACAGACAATAATCCTAATGCACTCCGTCTCACTGAAACCTGGCTGAAATAAAATGACTATATTAGTTTAAATCTAGCAACTCCTTCAGAATTCTTATATAAGCATGAGGCTCATCAAACTGGTCGTGGCAGTGGAGTTGCATCAATCTTCAGTGATATTCTTTATGTTAATCAGAGATACGGACTCATGTTTAACTCCTTTGAAGTATTGGCGCTTAATGTTATGCTTCCAGATATTATGAAAAAAACTATGTTATCTCTCGCTTAAATCATCATATATAGACCCCCAGGACTCTATGTCAGTTTTCTAAAAGAGTTTTCTGATTTTATTTCTGACTTACTAGTTAAAACTGATAAAATAATAATTGTAGGAGACTTTAACATCCATATAGATGACACTAACGATACATTAGGGCTCGCGTTTACAGATTTACTACAATCACTTGGGATAAAGCAAAACGTTGTTGGTCCAACCCATCATTAAAGCATACATTAGATCTAATTTTGTAGAGTTTTGTAGAATCGAATTAATTTGAAGAGTTAATGACCAAATGTGTAAGGAAAATAAGTTGAAAGGAAAACATTTATTAGGAAAACCTAAGAGCTAAAAATTCAGATTAAGGAAAGGAAAAAAATATATAATAAACAGATAAGATAAAAAAAACTAAAAAAATTACAGTAAAATAGTGAAGAAACAAAGATTTGACTTGTAGATTAGAGGATAAATTTTTATTTAAGTAAAAGTTGTGGCTTAGGCTGTTGTCATCTGTCTCAAAGTCAGCTACATGCAGTTATTTGAGCCATCATCTATTTGTAGTAAAGCATAGATGTTAAAGATGAGGAGATAAAAAAACTGAGTGAGTTCAAAAATTATATAGTTAAGATTTTATGCACCAAGAAGGTAATTGATAATTAAACATTGCTTTTCAGATATGAAAAAAGTTTTTAGTAAACAAACATGTGGGAACCATGAATTATAGCAGTAATGATTTTGAACAGTTATACCAGATACTGGGCCACCATGTAGTACTGTTGAATTAAAACAGAAATTAAAATACAACGTAAGAAAGACCAACTAGTGAGGAAACACTAGAATAAGATTAGGAAAAAAAGAAAAGCACAACCTAAAGCTAAAGAAATGAATTAGAAGAACATGTATGAAATAGAAAATTAAGCATATTTACATATGATAAAAACTAAGCTGACATATGATAAATAAGCTGATGTTACAAACCCCTGATGTTAGTCTAGGGAATGGGGTTTGACATTTAATGTACAATTAAAATTAATTTATATATATAGTGAGTGAAGTGCAAAAGACAACCAAAACAGATATATCAAAACTGTGACTTTTATTTACAAATCCCTAGGTGAACAAAAACAATAAATGAATCAAAAATAAAGAAAAAGAAGGTAATGCAAAAATATACTATTTACAAAATATAAAATATTGGGACAAACACAAAGGCGGGGGAAAACAAGAGAGCTGGCAGAAGGGACGTGGGCAGCGCTAAAGAAGGGAAAAGAACAAAATCCAAACAATATCTAACTCCCCAGAAGCATCTAACTAACTAAATATATGAAAACAAAATAATAAACACATGAAGAGTCTTCTGAGTCCAAACTATCCTACTCTCTTTATCCAAAAAGCACAAGCGGTGGCGCTCGCCCCTAACCTACTGTACTATAGAGTCGTGGCCAAAAGTTTTGAGAATGACACAAATATTAGTTTTCACAAAGTTTGCTGCTAAACTGCTTTTAGACCTTTGTTTCAGTTGTTTCTGTGATGTACTGAAATATAATTACCAGCTCTTCATACATTTCAAAGGCTTTTATCAACAATTACATGACATTTATGCAAAGAGTCAGTATTTGCAGTGTTGGCCCTTCTTTTTCAGGACCTCTGCAATTCGACTGGGCATGCTCTCAATCAACTTCTGGGCCAAATCCTGACTGATAGCAACCCATTCTTTCATAATCACTTCTTGGAGTTTGTCAGAATTAATGGGTATTTGTTTGTCCACCCGCCTCTTGAGGATTGACCACAAGTTCTCAATGGGATTAAGATCTGGGGAGTTTCCAGGCCATGGACCCAAAATTTCAACGTTTTGGTCCCCAAGCCAATTAGATATCACTTTTGCCTTATGGCACAGTGCTCCATCATGCTGGAAAATGCATCGTTACTCACCAAACTGTTTTTGGATTGTTTGAAGAAGTTGCTGTTGGCTTCAAGTGGCTTCATTTGAGAATATGACTTTGCCCCAGTCCTCAGCAGTCCATTCGCCATACTTTTTGCAGAAGAATAATCTGTCCCTGAAGTTTTTTTTTGGAGAGAAGTGGCTTCTTTGCTGCCCTTCTTGACACCAGGCCATCTTCCAAAAGTCTTCGCCTCACTGTGTGTGCAGATGCGCTCACACCTGCCTGCTGCTATTCTTGAGCAAGCTCTGCACTGGTGGCAGTCCGATCCCACAGCTGAATCCTCTTTAGGGGATGATCCTGGCGCTTGCTGGACTTTCTTGGACTGCCTGAAGCCTTCTTAACAAGAATTGAACCTCTTTCCTTCAAGTTCTTGATGATCCTATAAATTGTTGATTTAGGTGCAAACTTAGTAGCCACAATATCCTTGCCTGTGAAGCCATTTTTATGCAACGCAATGATGGTTGCACGCGTTTCTTTGCAGGTTACAATGGAATAACAATGATTTCAAGCATCACCTTCCTTTTAACATGTCAAGTCTGCCATTCTAACCCAATCAGCCTGACATAATGATCTCCAGCCTTGTGCTCATCAACATTCTCACCTGAGTTAACAAGACGATTACTGAAATGATCTCAGCAGGTCCTTTAATGACAGCAATGAAATGCAGTGGAAAGTTTTTTCAGGATTAAGTTAATTTTCATGGCAAAGAAGGACTATGCAATTCATCTGATCACTCTTCATAACATTCTGGAGTATATGCAAATTGCTATTATAAAAACTTAAGCAGCAACTTTTCCAATTTCCAATATTTATGTAATTCTCAAAACTTTTGGCCACGACTGTACACAAGAGTAGTCCTACGTGTTGCAAAATGTATGTCTCGTGACCAGAAAAAGATTTATTAGGTCATGAGCTAAATTCTATATATTAATTAAGAGGACATAGGGATGGACTTTGGGGGATTGTAGTCTCTTACCTAGCAAACATCTCTGAGTGCACTGGCAAATGGAAAAGGTGTTTGAAAAACACAATGGACAAACTGTTGGCTGTGGACACTTGTGGCAGGAACTTTATGCCCAGGATTTACTGAGGACTGACCAGGCGACTTATGTCCAGAAACAATCAAAAGAGGGAAAACAAGAGAGTGATGAACTGATAAAAAAATAAAATAAAAGCGCTCCTCCAGACATTTATATCAGCTGAGTGAAAGAAAGAAGCCAGCACTAAGAGAGAAGGGTGAAACACTGGGCCCTGATATGAAGAAATGTATGTCTGGACACCACTGAAAATACGGCAGCACCAATCTATGAGCCAGTTGTCTCAGGTTGCGAGGTTGGATAGTCTGACAGTCCACTTCAAAGCAGCTTCTATAGTCCAAATTAAGTACAACCACGACAGGATAAATTAAGAACAAAAGTGTAGCTACCAATTCTTGTATCAAATCAGTTTCCTGTCAATTTGATAGAAATTATTATCATGCAAATTATAAGTAAGAGAAAGTGTTATATAAAATTTTAAGATGAATCTTTAAATGTGTAATATTGAAATTATATTTAAATAATTTGGGTTTAATTTTCACAGGTTTACTCATAAAGGTCCTAGAACATAGAAGGATAAATTACAATGCATGGTGGTGACTAAAGAAAAAGAGACAGCTTTTGATAAAGCAAGAAATAATTTGGATAATAGATATGGAGGGAATTAAGTATTTAAGTAAAAATTAAGTAAAGGGAATATCTTAGCAGAAGCGTATTGTGAATGGCCTAAATCAAGATTGGATATTGAAAACATGAAAGGGATTCAAATCTAGAAAAGTAATTTATACTTAATACTTAAATTCACAGTACATAATAGGTCAAAAAGTAACAGTTCTAAATGTACTAAAAGAAAAATTTAAAAAGAAAAGTGTTTAAGAAAACAGATGGTTTCATGTGAAAAAAAATCTGTGAAGAAATAATTAGGAAGTAAAATATTAAGGAATAATAGTCAAAACATGCAGTAAGTTTTTAGTCAGCTTATAAGTGCATCAAAATCAATGTGCAAGTAGTTTGATGGAAATATATATTAGGAAATAATTATTAGCCAAAGAAAATAACACAAATTAATGCAACGTAGGAATTAAAGAAAATAGTTTAGAAAATTTTAGAATTATTAAGAAAGAAGTGTCAAATTCAAACTAAATGACTGTCATTACAGGATTGAGATGGAGATAAAATCTGCCAGCACAGTGAGGGTTAAATTAAACCAGATGCAGTACTGCTAAGAAAAACACTAGATGCTGAAATGGGAATCAAACTCTATTGAAAAGTTTATGAAAAAAGGAGTAATTAATAGAAACATCTAGATACATCTAGATCTGTCCTAGAGATTTCTATCTAAAATTAAATTTTAAAAGTAGTAATAAATGTATAAGTAACTAATAAGATTTAATTGTATTTAAATATAATAATTAAAACTATGTGGAAAAATTTAGTTTATGTTAAGGGCAATCAATAAGTGGAGATTTTACAGCTGAAGTTTATATGAACTAAGAAATAGGGTTCTCCGGATGGCAAATATTTTAAAGTGGTTTGATTTCTATTGAGCTCATTTTAGGCAATTACCAGAGGAGGGTAGAAACTTGGTTGTACTTATGTAGGCTGATGCATAGCATATGCTGTATACACCAGAAGGCATAAAGGGTTCAAATTAGTGAGAAGATCTTAAGATGGACACTGTCACAATATGTGGATGATGGAATTATCTGCAGCTCCACAGAAAGCTCAAAGACCTGAGTAGAGACCATTGCTCCAAACAGTGAGAGATATGATGACTGGTTTTTAGTGTTGACTGGATAGAGAATTATTCAATGAAGAAGCACTGTTAAGAAACTATGATGAGTAGATGATTGGAGGTGGTACCAGCAGCAGATTATGAAGCAGGGATAGTTATTACAGTTGTGACAAAAGAAGTACTTACTAGATTTGAAATATCAGCAGAAATAAGTTCATAATGGGTTTGCATTCAATAAAGTAATTAAAGTTGTTAATAAGTTAATAAATAATAAATAAATAAAAAAACAATTAAATGAGTACTAAAAATAGTGAATAAAGCAAAAGATAAAAGTAAATCTATTATGCACAATTACCAGGAATGGCTGAAAGAGCTGAAGATGATCCATCAAGGCCAATGTTTAAGAAAATATGTGAAAATAATAAACTTAACTGGATCAATGTGTTAACAAGTGCATTGATGAGTGATGGCATGGAAATGAACAGAAACAGGCATCTAGCATCGCATGAAGTGCTATTGGGTCGACCCTTGCATAAAACCTTGCATATAACCTCTTGTAATGGTTTGCAAAGATGTCTAATGCAGTTTGGACTTTTATAAAGAAACAATTAATTGCCATATGCAAAGTGATATCTGTGCAGGAAACCAGAAAGGAGCCATGTGAGAAAGCAGAGATACAAGGTCCAGTTGTTCCAGGTGATCGAATGTATCTGAGGATGCTCTGGAGAAAGGGGAGTGAGCTCAGGAGGAAAGGGACATATCTGGATGTGAGGACAAATTCCAACAGCTGCCAAAGTGGATGCCATTGATGGGGTACCATCTGAACCACTGCACAAGGTGGCCAAAGTAAACAACTCCAGCAAGGGAAAGCTGACCGGAAACAGAGAAGCCAACAAATCCCAAAGCGCTGAACAACGAAATGCAACATGTGGAAGGAGGAGTTTTCAGAACAAAGAAAAGAGTGATTCTGATAATATGCCTGAGCACCACATACAGAAGTGCCAAAAGTCAAGGGATGATGAATGCACAACTGCATATTTCAGAACTCAGACTCTCAAGCACACATCTCCATCAACATCTTTTCAAAGTATAATGAAGATGCTGATTACTCAGAAGAAGAGGATGTGCAAAGATCAAGATCAACATTTCATGCTTATTTCTTTTGCATATTGATTTCATTTGCATATTGTTTTCATGGTGACTATATAATATCACTTCAGTATATTCTACATGTGTTTGAAAAACAGCAGCTAGCACGGAACCAACTGAACACGTATGCTTGAAACATTATTGTCTTTGATGCGTTAAAAAGAAAAACAGAGTACAGTCTTTCACTACTTTTTAATCAAAAGAGAAAGTAGATGTTTGGCTGGGATTGTGCCAAAGTACGGTGGCAAATCATTAACTATTTCTTATCTGAAATAGTTCTGGCCACAGATACAATTTTAATTGTTGGTGATTTTAATATTCATATAGATAATGAAAAAGATGCTAAGTCTGGCCTTCTTAAACATACTAGCCTCTGTTGGAGTGAAACAGCATGTCTCAGGGCCTACTCATCGGCATAATCATACCTTAGACCTAATATTATCACATGGTATCGATATTGATAATGTTGAAGTCGAAGTGATGACATTTCAGATCACTATTTAATCTCTTGTATATTGTGCATTGATAGGTCTACAAAACCAGCTTCTATTTATAAATATGGTAGAACGATCACCGCTAGCACTAAAGATCACTTTGTCAGTAACCTACCAGATCTTTCTAATTTCCATAGCATTCCAGGCAGCCTAGAAGAGCTTGACACTGCAACTGAAACTATTGATTCTGTCCTTTCTAGCACGTTAGACATAGTTGCTCCGTTACACTTTAAAAAGATTAAGGAAAAAAATCTGACGCCATGGCACAATGAGCACACACGTGCCTTAAAGAAAGCAGCCCGGAAAATGGAACGTAGATGGAAGAAATCAAAACTAGAGGTTTTTCGTCTAGCCTGGAAAGAAAGTACAGTTAACTTTAGAAAAGCTTTAAAGTCTGCCAGATCTGCTTATTTTTCAACTTTAATAGAAGGAAAAAAACACAACCCTAGGGTCCTGTTTAACACAGTAGCCAATCTAACTAAAAATAAAGCATCAACATGCATTTCTCAACACAGCAGTAATGACTTTATGAATTTTTTCACATGCAAGATTGATGATATCAGAGATAAAATAAGCACCATCAATCTGCCTCCTACAGCTTCGTCCCAATTAGAGCACTGTAGACCGTTAATAGACAAACTTCAAACTTTTTCAGCACTACCAATGACCTCCTTCTGTCGTCCGATCGTGGTTGCATTTCTCTCTTAGTGTTATTGGAACTCAGTGCTGCATTTAATACAATCGATCATAATATTCTCCTTCATAGGCTTGAAAATTATGTTTATTATGTGTATTACAGGAACTGCATTGGCCTGGTTCAGGTCTTATCTCTCTGAACGTTATCAATTTGTATCAGTTAATGAAGAAGCATCATACAGATCAAAAGTACACTGTGGGGTAGCACAAGGCTCAGTTCTTGGTCCCTTACTTTTCACACTATATATGCTACCGCTAGGCGATATCATTAAAAAGAGCATGGAGTTAGCTTCCACTGTTATGCTGATGATGCAACTTTATATCTCCTCTCAACCTGATAATTTGTATGCATTTATGAAATTAACAGACTGTATAGCTGATATAAAAAATTGGATGACTAATAACTTTTTATTACTAAATTCAGATAAAACTGAGGTCTTGCTTATTGGACCCAAAAACCTCACACGCAAAAACCTAGAACACTGTCTAACCCTTGATGGATTCTTAGTTCAGCCATCTTCACCATCTTCAGTCAAAAATTTAGGGGTGATTTTTGATAGCAACCTGTCGTTTGAAGGCCAGATTTCAAGCATCTGTAAAACTGCATTTTTTCATCTTAAAAATGTTGCCAAACTTCGACATATGCTATCAATGTCTGATGCGGAAAAGCTTATTCATGCTCTCTTGTCCTCTCGGTTAGACTATTGTAATGCGTTACTAGGTGGTTGCCCTATTGGTCTAATTAACAAACTACAGCTAGTTCAAAATGCAGCTGCTAGAGTGCTTTCTAGAACAAAGAAATATGATCATATTACTCCAGTTCTTTCATCATTGCATTGGCTCCCTATTAAATATCATATAAATTTTTACATTTTATTGACTACCTACAAAGCCCTAAATGGCTTAGCTCCCCAGTATTTGCGGAAGCTTCTGGTGTATTATAGCCCTTCACGTCCACTACGCTCAATTAATTCTGGACAATTGATTATTCCCAGAATATCAAAATCAACTGTAGGTGGTAGATCTTTCTCATATCTGGCACCTAAACTCTGGAACAGCCTTCCTAGCACAATTCGGGAAGCAGACACACTCTGTCAGTTTAAAACTAGATTAAAGACACATCTCTTTGCATTAGCATACACATAAAACACAAATGCTTTTGAAATACAAATCCTATAAAGGATTGTTAGTCTGCATTATTTAGGGTAACCGGAGCCGGGAACACTTTCCAAATGACATTATAATTTGAACGGCATCTGCGCTTATGTCTTTTCTTTTTATTATTCCCGAGGTTTCCATAATCCTGGACCAGGCCGTATTCTGAGCAGCTGCTGTGGTGGTCATGGAGGAGTGGAGAGCATGAGAATGATTCCTGTAAGACCCCAGTGACAAACGAGTCTTCGCATTGATCCTGAAGGGCCAGCCTGTAAACCAGCTGGTGACCTCCCCCACCTGCAGCTTCTCCACAATGGACGTCCAATGTTCTCCAGCCTCCGGCGCCTAGACTGCAGCTCTGCACAAGACGTTTGGCCATAGGAGAAATGGTCTTGCCCAACTGAGCCTGGTTTCTCTCTAGGTTTTTTTTTCCTTCCTTCACTTTCGCCAATTGGTGAAGTTTGTTCCTCGCCGCTGTCGCCACTGGCTTGCATGGTTCGGGACCTGTGGAGCTGCGCATCGATGGATTTGCTCTTCAGTCTTTGGACTCTCAGCAGTGAAAATTAAACCACACTGAACTGAACTAAAATGAACATAAACTCTGAAAACTGGACTGGCACTGTTTCAATTTACTATAATCTTCTATGTTAAGCTGCTTTGACACAAACTACATTGTAAAAGCGCTATAGAAATAAAGATGAATTTAATTAATCTAGTCATCTAATCAAAATGTGGCTACTATCAGTCACTAGATAGAGGTAATTAAGAGAATTGAAGTGTTTCAGTCAGGTTTCAGGTCTCATCACATTACAGAAACCGCATTAGTGAAAATAACCAATGATTTACTCTTAGCTGCTGACCAAGGGTGCATCTCGCTATTAGTTTTACTTGATCTCAGTGCTGCATTTGACACCATCGACCACGATATCCTCATAGATCGCTTAATTTCTACAGGTGTCCAGGGACAGGCTCTATGGTTTATGTCATACCTAACTGACCGTTACCAGTTTGTGAATATAAATGGACAGCTTTCACAAGTCAGGCCAGTAAAGTATGGGGTGCCTCAAGGATCAGTTTTAGGCCCTTTGCTGTTCACAATATGCATGCTACCCCTGGGAGACATTATTAGAAGACCAGCATTAGAAAATCAGCTTTCACTGCT
The DNA here is from genome assembly GCA_903798115.1 of Danio jaintianensis. Taxonomy (NCBI): domain Eukaryota; kingdom Metazoa; phylum Chordata; class Actinopteri; order Cypriniformes; family Danionidae; genus Danio; species Danio jaintianensis. The sequence goes on from CAIGQV010016752.1 coordinate 346,105, forward strand.
ATGCAGATGATACTCAATTATATATTTCAACTACACCTGATGAGACGTCTGAACTGTCTAAGCTAACAGAGTGTATTAAAGATGTTAAAGACTGGATGACCAACAATTTGCTTGTCTTAAATTTAGACAAAACAGAATTATTACTTATTGGGCCTAAATCCTGTACACAGCAGATCTCACAACTTGACCTGCAATTAGAGGGATACAAAGTTAGCATTAGTTCTACTGTAAAAGATCTGGGTGTTATACTAGACAGCAACCTAACTTTTGAAAATCATATCTCCCATGTCACAAAAACCGCCTTCTTTCATCTGAGAAATATCGCTAAGTTACGAAGAATGCTTTCCATCTCAGATGCAGAAAAGCTAGTTCAAGCTTTTATGACTTCTAGGCTGGATTACTGTAATGCTTTGTTCAATTGTTGCCCAGCATCCTCTATTAATAAACTTCAGCTAGTACAAAATGCAGCTGCCAGAGTTCTTACCAGGTCTAGAAAATATGATCATATGACCCCAATTTTATCCTCTTTACACTGCCTGTTAAGTTCCGTGTTGATTATAAAATATTGCTTCTGACCTATAAAGTTTTAAATAATGTAGCTCCTGTTTATCTAACCAACCTTCTGTCTCGCTACAATCTCTTTTCTTCGCTCTTTAAGATCTCAAATCTCAGGGCTTCTGGTAGTACCTGGAATAGCGAAGTCGAGTAAAGGAGGTCAAGCCTTCTCATTTATGGCTCCTAAACTCTGGAATAGCCTTCCTGATAATGTCCGAGGCTCAGACACACTCTCTCAGTTCAAAACTAGATTAAAGACCTATCTTTTTAGTAAAGCATACACTCAATGCATCGCATAACGGTATGATGCACGAATGTGCTCCAGCAGGTGAGCTGGCTTGACAACCACCTGCAGGACACACTCCTCCTTAATACACCAGACATTGTGTTAGAAAATCTCATATGCTTTACATGTTTGTTTCTATGTTTGTTTTTATAACAGCTATTTTCATTTCACACTCCATTTTTGCATCTCGTTTAAATACACTATGAACAGCAGCTACGCTAATTATTTTCTTAATTCTCTATTTCCAGCTGGGGATACTCATACCAAGGTCCTTAGAGACTATCCAGCGCCATTGATGGGATGCAAGACCTGTAAAGAGATGATCCCTGGGTATCCATAATCCTGGACCAGGCCGTATTCCGAGCTGATGCTGTGGTCGTCATGGAGGAATGGAGTGCATGAGACTGATTTCTGAAAGACCACCGTGACAGACGAGTCCCCGCATTGATCCTGTGGGCCAGCCTGACCTCCCACCGGTGCCCTACTCACACCTGTAGCTTCACCACGATAGACGTCCAGCTTCTCCAGCCTCCGGTGCCTAGACTGCAGCTCCACACAGGAAGTTTGACCAGAAGAATAATGGTCGTGCCCAACAGAGCCTAGTTTCTCTCTTGGTTTTTTTTCCTCTTCACTTCGTCAATTGGTGAAGTTTTTTTTCCTCGCCACTGTCACCACTGGCTTGCTTGGGTCGGGACTTGTGGAGCTGTGCTTCGGTGGATTTGCTCTACAGTGTTTGAACTTTCAGCAGTGAAATTTAAACCACACTGAACTAAACTAAACTGAACTTCAACTCTGAAATCTGGATTTTACTAGAACTATGTTAAGCTGCTTTGACACAATCTACATTGTGAAAAGCGCTATATAAATAAACATGAATTGAATTGAATTTAATTGATTGGCCGTGAAGGTCATCAGTTCACTGCACTTCACCAGTGTTTACCGAGTGCAAACAAATACGAGCGATCTGCTGATGACTCGACTGATCTTCGTGGCTTTAAAATCCTGCGGTGTCCATGTATTTGTGTTTTCACTTCACTTTTCACTTCACCTTCACTGCCAATTCACAGCCTTCACAACTTCATAGCCACAGTCATTTCTGTTTAGCACAGGTGAACACAATGGCAAATGAGTGCTGTTTAAGAATGTGCTTAAATGTTAGCGAGAAATTGACGTTTTTAAAATTTCAGTACCGGGACAACACTATTACAGACAACACAAGGGTGTGCTACAGAGGACTGCATTGTTTTTATCACTCACCGGGTTACATAGGCTAAAGCAGGGAAGCGTCCCCATGGGGTTTACCTAGTGCCATGAACTGAAGCCTAGGAGGACACTTAAGCATATTACTCTTAAAGAGATTGTGATTTTGTTTGATACCTAATATGCTTTTAATTGTTTAAATTAAACGTAACTGAATGATATTAATGTGATGTTTACACCATATATGCATTTTGAAATCGCTGCAACTGGAGGTTTGTAGTCCACAGCATGTTGTTGCAATGTTTACAGTGCTGATCCTATACTTCAGGGTTTCTTCCCACCGCAGCCTCGCTTTCGTTTTTTTAAAATGGCGGCCGCGTGAAATAAGCGTATTATACTGTAATGAAAAAAAAAAACATTTTCTTTTGTTGTTTTTTTGTAAAATGTAAATAACTAAAACAGTTAATTCTCAATAAATCTCATATGGACTTTTGTGGACATCTGACAGAAATAAAGTCTAACAGGTTAGTAATAAGTGAAGCTGCTGCTGCTGTTTGAAGTCAGTTGTAGTTTTGTGTTTCTCTTCTGTATTTCTGCTTATTAACAATAGTGATGTCATCAGTGCTCAATCATTACTTAATTAGTCCCTTCATTATCTCATTAACTTTAACTCTGCTGTTGACTAACTTTTACTCAATTTAGAGAGGGACCAAATGCTATCTAAACTGAGTAAACTTTACTCTGAGGATTTTGCTGTGTACCCAAGATTGGTCTGTATGCACCATTCTCTTTCACAATGAATTTGATGAATGAAGTCTATATTCTTATCCATTGCCTGTATTTTTTACCTGCAGCGTGCACTGTGCAAGTGGAGTCAACGTGGGTTTTGTTGTACATTAGTAGGACCTGGTTGTAGGATTGTAATTTTATACCTGTTTGTTATATTTGCTGGGATAACATTGCATGTAGCTCCACAGTCCTACTGAAAACGTTTTTGTTGACTGTGGTGAGCTTACCGATGCAACGTCGCCATAGTCCCGGATACACAACAGCTGCCACCTCATCACAACGAATCAGCCACAGCTGGGAGTCATCAAGAGACACAGATATAAGCAGCGCCCAAACAACCGAGTGTGAGCTTCATTTCTCCCGAATGACTCAGTTGCTAATATCTGTGTTCTCTCTCTCACAGCGGACTCCAGCAGTTGATCTGCATCAGCCACTTACACCCCTGCACGGCCTCACTCTTTCCCTGGAGCACCAGCACTCTTTCCGGCCAGAAGACCGCACTTACACCTTGTCTGTTCCACTCCTATGTTTGTGAATAAATCACCCTCCAGGGAAAAGAGTGTACACGATCAACTGTGTGAGTGTTTTCCCTCTATCTCGCCACATTGACCTACAAGGTTGCATACAGAGCTGCATTTTAGTCTACGTCACCTTTCACCATGTTAATACTGCGCTCAAAGTTATGCTCAGTACCTCATCCTCACTTTCTGATTCCATGTCCAATTGCTCCCTAGCCATAACTGGCCTTTTCCTGCTGGGCTGCACACTCTTGCATACTCCTGCAAAGTAGTTGTTTTTTTCCACAAGCTTCACACTTTGGTCCAAATGCTGTGCACCTTTCCTTTTTTGTTGTTTTTAATGTCACAGTATTTCATGCACTGTATGATGCCACAATCCACTGAGGACTCTGCCTTTTCTCTCGGTCTCTCTCTTGTCGCCATTGTGTGGACAATTAAGGACAATTGCAGACAAAAATGCATGTTGCACACAAACAGGTTGGCTGTATATGTAGCCTTGGCAGCATCGCTGGGAAAGCCATACAACAAAGCCCATGGATCATGGAAACAAACACATACGGCCCTTCCCAACCACCTAAATACTGCTGTGTGCTGATTCACAGCTTGGTAGGTCTGTCCATATGGGTCTGTCATGGGAATGCACGTGCAGTCAGAAATAATTAAGAAGCAGGGTCTTCTCATAGGATAAGATAACTCAGTCTATGAATAATAATCCCCTTCATACCCTCCCTGCATGATTCGCTCCCCTGCATCTTGCATCTCCCGTTCCACCACATCCCAAAGGTGCTCTATTGGATTGAGATCTGGTGACTGTGGAGGCCATTTGAGTACAGTGAACTCATTGTCATGTTCAAGAAACCAGTCTCAGATGACTTGCGCTTTATGACATGGCGTGTTATCCTGCTGAAAGTAGCCATCAGAAAATGGGTACACTGTGGTTCTAAAGGGATGAACATGGTCAGCAATAATGCTCAGGTAGGCTGTGGCATTGACACGATGCTCAATTGGTACTATTGCACCCAAAGTGTGGCAAGAAATTATCCCCCACAGCATTACACCACCACCACTAGTCTAAACCATTGATACAAGGCAGGATGAATCCATGCTTTCATGTTGTTGATGCCAAATTCTGACCCTACCATCCAAATTTCGCAGCAGAAGTCAAGACTCATCAGACCAGGCAACATTTTTCCAATCTTCTATTGTCCAATTTTGGTGAGCCTGTGCGAATTGAAGCCTCAGATTCCTGTTCTTAACTGACAGGAGTGGCACCCGGTGTGGTCTTTTGCTGCTGTAGCCCATCTGCCTTAAGGTTCGACGTGTTGTGCGTTCAGAGATGCTCTTCTGCATACCTCGAACCTCTGACCTCTGGCATCAACAAGGCATTTGCGCTCACAGAACTGCCGCTCTCTGAAGAGTGAGAAGGCCGAAGCCTGGCCTCAGTGAGGCCTAAAGGCCTAGGTCACATGTTGGCTGGTGACCAACTGAAGAGAGTAAGAGCAAGAGCTAAGAGAGTACGTAGGAGTAAAGAGCACGTAAAAGAGTGTGAACTGGTTGTTTAGTTCCTTAAATAGGATTGCTGATGTCATGAACTCAGGGGTTGAGTTAGCCAATGGGATGTTGCCTTCTAGCCAGTTTTATTGCCCATTGTTCATGTCTGGTGATTTGCATATGCTTGTTGAATAGTGGTCAAAGACAAATATTAAAGATTTTATAATCTCAACATGTTACAAGTACCAAAATGCAATGCATACAGTTGTTCTCTAATCCACATTAGCTGTGTGTACATACCAAACACTTCTGTGATGTTGTTTGAGTGTTAAGCAATTAAGCAATACTTCTAAGGGTTTTTATACCAAGAAAATTGACATACCACCAGTAAATCATCAATAAACACCATTTAGCACAGACATAGCAGTCTACTTATGTCACAAAAAACATGAACATAGACACACGACAACATTACATACATTCTAGAATATAGAAATAACTACTTAAAAAAAAAATTCCATTTCTTTTCACGCGTAAGTGTGAAAGTCTTTGAGGCTCGCCTATCAAGATTGTTACCATGATAACTCGGTGCTTAGGTATGTGACTTGTGACCTCCCGGTAGGGTGATTTTGTGGGTTCCTGAGGCTGCTTAAAAAGTTTATATAACAATGAAATGTGTTTGATCTTCCTTCATTCGTTACAGTCAAAAACAAAAAAATGGAAACAAAACTATCTAGTCTCTTATGTCTTATAATACAATAAACTTAAGTGTTAAAGAGACTCTTAAACTTGATAAATAAAATGTTACAAAGTGTGTGCAGTGGTAAAGTGTAAATGCTGAAAAATAAAAGCAAACTTATGTCAATAATAATGATACAGTAAACCTCAAACTCTGTAAACAAAACAAATTATGATAATCAAATCTGAGCTTTCAAGTAAAGGAACCAACCATCATTATTCAAATACATATTGCAGCAACATTAAAAATAGTGAGCAAGAAAGACAAGTTGGTTAACTCTCTCTGGTGTTAATGCTGCCAGAGTACATGTTATTAGTCAAGTCAAGTTTATTTATATAGCGCTTTTCACAATGTAGATTGTGTCAAAGCAGCTTAACATAGTTCTAGTAAAGTCCAGATTTCAGAGTTCAGTTTAGTTTAGTTCAGTATGGTCTAAATTTCATTGCTGAAAGTTCAAACACCGCAGAGCAAATCCACCGAAGCACAGCTCCACAAGTCCCGATCCGAGCAAGCCAGTGGCGACAGTGGGAAGGAAAAAAAACCTTGAGAGAAACTAGGCTCTGTTAGGCACGACCATTTTTCATCCTGCCAAACTTCCTGTTCAGAGCTGCAGTCTAGGCGCTGGAGGCTGAAGAAGCTGGGCGTCCATCGTGGAGAAGCTGCAGGTGTCAGAATCAGAAAGAGCTTTATTGCCAGGTATGTTCACACATACGAGGAATTTGTTTTCGTGACAGAGCTTCTACAGTGCAACAGAATTACAGAGACAGGACAAAAAACATAATAAATATATTTAAAAAATAAAAGTAAATAGTGAATGCAAATATACAAATTGACAAGTGTATGTACAGGAATATTACTATATACAACGTTATATGGCAGCTGTTATGTGCAAATTAGCATGTAAAATATGTTGTTAAATAAGTGTTTATGTGTATAAAAAGTGTATAGCAAGTAGTGGTGTTTGTTCCATAATTA
>CAIGQV010016752.1:357657-372770 GCA_903798115.1 Danio jaintianensis
AAGGGACCAAGAACTGAGCCTTGTGGTACCCCACATTGTACTTTTGATCTGTATGATGCTTCTTCATTAACTGATACAAATTGATAATGTTCAGATAGATAAGACCTGAACCAGGCCAATGCAGTTCCTGTAATACCAACATAATTTTCAAGCCTATGAAGGAGAATATTATGATCGATTGTATCAAATGCAGCACTGAGGTCCAATAACACTAAGAGAAAAATACAACCACGATCGGACAACAGAAGGAGGTCATTTGTAACTCTTAAGAGTGCTGTTTCTGTGCTATGAAATGCTCTAAATCCAGATTTAAATTTTTCATAAATATTGTTTCTTTGTAGGAAGGAACATAGTTGAGCAGATACGACTTTTTCTAGTATCTTTGATAGAAAAGGCAGGTTTGAGATGGGTCTATAATTTACTAATTCTTTGGGATCAAGCTGTGGTTTTTTTAATAAGAGGCTTAATGACAGCTAGTTTAAAAGTTTTAGGAACATATCCTAAAGTAGGGATGAATTCAAAACGTTAAGAACAGGTTCAGAAACTTCTTAAAAACAATTGTTTTAATAATTTAATTTGGACGAATTTATCAGTTTAGACAATTCTTCCTCACCTACTGCTGATAAAGTTTGAAGTTTAACCATTAACGGTCTACAGTGCTCTAACTGGGACAAAGCTGTAGGAGACAGATTGATGGTGCTTATTTTATCTCTGATATCATAAATCTTGCATGTGAAAAAAATCATAAAGTCATTACTGCTGTGTTGAGAAATGCATGTTGATGCTTTATTTTTTAGTTAGATTGGCTACTGTGTTAAACAGGACCCTAGGGTTGTGTTTATTTTCTTCTATTAAAGTTGAAAAATAAGCAGATCTGGCAAACTTTAAAGCTTTTCTAAAGTTAAGTGTACTTTCTTTCCAGGCCAGACGAAAAACCTCTAGTTTTGATTTCTTCCATCTACGTTCTATCAGCTGATAAACCACTGATAACGCCCATTCAATCAACTGATAACATTCGAATTCGCTGTCCCATGAATGAGCGAACTGAGGGGTAGGAGTAAGTGGAAGGGCTAAGAGGTAGAAATGGGATAGGGCCTAGGTCGGGCCCTCTTATACATACTCACCTCAGTTGGAGTGAAAAACCGCAAATTAGGACGTACTCACTGACATAATCATTCTTTGGATCTAATATTATTACATGGTATCAATATCAATACTGTTAAAGATGTGCAGCAGAGTAATGACATTTCTTAATTTAATCTCTTGTATATTGTACATTGATAAGTCTACAAAACAAAGCTACTATTTATAAATATGGTAGATCGATCACCTCTACTTTGCAGTAACCTACTGTCAAATTTCTCTAGCGCTCCAGACAGCCTAGAATAGCTTGGCGCTGCAACTAAAACCCCATCCTTTCTAGCACTTTAGACACAGTTGCTCCTTTACATTTAAAGCATATGAAAGAAAAGAATCTGCTGCCGTGGTATGATAAGCACACTTGTACACTAAAGAAAACAGCCTGGAAAATGGAACATAGATGGAAGAAAACAAAATGTGAGGTATTCTTTGAAAAAACGTTAAAGTCTGTCAGATCTGCTTATTTTTCAACTCTAAGAGAAAAAAAAAACAAGCACAATCCTAGGGTTTTGTTAAACTAAAAATAAAGCATCCGCAAGCTTCCCAACACACCAATAATAACTTAATGAATTGATGATATCAGAGATAAAATAAGCACCAGAAATTTCTCTGTTACAGCATTGTCGCAATTATACACTCTAGATTGTCAATGGAAACATTCAACCATGTAAACTGGTAAATTCCTCCAAATCAGCAACTCATTCATTAATTTTCCTTTGGCTTAGTCCCTTATTTATCAGGGGTCGCCACAGCGGAATGAACTGCAGACTATTCCGGCATATGTTTTACACATCAGATGCCCCTCAAGCCCCAACCCAGTACTGGGAAACACACATACACTCTTGCATTCGCACACACGGTCATACAGTAAGGCCAATTTTGTTTTACCCAATTCACCTATGGCGCATGTCTTTGGACTGTGGGAGAAACCGGAGCACTTGGATGAAACCCACACCAACACAGGGAGAAGATGCAAACTCCACACAAAAACCAACAGGACTCAAACCAGCTACCTTTTTGCTGTGAGGCGACAGTGCTAATCGCTGAGCCACCGTGCCACCCCAAATCAACAACTATACCAAATAAATTATTAAAACAGTTCTCAGAAGTTGCAGAACCTGTTCTTAACATTATAAATTCACTCTTACTTTTTGGTTATGTGCCTAAATACTGGCTGTCATTACAAAATTAAAAAAAAAATAATAATAATAAAAAGTTTTCAAACCTGCCTTTTATATCAATTTGCAAAAAAAAAAAAAAAAAACCCCAGTATGCACTATTTTTTTCTTTTTTTAAAAAAAAAAAAAAAAAAAAAACCAATACCTGAAATTCCAGTCTGCATTTAGAGCACCTCTCGTCATCTTTAAACACTACTACTTGTGTGCCTTTTATGTCACAGTCCAAGCTGGATGTGATTGGCTGTCATCACTATGATGATCACATCAGTGGGAAGCTTCAGACACGCCCTCCGCAAAGAATTAACACAGACAGCCCTTATGAGTGCACCCTAAAGGTCTTTTAGAATAAGGTTTACCTTATCAGACTCTAGCTTGTCTTTAGGAAAGATAACGGAGTTATTAATCACAATCCACAACTTAATCACCTTCATGATTCATGCCTATGCACTTCATTTATTGTACATTTAGTAATTTTAGTTACCCTTGTTTACTCTTTTGTTAATAAATACACATTTATTACAATTGTGTCTTCCTTGTGTTGATAATACAGTAAAAGGGTCTACAAGTCAGACGATCTCATTATCCTTCAGATTTGGCCAAATAATAAACACCTTTACATTTGTATTTGTCAATTAATTGATTGTAATTGAAAATTAATAATTTTGACAGTCGAAGCTGTCTGGTGCCCCGTTTAAAAGGAGTTTACCCTCGTGCACTGTTCAAATTTACTAACTTTTCCTTATCTTCAGGATTAAAACATTCACTAAATTAAACTGCTGTAAAAACGCATCAGATAAATAGATTTTTTCACTTTTTTTTTTTTGCATAAATTGGTAATCAACCTCAGCTAATTTGGTGGGAAAAAACAAAAATGACTTATTTTCAATAAAAAGTAATTGTGGACTGGATTTAAAAAAAAAAACCCTATCACATGTGAAAGATTGGTAACAACTGCCTTTGATGCACTGTTAGTTTTTGTACAGCGTAAGATAAAAAAAAAATTCTCCCTAATTTATTGTTTGTGGCTGTTTTTGCCCCGTTGACTTCCATTTTAACCACATTTTTTGATTGCGAAGCCATGACACCATGTAATTATGCATTCTTCATTATTGATGTTTTTTCCCTGTTGGGAAGAGGTAAAATGTATTATTCATCAGATCTATCAGTTGGCACCATTAACCCTTTAGATAGGTCTGTGCAAAAATAACTTCGTTTCCAGATTTTATATGGAGTAAAACAGCAAATTAAAGTGTGTGTGTGTGTGTTCAATTTCCCCAGGTCCAGCGCCTCATTATGGGCAAAGTTTCATAGAGAGAAAGTCCCTACAAATGGCTAAAGATTTAAAATAATGACATAGTTTACTCAACTTTTTTTTTTTGAGAATCAATAGTTTGATGCACAGTGCACTTTAAATCTCAGCTTAATGTTTTCATTAACTTAGAGCTTTGTTATACTCTGCATGGAAGTTTATTTTCAAAAACCCATAACAGTGGCTCTTTAAAATAAGTGGGTTAACTTGACATGTTGAACTTTAAAATAAAATAAACAATTCTTGAAATGTTGGCGTTATGGCGGAAAAATCTACACTACAAACAGCACACGGTTAAAAATGGCATGGTTTCCTTCCATTCCAAGAACTGATCTGACGTTTGTGCTTGTGGAGAGATATTCAATTATTATATTAGCCGGATTATTAGTCTGAATTAGTATTAGCATTTTAAAATTAGTTATTATTTTGATATTTGCATCTCAGATTAGTTTTAGTTCATTCCATTAATGGTTTTAGTTTAGTTTTTATTTTGTTGACACATTTCCATTTAGTTTTTCATATTTAGTTTTATTAATTCTAGTTGTCAGAGTGAACAGAACACCTCCCGTGTAAAGATGTGTTTGCACAGCTTACATTAATTGTGCAAACCTCTAGTAATAAAAATAAAACAATAGTTTGAACAAAAACAAAGATTCCAAAACCATACAAATGCAAATAATGTAATTTTCTTCATTTTAAAGTACATAAAGTTACAAGTTTTGCACTTTGCACTTGACTTGATGTGTTTGTGTGTAAAAGCGCATCTACAGGTGTTTCTAAAACCATGCAGTTACAGCTACAGGTTTACACCACAAAATGAGTACTTATTAATTCTAAAAACCATCATTTATTTTTTCAAATTTTTATTTTAATTTAGTTAGTTTTTCAGTGACTGTTTTGTTAGCTAACCATTCACTTAAAGCCCAATAAGACATTTTAAAATTACAGGAAAAGGTAGTAAGACCACAAAAAATGCCCAAGAAATTCACATGTATTCAAATGACTGTAAAGCTGTTTATTTTTCAAGAGAAAACTAGTTAAAATTTAACACTAAAAAAGCAGTAACTGCAAAAGACAAAATACTTTTATCAATGAACAGAAATTATTGCTGAAGTTTTACTTATGTGAAGTCTTCATTTACTTAGCCTCTACTGTAACATTGTACACTATAAAACTTTTAAAGTAATGACATAGAAATAAATGTTCAATTAAAATTAGTCTGGATTAAATCAAAATCACATAATTACCAAAAATCGCAAACCAAAAACACACAGGTAATGTCTAATCGCGTGTCGAAATAAAAGAAAAACAGAGAAAGAGTTTAAAGACAAAACTTAGAACTAAATTAAGCTGATCTTTAGAAAGAACAGAGCAAAACACAATTGTTTCCAGAAACACGAGTAATGTCATTCATTCGGACTGGGATTGGCATCAGCATACTGGGAGAGATCAAAGGTCAGAACTTTACTGATGACACAGTCTCCTTGCTGTTGAAAAAGACAAACAATGAATCACTCACATGTGCATAGTCAAGTCAAATCACTTATTTGAATTGCTTGTGTGATCAATAGTCCAAGCTAAGCATTTTAAAGCTGGACAGCAATAAAGTTTATTTTTGGTGGCAATATCTAAACAAGCAGTTTAATATTTGCAGTAAATTGCTATATATTGCAAGTAAAATTTTATGCATCTATAATAATCTATGCATCTATAATAATTTACAATCTATAATAGAAAAATATGTAGCAGCAAAAGAACGTAATAACTGCACAATGTAATAATTATTACATTAGTGTTATGAAATGTTCATAATGTAATAACTTTCTCAATGTGTAATCAAATATTGATCTCATATTGTAATAATTATTACATTATGAGAAACGTATTACCTTATAAACTCACCAAAAAGATTGTCACATTGTCATATCTGTAATAAGATTTTAAAAACTAAAAACCCTTAAACATTAGTTTGAACTGAAAAGCACCAGATTTAAATATGCATGCAATAATAAATAATAATAGTAATAATAATAATAATAACTAGAAATGTACTTTTTCTGGATGAAATTTTAATAGTGCAACATCATTATCTCTGCTTCAGAACATCATAGAGACATGGGGATTTTGACTCATGGTAGCAATGACTACATGCTGCTAATGATTACTTTATCATTTACTTTAACACGCTACATATCCATATATGATGCTAGCATAACCTAGCCACATGTTAAACCATGCTGGTAACATTGAGTCAAAGGCTGTCAAACGTCATACTAAAATGATCTGTTATGTTCAATTGATTAACATGTTGCTAGCATTAAGCTAGTCATGTTGTCACAATGCTAGCTACATGCTAATTGTGTTACCATCATACTAGCTACAGGCATAATTTTAGCAACATGCTTATCTAGTAAGCGCAATGCTGCTGGAGAGCTTGAAGGGGAAATTTATCATTGAGTTTACATTGCTAGGGTGTTTAATTGTTGCTAGGGCATGGCTAGGAAGTGTTGAAGTTGATTTGTGATTGGTGATTTGGTGCCGAGTCAATTGTGGGCTCAGGCATCATGGCTATATGATCTTTAATTCAAGTATACCTTTTAGGGTCTTAGAATGGTGTTACTAGGGGATACCAAGGGGTGTCCAAAAAGGTGGTTAAGACTGATTGGTTGTTTGAGCCAAATAAGCCCTCCTTGAATTATTATCTGAGAGAATTCTTAAATAAAAGTAAGAAAATAAGAAAGAAATGCCAAATGAACGAGAAGAAAATAAAACTGCAAAATTAAACAGACTTTGAGGCTTTGGTAAAAGAACAAACAAAACAAACCCGATAAAACGCACTTGATAAAAACTTGTTTGCAAAAAAAAACAAACAAAAAAAAAACAAACTTTGTTTGACATTCTCCCTTTGTAATCATAGGGGGGAAAAACCCTGCGCATTAGTGACAATCTCTCCCTCATTAGCATATGACTCTTGTTTTTAAATCTGCCACTATGGTGACGTGGGCATTTGTAGCCCCGCCCTCTTTTGAAAAGAGCACAACCTCATTTAAATTTAAAGCAAGTCACCAAATAGGCAAAATTAGGATCAGAGCATAAACGGGGGAGTTTCAAAGAGTCATAAAACATTATTTGTGGGGGATTTTGAGCTGAAACTTACATACACACTCTAGGGACATCAGAGGTTTATTTTACACGTAAAAATCTTAATTTGGTCTAATGACAAATATTACTTGTATAATCACCTTTAGGTGATATGCAGTACTGCATTATTTCTCAACCGTTTCTGGAGGTACACCAACAGTGCAGTACATTTTTTAGATGTATCCCCTATCGGACCCCTTAATTTCAGGTTTTGGAGTCTATTCTAATGTTCTTAAGAGTTGATTCAGGCGTGTTTGATTAGCAATAGTTTGAAAATGTACTATAAGTGTGCTTCCAGGAATAGAGTGAAACACTGTAATACTGCCTTAAATAAAATGATGATCATATCACCAAGCTTTCATTCAATTCACAGTACATGAATTAAAGAAACATTTTGTTTGTGTGTGATCTGACCTCTGGGTATACTCCAATCAGGGAGTCTGCTTTAGTGTAAAACTCCTCTTTCAGGGAAATTACAATAGCCTGAAAGTTCTGCACTGATTGATCCTTGATGTAGTTTGCAACCTATACAACACAAATGCACAAGACAACTTTAAATCAGTCATTTAACATTTTCCAAGAAAAGAAAAAAAAAAAGAAAAAAAAAGTTGAATACAGTCGTGGCCAAAAGTGAATGACAAATATTAGTTTTCACAAAGTTTGCTGCTAAACTGCTTTTAGATCTTTGTTTCAGTTGTTTCTGTGATGTACTGAAATATAATTACAAGCACTTTATATGTTTCAAAGGCTTTTATCGACAATTACATGAGATTTATGCAAAGAGTCAGTATTTGCAGTGTTGGCCCTTCTTTTTCAGGACCTCTGCACTTCGACTGGGCATGCTCTCAATCAACTTCTGGGCCAAATCCTGACTGATAGCAACCCATTATTTCATAATCACTTCTTGGAGTTTATCAGAATTAGTGGGTTTTTGTTTGTTTACCCACCTCTTGAGGATTGACCTCAAGTTCTCAATGGGACTAAGATCTGGGGAGTTTCCAGGCCATGGACCCACAATTTCAACGTTTTGGTCCCCGAGCCACATAGATATCACTTTTGCCTTATGGCACGGTGCTCCATCGTGCTGGAAAATGCATTGTTCTTCACCAAACTGTTGTTGGATTGTTGGAAGTTGCTGTTGGAGGGTGTTTTGGTACCATTCTTTATTCATGGCTGTGTTTTTGGGGAAAATTGTGAGTGAGCCCACTCCCTTGGAAGAGAAGCAACCCCACACATGAATGGTCTCAGGATGCTTTCCTGTTGGCATGACACAGGACTGATGGTAGCGCTCACCTTTTCTTCTCCGGACAAACCTTTTTTTTCAGATTCCCCAAACAATCAGAAAGGGGCTTCATCTGAGAATCTTCCAAAAGTCTTCGCCTCACTGTGCGTGCATATGCGCTCACACCTGCCTGCTGCCAGTCCTGAGCAAGCTCTGCACTGGTGGCACTCCGATCCCGCAGCTGAATCCTCTTTAGGAGACGATCTTGGCGCTTGCTGGACTTTCTTGGACGACCTGAAACCTTCTTAACAAGAATTGAACCTCTTTCCTTTAAGTTCTTGATGATCCTAAGGATTGTTGATTTAGGTGCAATCTTAGTAGCCACAATATCCTTGCCTGTGAAGCCATTTTTATGCAACACAATGATGGCTGAACGCGTTTCTTTGCAGGTCACCATGGTTAACAATGGAAGAACAATGATTTCAAGCATCACCCTCCTTTTAACATGTCAAGTCTGCCATTCTAACCCAATTAGCCTGACATAATGATCTCCAGCCTTGTGCTCGTCAACATTCTCACCTGAGTTAACAAGACGATTACTGAAATGATCTCTGCAGGTCCTTTAATGACAGCAATGAAATGCAGTGGAATGTTTTTTTCAGGATTAAGTTAATTTTCATGGCAAAGAAGGACTATGCAATTCATCTGATCACTCTTCATAACATTCTGGAGTATATGCAAATTGCTATTATAAAAACTTAAGCAGCAACTTTTCCAATTTCCAATATTTATGTAGTTCTCAACTTTTGGCCATGACTGTAGGTTTGATAGCTGCTGACCTTTTTTTAAAAAAATTGTAGTTTCACAGTGCGATCTGTTATTGCAGATATTAAAGGTGCAGTAGGTGATCTGCCAGAATGCTACCGTTAGCATAATAGCTCTTCCCTCCCCTGCCGTTCAAAGACACGCCTCTTTAAGTCATGAATGTGTGAACGCGCACCGAATAGATGACGATAGACAACCTTAAATAACACTAGATCATGTCATTCACCAGTTAGAAAACTCTATGGAGACATACACTTTGTCCAGCGTAGTTGTTGACAGGCCAGCGGGTGCAGGAATTATATTTCCCCAAAGCTAACCTTGGGGTAATGTTGGTTTTATATCTCCACATTCAGACTTTCTCCTTAATAATATAATTTCAGAAAAGTATTGTTTGCAAATTCTAAATAGTGAAATCACATAATCAGCCAGTGACTATAAAATAAAACATTGTTCACAGGCAGTTAAATAGTGCTAATGTTGTTTTGAAGTCATTCCTACACGCTATTTCAGACCCAATATTCAAAGTAACGTTAGAGTGGGAGCGTGTCCCAAGCTGTCACTGTTCAAAAATTAAGGAATGTGCGAATATAAATCAAACTTCACTTCAGTATAGCTGGTTAGGCAGAAGAGCGCTATTTACTTATGTTTCGTTATTCAAGTAAATAAAATTCAGATCAGAAAAAAGGAGAGTTAAAAACAGAAATACCCTGCCATCTTTTTACATTACACTTGCGTTACCAAGACAACATGAGACTTTTCATTTTGAATTGTGCTAGCTGATCCTCGTATATCGATTGTTTTCATCTCCTTTTACACTTGAACAACTAAATGAATGCTTAGGTCTATTTAACCGACTATATTATAGATGCTGAAAAAGATACCCCATGAACTTGAAAATAGTCAATCTTTCACCGGATGTTTTCAGTGCCTGAAACACACCTCCGTGCATATAAACCCATTCATAAAAAAAAGAACACAACCTACATACGCTTTGCGTGACTAAAATAGTTTTAAAACATACATGTCTAAAAGTAATACTTCAGCCATGGTGTCACCCTTCTGATCGTGGTTTTGAACTGCATAATGTCATTTCCCTCCAGTGTGCAAAAGTAACACTGATATTGATTCAGGATTTAGAAAAGTTCTGATTCTGCATTTTTGGCAGAAGCCCTTTCAAAAACAATCTTTCTTTTCATGGATACAAGGCCACGTTGGTCTTTCAGAAAAAAAAAGTCTTTCAGGTTGATGCAGCGTTTGCCTGATGTCTCTCCCTGTCAGCTGTAGGTGGTCATACTTCACGTGCACGCGCAAATGACGTATCTATGTGCGTAAAGAGGCTGCTTTAAAAGAGTTATTTGTCAGCCCGACAATTTTTATTTGGACTAACATTTTTTTGTCTTATGCCTTACCCAGAATATAAAAATACATTTAGATCATTTACTTTAATCATTACTATCGGAATGTGAAGAGACTTTTAACCAGCACAACAAAAAAAGTTTCTGAAGACAATCACCTGGTGCACCTTTAATATTCTACTAAATAATATTTACATTTATCATATGATTTAGACAGCAAAAAAAATAAAAAAAAGACAAAAAAGTTGATCAGTCGGTAGGACTGTCCCCTAACAGCAAGAAGGTCCACGGTTTGAGGAGACTTTTCTGCATGGAGTTTACATGTTCTCCCGCGTGTTTGTTTGCATTTCTTCCAGGTACTTGGGTTTCCTTGACATTCCAAATATGAGGTACAGGTGACTTGAATAAACTAAATTAGCCATAGTGTATGAGAAAGTGTGTGGGAGTTTCCACCGGTAAAACATATGACAGAGTATTTAGTGGTTCATTGTACTGTGGAGACTGCTGATAAAAAAAAAAGGACAAATCTGACAAATTTCAAATCTGAAAGTGGACTGAAAGCATTTTCATACCCTACGAGTCAAAAGTTTGAAAACAGTAACATACATTAATGTTTTAAAAGAAGCAAATTCTGCCCACCATGGTTGAATTTATTTCATGAAAAATACAGTAAAAATGATAAATTGTGATATATTATTACAATTTATTACTGTGATTCAAAGCAATTTTTCTGTCGCATGATCCTTCAGAAATCATTATGATCAAAATCACATAATCGAAATCACATCATCTCTTACAATTATCAGTGATGAAAAAGATTGGTCTTGCATAATAATATAGCGGAAACTGTTATGCATTTTAGTCCAAAGTGAAGTCTAAAATAAAAGTTTTTTTCTACATTATAAATGTACCCACACTTGGACGGGTTAAAAGAAGAAGACCAATTCAGAGCATGGGTAAAACCATACATGACAAGGTTCACTTCACCCACTCTCTGTAATTTTGTCAATTAAGAAGTTAAAGATAAAGAGCAGAATCTTGATTTCACTGCATTTTAAAAAACTCACAACTTTTCTGGAACTCAGGTAAACTATACCAACACTACACTCATGCTTGCCTGAATTTGCTGGAATGTTTGAAATATGCCTTTTTATTCTCCAATCTTAAATCTATGTTAAGCTGCTTTAAAACAATCTATACTGTAAAAAGCACTATAAGAAAAAATTAAGCTAAATATGCATGGATTAGCAATACAAGATGCTGACTGTTCATCTTATAGCATTGTATTCGCAAGATAAAAAAATAAAAGCAAAATACTGGGTAACCCTCATTTGTACCGCAATGTGTTAAACAGTATTGATACAAACCTTGCCAATGTTGGTATTATCCAGTGCTGCGTCAATCTCATCCAGCACAAAAAAGGGAGCAGGCTTATAGCTGTAAATGTTAAGAAATTTGTCAGGTACAGAGTGATGAAAAGTATGATTCGTGATGAAAGTAAATGTTATTTGATATACCTGTGAATAGCAAATAGTAGGGCTAGAGCTGCAACAGTCTTTTCTCCTCCAGACAGGTTGTCCATGGGCCTGAAACGTTTACCTGGGGCCACACAATTATAATTGATGCCATCCAGGTACGGCTCTTCTGGGTTCTCAGGTCCCAGAAATGCCTGTTAACACACAATGCAACAGTGAATACAATAGCTATAAAATAAACAGTTTATAAGTGGATTTGTACTGCAACAACTTAATATTGAAAGAAACTTAAAGTTAAATTAATTAGTCTGGTCCTTGCATTTATATACTTATTGCGCAAAATAAATATTTAAATCAACAAAATTATTTTTAAAAAGTCAGCTAATTTAGTTTGTTTTTTTGGTTTAACACAGATGATGACATTTTAAAGAATGTTGAAAAGTGGTAACCATTGACTTCCATAGGGAGAAAAAAAAATGAACTCAAAGTTTGGAATCACTTTTAATTTTTGGGTGAACAATCCCTTTAAGTTAAGAGGTGTTTCCTTTTCAAAAGCGACTTTAAAAAGTTGTGACTGAAGTTTATGTATTGTAGTCTTGATATACACAATAAATTTATATTTATGCACCTGGGCACTGCTGTTGCGTGACAGAGCTTTATATATCTCATCAATGTTGGTGGCCACAGACTCAAAGCAGGCGTTGAAACGGTCGAATCTCTCCTTCTTTATCTGTTCAAATGCCTGCTTGGCTTTCTTTGCCCTCTTCCTAGCAGCTTCAAACTCTATGACATTAAAAAAAGTAAAACACATTTTCAACACTACTAAAAAATGATAAAGAGAATTAAAAAACAAACAAAAAAAATGTTCCAAAGTTAAAAAACATTGCGGATGAAATGCATGTCTTGTCCACACTCACAATATCCACAGATTAACAGTTGTCTGTATTTTGTCATGTTTTCAATTATGTTTCTTTCATTTATGCATGCATTTGAATTGCATTATGGGACATTGATCATTCTTTCAACATCTTTTGATGTTGTAATATTAGAAAAAGTTAACTTTTATTGACATTATTAATTTTAAAAGTTTAAAATTATGTATTGTCTGGCTTGGTGTTGTAATATATGCTACAAAAACCTGGTAATAAACTACCAGTATTTTTTCAGCTATTTTATAGCTTTAATTCTCTCTATATTATTTTTTATACAATATATTGTTTCAAACTACTAAACTGTCAATCATCATCTTTGATAAACTGCACATTTTCGTCACTGAAAGTCAACAAAGCTGAGATCAATGCCCCATGATGCAATTCATAAATGTAAATAAACATTAAAATTAATTCACAAAATATGGAACCTGTTAATTAACATTAATCTTTACAATGTATCTATATGTCTTGTCTGCTTTCAAAACTAAATATAATAATTCGGTTTATTCTGATGGTTTTCAACAGAGGCTAAGAACAACTGACCATCGCTGGTCTCCTGGAATTTGTCTCTGACACTCTCTAGTTTCTCCATGGCCTTCATGTTGGGTGCACTGATCCTCTGCAGGATGCTCTGCTGCTCATTGAGTCTCTGCTGTAATGTGTTCATCTCTGCCTTGATCTCCTCCTCTGACAAGGAGTCCTGCAAAAGGCATTAGTCAAATTACATGTTAAATGCTATAACATGTTTAAGATATTGTAAACAGTAATGGAAAAATAGTAATATACTTTTAGGTCCTCAGACAAGCTGCTGTAGTCAATCTCAATAAGAGCTTCCTTAGCCAAGACAGTGCTAGATGTCTTTTGACTGCTGCTGAGGCTCTCCTCTGCCTGTGAATTGCCCTACAAAACAAATAAAAGTTGTTAAGTGGGTTTATGCAACATGCTAAAGAGCCCCTATTATGCATTATAAAAGGTCATATTTTGGTTTTGCATGCATACAAGGTCAAAAACACTTTCATTGTCTTATAACATGCATTTATTTTTACTTAATTATCCCAACGACATATGATTTGTTCAGTGATTCATTTGTTCCCAAACCCCTCCTTTGCATGAGGCTAATCTGCTGTGATTGGTCTACTAGTGACTAGTCGACTGCGGTCAGCGCGAGACGGAAAGAAACGCCCACCACAGTGAGGCCAATGCAGGAGTGCATTAAAGCAATGCAGTTAAACACCAGCATATTACTCTACTCTTAAGCACAACCCCAAGTAATAACAAAGACACACATTCAGTATTAATCCACACAGTGGCAAAAGTTTAACTATTTTGAAAATTTACCACGCCATGCGTGTGTAGGAACAGCAGATGGTGGCCATAGCAATGACAAACGACAAAGGATTGCGAGCTCAGACATGCATTTAAATGGGAAAAGCAGGCATCGCGTTTTCAGCGTGATTTTGGATGAGATATGTGAATAGCCTCATAATAATTTAAATAATTAAATAATTATTTAAATATAATTTAAATAATTAAATAATTTAAACATTACAAGCACTGATCTACAATACATAAGTGATTACAAGCTGCACAGAGCGATTACAAGTTACAACACACAATTCAATACATATTTTGCAAATTACAGAAAAAAAGGCAACAGTTTTTATCACACATGTTATGATGCACAGGAGGAAGAAACTGGTCCATATAAACTGTAACAGTTACTTGTCAAAGTCTGACAAAATCCCATACATAAGTCCTTGCCGATCCTTCGTTTAATTTCAAATGGCCGGCAATTTCCACGTTACAGGTAGGTTATTGTATCAATCATCAGAAAAATGACAGAAACAAACACTGCACAAGGTTGTCTATACTGTGGTATTGTTGTTAAAATAAACTTTAACACTTTATTTCCCACAGCTGCATCTCTGGTCATCTCTCAGTGATGGTAATCTTCGCATTATGATCAATCCCATGATCCTTTATGCTCCACTAGTGTTTGAAGGGGAGTACGCGTTCACGTTTTACCGGATCTGGCACTTCATATTTGTCGATATGATGTCTTGTATCGACGTAGATGCCAGCAGGCAAAAGATCCGAAGCACAAGATGGCGCCGACGATGATGGCCACCTCCGTGTCGTGCTCTGCAGTTGTTTTTGTGTTTTTGCTAGTTTGTCCCGTCTTGAGTCCCATTCCTACAATTAGTTTCACCAGAAACGAATTGTTGGACATTCGGACACATACACCACCAAATGTTTTTCCAGACTTGAATTTATGTGATGTTTTGCTGGACATTGTAGTCGGCGGAGCCGTGGTGCTGCTCAAACGCTGTCGGGCGTGCAGACGAGGGAGGCGAGCAGGCGCGCTTGTGAAACTCAGACAGCGCGGGTTTTGAACTGCGTTGCCTAGCATCCATCTGGCGAATCTCCGCTCTCTACCCAACAAAATAGACGAACTCATTCTGCTCTCTCAGACAAACAGGGATTTTTTGCATTCTGCTGCTCTGTGTTTTACGGAAACCTGGCTGAACGACGCCAT
>CAIGQV010016752.1:392770-403825 GCA_903798115.1 Danio jaintianensis
ATTTATTTCCTCAAAATTCTACACACAATACCCCATAATGACAATGTGAAAAAAGATTTTTTGAAATTGTTGCAAATTTATTAAAAATAAAAAACCTGAAAAATCACATGTACATAAGTATTCACAGCCTTTGCCCAATATTTTGTTGATTCACCTTAGGCAGCAATTACAGCCTCAAGTCTTTTCGAATATGATGCCACAAGCTTGGCACACCTGTCTTTGGGAATTTTTGCCCATTCCTCTTTTCAGTACCTCTCAAGCTCTATCAGGTTGGATGGGAAGCGAAGGTGTACAGCCATTTTCAGATCTCTCCAGAGACGTTCAATAGGATTTAGGTCTGGGCTCTGGCTGGGCCACTCAAGAACATACACCGAGTTGTTGTGAAGCCACTCTATTGATATTTTGGCGGTGTGCTTTGGGTCATTGTCCTGCTGGAAGATGAACCGTCGCCTCAGTCTGAGGTCAAGAGCACTTTGAAGCAGGTTTTCATTCAGGATGTCTCTGTACATTGCTGCATTCATCTTTCCCTCTATCCTGACTAGTCTTCCAGTTCCTGCTGCTGAAAAACATCCCCACAGCATGATGCCGCCACCACCATGCTTCACTGTAGGGATGGTATTAGCCTGGTGATGAGCGGTGCCTGGTTTTCTCCAAACATAACGCCTGCCGTTCACTCCAAAGAGTTCAATTTTAGTCTGATCAGACCAGAGAATTTTGTTTCAGATGCCTTTTGGCAAATTCCAGGTGGGCTGCTATGTGTCCTTTACTAAGGAGTGGCTTCTGTCTGGCCACTCTACCATACAGGTCTGATTGGTGGATTGCTGCACAGATGATTGTCCTTCTGTAAGGTTCTCCTCTCTCCACTGAAGAACGCTGGAGCTCAGACAGAGTGACCATCGGGTTATTGATCACCTCCCTGACTAAGGCCCTTCTCCCCCGATCACTCAGCTTAGATGGTCGGCCAGCTCTAGGAAGAGTTCTGGTGGTTCCAAACATCTTCCACTTATGGATGGAGGCCACTGTGCTCATTGGAACTTTCAGAGCAGCAGAAATTTTTCTGTAACCTTCCCCAGCCTTGTGCCTCGAGACAATCCTGTCTCGGAGGTCTACAGACAAATCCTTTGTCTTAATGCTTGGTTTGTGCTTTGACATGCACTGTCAACCCTGGGACCTTATATAAACAGGTGTATGAATTTTTAAAATCATGTCAAATCAACTGAATTGACCACAGGTGAACTCCAATTAAGCTGCTGAAACATCTCAAGAATGATCAGTGGAAACAGAATGTACCTGAGGTCAATTTAGAGCTTCACGTCAAAGGCTACATGTGATTTATATTTTTAATAAATTTGCAACAATTAAAAAAAAATCTTTTTTTACGTTGTCATTATGGGGTATTGTGTGTAGAAATTTGAGAAAATAAATTAATTTAATCCATTTTGGAATAAGGCTGTAATCCTGTATATCTTTTTTTTGAGAATCTTATGATGATCTCCCAGAAACTGGTATTTCTTAACCTTCCTTTTATCCCTCTTGAACAACATTCTTGCACTTTTTCTTTGTATCTGCTCCCTTGGGCTCCCTTTAGAAACATGGTGAATCATTTAATTGTTTTGCAGATGATAAAATTGGATTAGGTGAATAATTTGGCTTTAATGGCAACTGTATTGGTAAATATTACACTTTACATAATTGCATTCCTTTATCTTCTCGCTGTATTAGAAACTACAGTAGGTGTTTTATAACAAAGTGTTTTTTATAAAGTTCAAATTTCACAAACAAATGCATGCTTTGCATCCCATTTTCATTCAGCTCTGCCGTCTTATCGACGTAAATTTTCCCTAGGGGGAAAAAAACCCCAAAAACCTTCCATTCCATCTCTTTTGCACTTGGACTACCCCAATCCTCTGCATTGTGGCATTTCTGTTGCAAGCTTGTTTTAAATGGTGGACATTAGCCACAGTTGATTTGGGCATGCTGATTGGAGAGAAAGAAGATGTGCTCATTCTATTGGCTAGTAAGTAGGCCTGCAGCGATACAAAATATTTGAGCCACAGTACAGTTTAGTTCAGTTTGCTGATGGGGCAGGGCTTGTGGTGTGGCACCAGCAATGTTAAAGGGTCATGAAACCCTAAAACACATTTTTTGAGAGTGACAAATATTTATGTTTTGGACATTAATAATAATACTATTAGGACACCTACATTTCACTATTGAGTAAATTATCATTTTATTTTTGCATTGTTTAGAGAAAATTCATTCTTCTGGTTTAAATTTTTTTTTTTGAAGCAACGTAACAGCCCTGAGGTAAAGGTGCAAATTTGAAGTGGTAAATAACCGCCTGTACACAGTGACGTTATTGGGTTTTCAGTTTTTCTTTGCACTATTATTAAACTTCATTATGGATCACAAAGTTTTGGCTGACTCTTCTGCCTTACCTGTTACAGTATCATTGATCAGAGACATGGGTAATCAGTGCTTCCTTTCTAGATGTGCCAACACCCACACAAAAATCTATTTCCCTGCGAGGCGAGCAGAGATTGCATGTGGTGTGAGCTGTTGGCTTGCTGTGGCCTATTAACGCGCAAGGAAACATTTTTGTTTACCCGTAAGCTTTCAAATCTGGAAATAGAACAATCCAGATTTGCCAGTTGTCTTCTTTTAGAAATAAAGCAGTTTCAGTTTTTGCTTTACTTTCTCAACAAATTTAGTAAGTGTGTTTGGTTAGCTTACTTTGTTTATTCAGATGGCTATCTGAGCCATTATTGTAAAAAGTACAAAAACAATCAAAGTGAATGAAGGTACTAAGTAGTTTGCTGTAACATTACTACAATATTGTGGGCAACAATATAACAACCCACATCCGGTGCAACATGGCATGTGTGGTCAAATTGTATTTATTTAATTATTGTTAATAGTTGGGAAAAAAAATACTATTACGAGACTTCAATATGTTCACTTTCTCCTGCATGCACGTTTGTCTTTGTGTACAAAGGTTCAAATTTATAAGGCAATAAACCTGCACTATAATCAATAAAACTGTTTGATTCGGGGCATTCTGGTGGGGAGAAGTAAATATTGCCCTTCTCAGCGTGTGTGGGTTTGCGTTGCTGGTGTGCAAAATTAACCTTTTATACTTGCATAACTTTTTATGACCGAAACTCCCCTTTGCATGCAAACCCTTCACTCTTTCCACACACGACACTCCCACATCAACACTACTGGAAACACCCCTTTTTCAAATCAGAGGTGCGAAAACTCCTTGAGACCCTTTAAGGGTGTTCTGCAATTTCTTAACTATAATTAAAGTTTATTAACATGCAGGGCTCTCCAGACTGTGACCAAATGCTAGCATTTTGTAACCGTTTTTCGTGCTGGTGAGATTTTTTTAATAGGTTACACTGGAGCCAATGCAAAATTTACATCTAGTTATATTTAAAATTAAGATACTATTACGTTAAGGGCTCATCCAATCACTCCAGGCCATTCTATCATCCACACTGTAAACACACTCACTCATAGCATGGTAAATCTGTGACATTTATATGTGCCAGTACTTTCAGTCAGAATGTGCACAGGTGCCTGTTTATGTTAGTATTTACTAAAATAATGAACAATACTTGTACAGCATTTATTAGTCTTAGTTCAAAATTTACTAATGCATTATTAAAATCCAAATTCATGCTTGTTAACAGTTAATGTACTGTGAGTACATTAGACGTAATTTCTACATAAGACTGTATCTGACAGCAGCAAAAATGAACTTGTGTGTTTCTCTGAGAGATGAGTGTTTTTTTTGTTTTGTTTTACTATGGCTGAGGAGACGCCACATGCATTTTTAGTTAATCAAACATGTCCTGCTCTTTCTTGCTGCTCTGTTGTGTATAAAGCAGTCCTATGCTGCACTTACATTTTAACAGAATTACATGGGAAAATCTCTTCAGTAGCCTATTGGCTAACATTCTCATATTGCTCGCTAATGTTACTTTAATTGAACCCCTCATCTGCTTTCAGACTCACCATGGGGTGTGGGGCTTGGTAGAGATGGGGATATGGATCATAGCATGGGGAGCATACTGCATTTTTTTTCAGTTCAGTTTGAATAAGCCCTACTAACAAAATATTCACACAAAGAGGACAGTCAAGCACAGTCTTCTGGATGCATATTTGTGTTATATTCATAAATTTGTATCACATTCACAGTTCAGCCTTTTGTGGTTAGCTAATTACAGGCTAGTTTGAGTTTTCAAAATCATGACAATCAAACACGGTTTTAATGATCATTAAAACGTTAAATGGTAATTCTAAACCATCAAATTTATTTATTTATAAGATTTATAAGATTCATCACTTGCTGCTTCCCGAGTGAAAGGCTGTTAATGCATCTTTGCTTATGTGCGTTGGATAAATACCAATGTGTTTGACTTTTAAAATTATATTTTACATAGGTTATATCCATTTTGCACATAATTTTGAGCAATACTTTAAGCAGGTTTTAAGCATCTTAATGCCCGCACCCGCTTATTTTATCAATATAAGTATTATCTTACTGTACTTCTCAAATCTTGGATCGGGTTCTGCTAGTGCAGGTCTCTAATTCAGACGAGCAGTCAAAACCAGCAGAGGACTAATGTTAGAGCACTGGACCCGTTGACATGAAATCAGCAAATAAGTAGTAAAAATATAAATAAGTAGGTTGATATGAAACCAACCGAAGAGTGAACACATAGTAAC
Organism: Danio jaintianensis; assembly: GCA_903798115.1. Classification (NCBI taxonomy): domain Eukaryota; kingdom Metazoa; phylum Chordata; class Actinopteri; order Cypriniformes; family Danionidae; genus Danio; species Danio jaintianensis. The sequence goes on from CAIGQV010016752.1 coordinate 397,505, forward strand.
AATTTATTATTTATTTGTTGTCACTTACACATCCTAATAGTCATAATACATTAAATCATGACTAGACATTTTTACATATATTAAAATTTTTATTTCTATTAATAACAGCTGGCGGCCCCCCTGCAATACAGTCACGGCAATTAGTTCCACTTGTTTTTATTCTACTTATCAAACATTTATTTAACATGTTATGGTTTTTTTAACATAAGGATTAGACTATATTGAGATAAGCATCATTATTGTTTAACACCCAACCCTATATAAAGTATTTTCTGATCTTTTACCTGGTTAAGTTCCATGTTGATCTCATCTATTCTTCGTTTGGCCAGTTCTACTTCTTCTGTGAGTTCCTCTTCCATCCTCTTCTGTTCATCCAAAGACTGCCTGGAGAAGAGAAACAAAAAGAGTCATGATCTACAGGCATCAGAAGCTGTTCACCGGATGAAACATGGCTTTATGATGCATTTGTACCTGCTAGTGGTGATATAGTCCTCCAGCTTCTCAATGCGTTTTTGGTTCTCCTCAATCTCTCTGATCTTTTGCTTGATCTTGGCCTATCAATAACAATTAGAACAAATTAAGATTGTTTGCTAATTATATTTTTAAATAAAAATCTTCAAAGTCAAAGTTTATTCACCTCTGTTTCTATTTTCTTCCTCTCCTCCAGGTCCAGACGGTCCTGATCAGCTTTCTGGTCTCTGTTGAATTTCTCTAGCTCTTGAGCCAGGGTAGCTGCTCGCTTACTCGCCTCCTCCTTCAAACGGTGATATGCCTTAACCTGAACACGAAAAAAAGCCAAAATTTATACCTCACATTCAGTTTACTAATATAGTGAAGGAAGCTGTAAGTATCGTTTAATATTTTTGAAAGAAAAGTGTACAGCACAGTCTATTGCACCTACAGTCCATAAAATACCATTAGGATCCAATCTAAACAGAAGAACTGTTACAAATCTAGGTGCGAGTTTAAATCCTGAGGTTGCAATCAATTTGCCCATGAGCAAGGCGTGTAGATGATGAACAGTGAACTTAGTTTAAGTCACCGTGGATAAGAATGTCAGCTTAAATAATAAATAGTGTAATGTAATTGCATTACATTAATGTATACATTGGTAATTTATATATTATAGATTATTTGTCACATTTCAGCTGACATTATGAGTTCAAATCTCACAATCTCAAATTGCCGGAAATGACCATTTACAGAAACTATAAAGAAAAATCTCTATTGATGTACATTTTCACCAGGCCCCTACCATGCCTCCCCTCTTGTGCCCACACTTTGAAAATCTGAGTAAACACTGGCTGTAATCTAAAAACAACAAAGCCATTCTTATTTTGTAATAGGTTCCCTGACCAAAAAAAGAAAAAAACACTGTGCAGACTATGCACCTGAACAATTCTGTATCATGTGGCACGAGTAAGGCTGCAGAAACAACAGCTCAGCATTTTTTCCCCGTTGTCAATTTTTACACTCTGCTTTTTTAAATTCTTCGACATTTGGAGAAGCACGTATAGCTGACAGTTTTTAGAAGAGCGCAACACTTCAGTGTTTTAACTAGATGTAAATTAAACTAATGTGACGCAGTACCTGACATGCATAAGAGCAGCACAGTGACAGAGACAGACACGGATGAAGCAGATTTAGGATTAAGTTTATGGATTCAGTTTATGAGTCAAATATAACAAGTAAGTTTATTTGATCTATTGGTGGTGAAGTTTATTCAAGCACATGATGCAACGATGCATCATTTCTGCAGAGATGAGTCACACAGATGCCATTAGAACGTTCACAGCACACACACACTTAACTTTAGACTGTTTTTGCACGTCTTCTTGAAGCGTTATTGTATAGTCTCTATGCAGCTGTGCTTAATCCAGAAACCATGAATTACATGGTGATTTTACTCTTATCTTTACTAAAAACATACAGTTTTTAAAAATGTTTTAAACTTGTAAAATTCATTCTTGAGGTGCAGATGATCACAGAGTTGAACAGATCTCTTAATTCCAGTTTCTTTGCAAATTCTGTTTTGTGGACATGTGTATATGTGTTACTATGGAGACACATTAATACATCACTCCAATATGACACACTATACACAGTTCTGTTCAAACAGCTTTCAAAAGTTGATTTTGCATCATAAGCTCAGTCCAGTCAGAGTCCTGACCTCAACCCGATTGAGATGATGTGGCATGACCTCAAGATAGCGATTCTACCAGACTTACGAAGAATATTGCTGAATATTACTATTGTTTTGTAAAGAGGAATGATCGAAAAATCCTCCTGACCTTTGTGCAGGTCTGGTATGCAACTACAGAAAAAAGCTGAGGTTTTTGCTGCCAAATGAGGATCAGACAGTTATTAAACCCAAAGGTTCACATACTTTTTCGAACCTGCATTGTGTGTTTACATGTTGTGTTCAATAAAAACATAAAAACATATATTTGTGTGGTATTAGTTTAAGCAGGCAAATGTTGGCAGATTGGCAGGAAACAGATGTGTTTTCATATCAGATAAAAACACATTTTTTGTGAAATTTATGCAGAAATCCAAGTAATACTTTTTCTTGCAACTATAACATCAAAACAATGTTTTCATGTGTAAAGAACACAATTGCAGTCTTAAAAATTAATGTGCATAGGCACTAGGCAGTAAATGTTGCCAGTCTAGCACAATCTGTCACATGTACCTGATTCTCTTCCAGCTGTAGATCTTGTCCCTGACTTTGAGCTTCTTCCTCCATCCGCTCCTCAAACTCCTGTCTGGCCATTTCCACTGCCCCCTGCTCACGATCCAGCTCCTCCATGTCTCCCTTGCGTTTTTTGTAGCATTTCTGGGCATTCTGAAGTGATTTACGGGCAGCTTCCAATTTCTTGATCTTGTGGGCAGTGTTCTCCTTGGCTTTAATGTACAGAGGCCTCTTCTGATTGAGCTCTGCATCCTTCTCCCTGTCAACATGTTAAACGATAAGCATATTACAAATTTCTAAGCTCTTACAATTAAATACTTAATTACAAATTTATATCTCATTATATCTCTTATTTTTGCTATAGCTCAGGGCTCAACATTTTTGTTCGTCTTCAAGCTATTTTTATTTATACTGTACAGGGAATAGCAGAGTGACGTTTTGCTTGGTTAGATGATGACAATAATAAGATATTAATCACTTCCTATGACCCAAGTGGTGGTCTTTCAACATCCCCTCAGAGCTGCTCATTTTGCTCATTCATGGAACCACAAGAAAAAATGTTATACCAGATGTGCTGTAAAAAGCTAATTCTCTGACTTTTCTGTCAGAGTGGTCTATTCTGTCAAGTCATAGGGTAAACGTTAACAGAATTTAAAATAATATTTTAAATCTGATAAATCAGACGCTTGTTTGTAATAAAAATACTTATTAATGCCCTTCAGGGAAGTTTCTCATACCCCTTCATTTGTAATGTGGTCCCAAAAAATCTTCCCTTAAAGGGCTGTATGGCACTTCCGCTTACTCCAACAGCTTCAAGCAAAGAGAATTGGGAAACCCTGACCCCTTCATGTGAACGCACAAACTGAGGGCTAGGGGTAAGTGGAAGGGCTAAGGGGTAAGATTGTGATTGGTCCTTGTTCAAGATTTTTTAGAATTCATTTTAGAGTACCACAGTGATTGTTTAAAAAAATGCACTGTAAAATAAATATATAAAAGGGTAAATATACAATAACTACACATTTGGTAAAAACTCAGTTAAGGCTTAAAATGGACTTTGTGACATATGTTCTGTCTTGTGAAAGTCTACTGGTTACATTTTGTCCCATTTCAGAGAAACAAAATCACTAAAATACACATTTTACTTGCTGGTAAACACTTAAAAGCTTTTTTTTGTCAGTTTTACCCTGCATAGGGATATAGTTACTGCAGGGTTACTCCAGTTACATCAGTATTAATGCATTTTTACATACAAATCAAATTTCTGTTAAAAACAATGTGCATAATATGTCAAAAATGCGATTATTATAAATTTATACACTTCTAACTTTTTGCTAATATTTTCTATGGCTCTTAAAAATTGTCAAGATAAATTAAAGTATTTTTTAAATCAATGCATTAATTGCTGCTTATTACAGCTGTGCAAATGAAAATATATATCGTATAGACAAAATGAGGCTATAATATTATGCTTTATAATTTATTTTGCAGTGTTACAAAATAGTTCTGAATAGTACCTTTGAAAAAAACAGTTATGTAGGCTATAATATTTACTACTAAATCAGGTGAAAATCCTTATGGAGCACTCAGTTTGACGCAACACAACTCTATTTAAATTTTGTATATTTTGTTTTCAGCTGTCCAGTATGCTTTTGTTTAAAAATATTACACAAATTGATACATTTTGTTTTCTTCCACATGCCCAATGTTTTCTTTGATTGTAGCCTATACCCACTGTTGTAAGGCACTGCTGTTTGCAAACCTTTTAATATGTGTTAACAATGAATTGAGGCCAAACACTATGAAATTCGACCATTATAAATTGTTCTTTTGTTCTTAAGATTAATTGGGAGATATTTAGAAAGTTTAAACTCACTTGATCTCTTTCTCAATCATCTGTTGGTCTCTCATCATTCTGCCCAGCTCCTTCTTCTTGTCTTTCAACTCTTCCTCCACACGGTCCATGCGTTTTCTGTCTTTATCAATCTCTTTATTGCGGTGAGCCAGCTCTCTGTTAAGTTTCTCAATCTCTGATTCATTGTGGTACAGTTTAAACAGCTGTAACTGTACATGAGCTCGCACTACCTCATCCTTCAGCCTCTGATATCGCTCCGCCTGCATATCACAGGAGGAGAAAACATTATTTGCATTTCTGCTTTCGGGTTTTCTAGCACCTAAATACATCTATTTCTACACTGAGGAAAATGAATTTTCTTGCATGATTACATATTACAATACTAGGAGCCCACCTCCTCTTTTTCCTGTTTGGCTTCTTTTCGTTCAGCAGCTATGTTTTTCTTGCGATGGTAGTTAAACTGCGTGTCCTCTTCAGCCTTGACCATTTCTTTTTTGCATCTGTCATACTCTTGGGAAAGCTCTCCAGAGCGAGAAATCTCTTCAAACAGAGCAGTTCTCTCTTTGGGGTTCTTCATTGCAATTGACTCCACAGCACCCTGTGGAGGAAAAAAAAGAAAGAAAAAGAAAACTTTTTTTTCATTCCAAAACAATTAAGAGACCCTTAAGAGATAAACAGGTCAACAAGTCCTTACTAGCAGTGTGATAGCAAGTGATAATGTTGCTTTTCAAGTAACTCAAATTATGGTTAATTAGTAGTATAATAAAAGTATTGTTGAGTGGCACACTCAAGTAATTAACAGACTTAACCCTTCTGGGGTCGGCAAACAGGTTTATGCGGTTTAGCACACTCTCATAAAAAGAGCTTAAAAATACTATCATTTTTGATGGTACTGGCAAGACAAACACATCTGAAAACTGTGAAGGGTCTATTTTTATTTGTATAAATTCATAAATACAACAAAATATGTTTTTTGTAAAATTAGTAAAACAGACAGGGAGTGCTTTCTCCTTCTGTCTCTTCTGTCAACATGACTGGCAAACTCGTTGGAAAAAAACAACTGAATCTCTGCGAATATTTAATTCACAGACATGAGACATACCTGCATAAAGCCTGAAACGTGCACTTTTGAATGAAAACAAATGTTGTCAAGATTAGTAATGCTTATTATCCTGAGCTCATTATCCTGCTAACCAGTTCCCGCCTCCGACATGCAAACAAATCTTGACGACAGCCGCCTGAACTCGTGAACGCCCACAATAATACAGCACCTTTGGGTAGAAAGTTTGTATCATTTTAATTGTCAATAAGGTGGAATTATGACCCATACGACCTCAGGAGACCACTTTGATCAGATGCTGCTTTATTCAGGTGACATGTTACACTTAAGTGATTTATTTCTTTATTTTGAACCAGCTCACCAAGGCATAAAAAAAAAAAAAATAAATAAATAAAAAAAAATTCCGGACTTAATCTAGAAAACATTTGAGGCAATTATCACAAAAGAATAAAATAAAAATAAATAAATAAATAAAAATATGAACTCCAGCATCAGACCACGCTTTGAAAACAAAGGGTTTTTGTTGTCCATGCAAAACCGATTGTGGCATAAAGAGGATACCTTAGTCTACAAAAAGGGCCACCTCAACTTTTTTTTCATACATCAAGCAAATATTCAATAATTGGTCCATATGATTTCTTTAGGGATTTACATTTACATTTGTGTTAAATGTAAAAGAACAAGGAGGCACAATCTCTGAAGAGACCTATTTGAAAA
>CAIGQV010016752.1:408825-424072 GCA_903798115.1 Danio jaintianensis
AAAAAAAAAAAAAAAAAAAAAAAAAAGCTTCGGGCTCAGATGGCATTTCTCCTGTCTGAAAGTCTGTGCTGAGTAACTGGCCCCCATCTTCACACAAATCTTCAATAGATCACTGGAGCTGTGCGAGGTACCTTGCTGCTTTAAATGCTTCACTATCATACCGGTCCCCAAAATCACTGGACGTAATGATTACAGACCTGTTGCTCATGTCTGTGGTCATTAAGTCATTTGAGAGACTGGTCTTAGCCCACTCGAAGGACATCACTGGATCTTTGCTGGATCCTCTTCAGTTTGCATACAGAGCAAATAGGTCTTTGGATGATGCAGTCAACATGGGACTACATTATGTTCAGCAACACCTTGACAGACCAGGGAATCATGCAAGGATCTTGTTTTAGGCATCAGTTCGGCCTTTAATACCATCATGCCTGACCCTCTCTCTGACAAACTAAAAGCTGATTTATACTTCTGCATCGAGTGCACGGGGATGGTCTGGCACAGCCTTCACAGAGTTGCAAAAAAAGTAACTACATGTCGCAATGATGCGTACTGCAAGATCTGTGATTGGTTGGCTTACTACCGTTGACGAGTGTGGGCGGCGCAGAGAGCAAAGCAGCAAGCAGGGTTCATACAGGCACAACTCGATGAAAATCAAGGACTTTTAAGCACTTTATCAAGCACCTATTTTTATTTTCAAGACTGATGCGCACCTATTCTCACAATCCATAAAAACATTACATAGGAACTATCTATTGATTTATACAAATTACACAAAAATTTAATAATAATGTATTTAATTAATAATAAAAAAACTATTTTAATTTTTTTTATTTGTTGACGTTCTCGCAGATGGAAAGAGAACTGAAAATTTGTACTCAATTAAATATACTATTACATTACTAAAATACAAATTTTAGTAAATAATACTAATATTGAGTAAAAGTACATATCTAAAAAAATATCTAACTTTCATTAAGTTTCACTTTAAGATACAGCTAAAAAGAAGTCTGTTAGCATTGTCATCGGTCATACGTCAATCTAATTCTAAATACTTGATAGTTTTTGATAAAGTTAAGTCAAGGAGCAAAGGTAAATAATTTCTACTTTAATAGCAAAGAGATAGCAATTGCATACTGTATTGTATGGGGTTTGTTTCGTTTTGTAAGCTGTGCTTTGATTTATTTAAGTGGTTTATTGTGACATTTAGTGGCAAAAAATGTCATTGTATCATTTTTTTGAAAAACCGTAAGTTTAAATTGTCATAGAAGAAGAGACTGCAATCGGCATGCAGAGACGCGTTGTGGTTTGCTTTCAGCCCTTGTGATAGAAACAACCGTAAGTTACTAATTTTATTTTAAAAACATGTGCAATACTTCCTTTGGGTTAGACTGATTAAAGAGGGTCAGTATTGACATGTTTAAAGCTTGATGTTCTGTTCTGAAATCTGTCGTAATCTGCTAACGAGCTGTGTAATCGTTTTCATATAGGTGCATGTCATTAATGTGCCTTGATTGTTTATTTAGCTGTTTGAATATGTCAGTTGATGTTTACAAACGAGAAAAATGTATATTATGTGATATTTTGTAATTTCTACTTTTTGTATTTTTCCTTTTTAGTTTTACAAGTGAATCAAGTAAAAAGTGCAACACATGTGCAAGAACAAAGTGTGATGGTGCTTTATTTCTGTTCAGAACACCATTGCCAGGGCAGAATAGTAAAAGGTTGTCTACGCGGCGGGAGAAGTCAAGCAAGCACAAGCTTAGTGAGTTAGACTGTGACATCAAGATGGACATGTCACAGCCTTGCAAAAATGTAGAAGAAGCTAATTAAGCCCTAGAAATAGAATTACGGTCAGGCAGATCACATCGATCTACTAGATCTTCAGCCAGTGCAGCTGCGACCACAGCAAGAGCTAAAGTGGCAGCATGCAAAGTAAAAGCCTCATATGCAGAGAAAGAAGCCATCATGATGAGAAAACAAGCTCAACTAGAAGAGCATTAACAAAAAACATTTGCAGAGACGGCATGTAGAAAAGCAGAGGTTGAGGCTGAACTGTATGTATTGAAACTGCAGAAAGAAGTTGTAGCAGCATCTAAAGAAGCAGATGTTTACGACACTGCAGTTCTCAGAGAAGAGGAACTAGGTGAAGACCTAGAAAAACTTTCATGCATTTCCAGCAGAATTGAACACACCAGAGTATGTGCAGACACATTCTCAGCTACCAAATGCTCCTAATCTGACTTCTAATTTGCAACATAAGGGGGTATGTGACACGAAGTTATGGTGAAGGCACACTTAGCTCCAACTCACCCACAAAGAAAGAGTCTAAATTAGAGATAGTTCCTATGAAGCAGGAACACACAGTTCAACACAATCTCCAGTGCTCTCCTTCGAAAGTAAAGATTGATCCATATGGTGGAGATGACGAGGTGAGGCATGAAATCTATCCAGTAAGAATACAACATGAATCAGATCCGCTCTCACAAGAACCTGCTGGGTGCTCTACACCAGCGCCACACGTCAATGACTTCACTACATATCTGCTGAGGAAAGAAATGGTGAGTTCAGGTTTGATTCAGTTTGATGACTGCCCTGAAAATTACTGGGCGTGGAAAACATCTTTTCAAGCTGTAACCAGTGAACTTAATCTAACTAGTAGGGAGGAGATAGATCTTCTCATTAGATGGCTCGATCCTGAATCCTCTAATCATGCCAAATGAATCAAATCAGTTTATGTCAGTAATCCTACTTCAGGAGTTAGAGTGATATGGCATCGCCTAAAATACTGCTATGGTTGTCCAGAAGTCATTGAGCAGGCAATGTTAAAAAGACTTGATGTTTTCCCTCGCATCCCAAACAAAGATATCCATCGTCTGAGAGACCTTGGCGATTTTTTTGCAGACTGCAGCAAAGAGTGGTCGTTTGCCTGGAATTGAGTAAACCCCATTGTCGAAAAACTCCCGTTCTGTCTTCAAGACAAATGGATTACACAGGGTTCCAGGTACAAAGAAGACCATAAAGTGTATTTTCCTCCTTTTAAGTTCTTTGTTGAGTTCGTTTGTCGACAAGCAAGAACCAGAAACGATCCTTGTTTTGCACTCGTTTCATCTGGCTGTTTTAGCAGCACGAAAGCCGATGGAGCTGCCAGGATGAGTAACAGAGCTTCTGTCTTTGTCAAAAAAACTGAAATAATGGCTGCGCAATCAAACCAAGAAGGAACCCTGGAAAAGAATGTAGAACCAAACAAGGTCTGAACCTTGCACAATAAGCCTCATCCACTTCATAAGTGTCGAACATTCAGGAGCAAACATCTGGATGAACGAAAAGCACACTTGTTTTAAATGTTGTGGTTCCACCAAGCATGTTGCGAGAGATTGTACAGCATTGATCAAGTGCCGGGAATGCAATAGTGATCGACATGTTACATGTTGCCATGCATCCTGGACCTGCTCCATGGTCTGTTGGGGTGCCTGAGTCAAAGACATAACAAATCAAAGAAAAAACAGGTGAGGACACAGCTGAGGTCACCAACAAGTGCACAGAGATTTGCGGAGACGTTTATAAGCCCAAATCATGTTCAAAGATCTGTCTCATGAAAGTTTATCCCTCTAATCAGTGTGAAAAGGCCAAACACATTTATGCTGTACTAGATGAGCAGAGTAATAGATCTTTGGTGAAGTCACAGTTCTTTGATCTGTTCAACATTGATAGTAGTTCTTCCCCTTACACACTGAAGACGTGTTCAGGCATAGTGTCTACGGTGGGGAGAAAAGTAAATGGATTCTCTGTCGAATCACTTGATGGGAAAACGGTAGTTGCTCTTCCACCCTTGATAGAATGTGACAGCTTACCAGACGATAGATCTGAAATCCCTACGCCTGAGGTAGCTGTGCATTTTCCCCACCTCACCGTGGTGTCAGATAAAATCCCACCTTTAGATCTTGGGACCTTTAGTTCTTAGTGTGCACAAAGTGTGTGAACAACAAAACGGACCCCACAACACACCATATGCACAGTGCTTATACCTGGGCTGGGTGATAGTGGGAGAAGTTTGCCTTGATGGCATTCATCGTCAATCAAGTGTGAACGCTTACAAGACCAACATACTTCTCAATGGACGACCTTCATACTTCCCTTCGTGAACAAAGGGCACCAACGTCGTAGAAAAAGCTGAGTCACCTCTTTTGTCATACTTACCCAACCCACCATGTTCTCTCAAATTTAATGAGAGCTATTCAATGAGTTTAAAGGAGGATGTGTTCTTCAGATCTCCAGATGACGATAAAGCCACACTATCTGTGGAGGATAAAGTCTTTCTAGACATGATGGATAAACAGGTGTATCTTGATGAGGATAGACACTGGGTGGCGCCACTTCCATTACGCTCCCCAAGGATTTAACTCCCAAATAATAGAGAGCAAGCTATGCAGAGGCTAAGCTCTTTACTGCGCACTCTCTCAAAGAAACCAAAAATGAAAACCCATTTCTTTGACTTCATGCAGAAGGTGATTGAGAATAAACAAGCAGAACTGGCTCCACCCTTACGTTCGGGGGAGGAATGTTGTTATTTGTCGATTTTCAGTGTTTACCACCCCTACAAACCTGACAAAATAAGGGTGGTTTTTGATTCGAGTGCCCAGTTCAGGCGAGTTTCCCTAAATGATGTCTTGCTGAGTTGTCCTGACCTCAACAATACCCTTTTGGGTGTGCTGTTGCGCTTTCGTAGGGAGAAAATAGCTGTGATGGCAGACATACAACAAATGTTCTATAGCTTCAAAAGTAAAGAGCCGCATCGCAACTATCTTCGCTTCCTTTGGCACAAAGACAACTGTCCAGAAAAAGAGATAATTGATTACAGAATGACTGTACATGTCTTTGGCAATAGTCCGTCGCCAGCAGTCGCAATATATGCCCTGAGGCAAGCAGCGGAACACGGCAAAGCGGAGTGTGGAACAGATGCTAAGAACTTTGTGTTGCGCAACTTCTATGTAGACGATGGTATCACGTCTGTTCCAACTGAAAGAGAAGCCATTGATCTCTTAAAGCGCACACAGGCAATGCTATCCAAGTCAGGCTTGAACTTGCATAAAGTGGCCTCCAACAGTGCTTTGGTGATGGAAGCATTTCCTTCTAGTGAAAGAGCCAAAGATCTTAAAAACCTAGATTTCAGTAAAGATACAATACCTCTCCAACGCAGCCTTGGTACAAGTTGGAACCTCAAGACAGATTGCTTTATGTTTAAAGCTTCTCAAGAATGCAAACCCTTCACCCGAAGAGGGATCCTTTGGACCGTCAATAGTTTATATGATCCTTTTGGGTTCGTCTGTCCAATCACTATGCAAGGCAAAGCTCTAGTGAGGGAACTTTCAACAATCCAACAGGATTGGGACACCGTTCTTCCACAAGAAAAGGAAGTTCCATGGAAGGCATGGATTTCATCTTTAGCAGAGCTTGACCGATTGCAAATACCCCGAGCTTATGTTCCAACCTCAGTGTGCAGAGCTCCACTTCATGAGCTGTGCATTTTCTCGGATGCTTCTACTTTAGCTATTGCCGCGGTAGCATATCTCTGAGTAATGGACTCAAATGGACAGCCTCATGTGGGGTTTGTGATGGGAAGATAGTTAGGTCCCCTTTCCAGCGCATACTGTTCCACGCCTCGAGTTATGCACTGCAGTGCTGGCTGTGGAGTTGATGGAATTCATAAAAGGAGAAATTGACTTGGAGCTTCACAACATCCATTTTTATACAGATAGACGCATACTGCTCGGATACATTCACAATGTCACACGCAGATTCTACATGTATGTGGCTAACAGAGTTGCTCGCATAAGGAAAGCCACAGAACCTAATCAGTGGCACTACATCTGGTCCGAACAGAATCATGCCACTAGGTTTGTGCCAGCAGCCCACTTACCTCTTACCAACTGGTTTTCAGGTCCAGAGTTCCTTAGGAAATGTAATGTGGAAGAATCCTATGGACTTGTCCAAGTACAAGAGGATGTTGAAATTCGCCCTCAAGTGAAAGTCCTGGCAACGGGCATTACAGAACAGTTTTTAGACTCAAACAGATTCCAACGTTTCTCAAGATGGAGGTCTTTGGTGAGAGCTGTCACAACTCTTACTCATCACAAAATCCTTCTCACAATCTTCACCTAACAGTCCTTGTCGAAAGTGGCATTGGTGTACAAAGACCTCAGATGTTGAGACCTCACAAGCTAAGTCGACTAAAGTTAAAACTGTACAACGAGAAAGAATGATCGGGATAGCCAGACGTATTCTGGAAGCGCTCTTGGTGAAAACTCCTACAAGACTCACACATGAGGTCTTAACAACCTTAATGGCAGAAGTCATGGCCATTATGAATTCCCATCCTTTAACCCCAATTTCAACAGATGCAAGTATGCCTCAAGCAAGCGTTGCCCCAACTCCACCAGGAAACTTTGAGTTAGGACACTTGCACAAAAGATGTTAGCGGATCCATTCTGGAAGCGATGGAAGTAGGAGTACTTGTCCACCTTGCAATGCAAAAGGAAATGGACTGAGGAGAGAGATAATATTCAGGAAAGAGATGTCGTTCTGTTAAAGGATGGGGAAGCTAAGCGTAGTGAGTGGCCAATTGGCCTTATAACAAAGACTGTAGCCTCACCTGATGGGAAAATCTGGAAGGTTATGGTAAAGACTGCTAAGCAAGGGGCTGTCAGAGAGTACTTAAGGCCTATATGTGAGGTAGCCTTACTTTTGTCTAGTGATAAAAAAGCATAGTGGTATATCCAATACAGCAGGCGGGGAATGTACTGTACGGTGTTTGTTTCGTTTTGTAAGCTGTGCTTTGATTTATTTAAGTGGTTTAATTGGGACATCTAGCGGCGAAAAATGTCATTGTACCATTTTTTAGAAAAACCGGAAGTTTAAATTGTCATAGAAGAAGAGACTGCAATCGGCATGCAGAGACGCGTTGTGGTTTGCTTTCAGCCCTTGTGATAGAAACGACCGTAAGTTACTAATTTTATTTTGAAAACATGTGCAATACTTCCTTTGGGTTAGACTGATTAAAGAGGGTCAGTATTGACACGTTTAAAGCTTGATGTTCTGTTTTGAAATCTGTCGTAATCTACTAACGAGCTGTGTAATTGTTTTCATATAGGTGCATGTCATTAATGTGCCTTGATTGTTTATTTAGCTGTTTGAAAATGTCAGTTGATGTTTACAAACGTGAAAGATGTATATTATTTGTGATATTTTGTAATCATTTTGTAATTTCTACTTTTTGTATTTTTCCTTATTAGTTTTACAAGTGAATCAAGTAAAAAGTGCATCACATGTGCAAGAAGAAAGTGTGATGGTGGTTTATTTCCGTTAACTATTTGTCAAAGCTTTGGTTCAGAACACCATTGCCAGGGCAGAATACATACAGTGTGAGCGCACACGCGATCATGATAGGACTATCATCTATCCATCATCAAAAAAGCCTTACCTGCAATACCTGCATCCCCACATCGACATTCAGACTGTATTTAGAAGAGAGTGACTGACAGGTCAGAGGCGAGATTAGATCGTCGAAACGGCAGGAAGAATGTCCGTGGTTTATTTGTTAATAACATAGACATCTGTATGGTGAAAACAACTGAAAAACATTATTCTAATATCTTGCAGACCACACTTTGGAGGTCTTTAAAATGAATAAAAATAGAGAGTTTGTCTTCAGCTGTGCTGTCCTCTTTGTTGACTGACTGTGGTTGTCGCCACAACACTTTCTTTAAACTGCCACCAGTGTTTAAAAAAATGCAACTTTGTATTCTTCTTAAAAATACAATGTTAATAGCATTATAAAATAATGAAAATATATACTTACACATATAATACACACAATTGAGTAATAAATAAATAAATAACATATATATTTAATTTAATCTATTTGTGACCTAAAACTCATGTGGGTCACACTCTAGCAGCCAAATAAGATGTTACTTCCCAATTTTCTTAAACAGTTGTGGTCTCAAAAGGCATATACAGGGTAAGAAAATGGTCGGAATATATGGTATGGCGTGGAAAGTCCAGACTGAGGTATGTAACATGAAGGTATGTGTTGTGGGTATAATTTGTACATCAATTTTAGCATTAGCCTCAACAAGATTACGCCAATAAATAGGTGCAGCAATAGCTCTGACTTGTTCAATAGAGTTTACAGTTTCTTGCAAAATCATCAGTTCAGTCATACCTTTATCTTCTGACTCTAGTAATTGTGTACAGTACATAAAAGCATTGATGTATTCGAAGCAACCCTCTTGATCGGTGGCATCCAGTTCAGACAGGTCCCTTTCTGGCATTAAAACAATGCTTTTGGCAATTTGATACAGTTCATCGGCAGAGAAGGGGAGTAGACTCTTTCTGATGTTCCACACCAGACTCTTCCTTACTATATCTGACATGATGAATCTTCTTCACAGTCCTTCAGTTCACAGTTGCAGTAACCAGTAAGCAAAGTCACTCTCCTCCCAGTTGCAGTAAGCAGAATCACACTCTTCACTGACATTCTCTTGAGTACAAACTTGCAGCAGCGCATCCACAGTTCTGTGATCCCAAAGATCAAGAATCACTGGATTAGCTTCCCATGGACATTAGGAGCCAATCGCGGACGAGCCCCCAAAAATCTGTTGCAGACCTCACTCTGGAGGTCTTTAAAATGAATAAAAACAGAGAGAAAGAGAGTTTGTCTTCAGCTGTGCTGTCCTCTTTGTTGACTGAAATTTCTGTGGTTGTCGCGGCGACAATTTCTTTCAACTGCCACCAGTGTTTAAAAATATGCAATAGGGGTGGGCGATATGTAAAAAATATATCACGATTCTTTCTGGGGAAATCACGATTTTTATCCCGATTTTTTTTCCAAGTTGTTTTTTTAAGAATATTTTGCAAATTACAAAAGGTAATTTATTGTAATACTGTGAATTTACATAACTAAATTTTAATTAATAATATCAAAAGCAAAATCATATTGGGGTGGCTAGAGTTTACACACGGCCACCCCTGGCGGGCGCTCCTGACCAGTGCAATTATAGCAAACTAATCTCATGATTTTACTATGTTCAAAGTTCCTAATGTAATTTGCAATAATTTATTATAATAGCTGAATATAATCACTTGAATATCGGAGACCATTATTATTTTTAGTTGCACTTACCGATGGCTAGGTGGAGTCTGTGCCCAAAACACTGCAGACGAGTCCAGCTGTTGAGCTCCAATACCTTCACCATATTGGCCCCACTATCTGTCGTCATACAGGTCATGTTTGCTTCTTTCAGTCCCCAACATTCAAGCGCGTCCCTAAGATCTTGCGCTATGACCTCGCCTGTGTGGTCTTGTGGAAAATATGTTGTTTCTAGACACGCACCGCACAACTTCCACTCATGAATAAAGTGAATCGACAGACTTAAATACGGCTCTGACGTACGGCTAGACCATAAATCAGCCGTTGTAGCGAAAAACTTTACGTTTTGAATTTTATTTTGAATCTTGCTGCGGCACTCTGAATAAAGCTGTGGAATGGCAGTGGAGGAAAAATATTTGCGACTGGGTATTTCGTAACGTAGATCTACGACTTTGAACAGTCTTTTAAAACCCTCATTTTCCACAGTCTTTATAGGAATCATGTCTTTGGTCAGGTAAAATGTCACGACATCAGTTACGTCTTTCCAGTGCTTGCTCGTTATCTCATACTGAGTTCCTTTCTGATATGTTTCTTTCGTTAGAGTTGTTTAAGCCTTGTCGTTTCTGGCTGCTTGGTTGTACCTGGTGAGGTACTCGCGTGGGGTCCTATTAAAATTTGACTCTCTGCATATTCTTTCGGGTGCTTTCTCTTGAGGTGGTTAAAAAGGTTTGTTGTGTTGCTATCCGTCGTGCAAATCTTATTGCAACATTTGCAAATAACTGCTGTTTGCGCTGTGTCTGTTAGCAAAAATCCGAACCATTTCCATATTATAGAAGTTGCATTTTTTTTAGGAACTAACTTCTCCCTAACTTCTCCGTGTTTCCCTCCATTGTCACTGACTCCGTCTATCGAACTGCTAAGGATATGACGTGTTGTGCACTTTATATGGCGATACAACAATTCTTCCGAAAAAGCGGATCGTGCAGTAATTTTGATCATCCACAGTCAAATATCGTGTTATTGCACAGCCCTAATATGCAACTTTGTATTCTTCTTAAAGATATAATGTTAATACCATTATAAAGTAATTAAAATATATACTTACACATAGGAATACACACAATTGAGTAATAAATAACACATATATATTTCATTTAATCTATTTGTGACCTAAAACTCATGTGGGTCACAAATATATTATTTGTTTTTATTTTTTTTTCAGTCATTGCAACACCGCAACGCCTTTGTCCCACTCTTAAGTTTCACGTGAAACTAGACGAGGTTGACTGTGATTGGTCACTTTTCATATCAGTCAAATCACCGCTTCGGAATCAAGGCATTTTGTGTGGGTATTTTTAAATTAAATATTCACAAAAGTTCACAAACATTTTTATTTTTCCGGCGTGAAAATTGCATACACATTCTCCTTGTAAATTTAAGCACTTTTCAACAAAACAAGCCAATTTTACAGGTTTTCCAGGACTTGAATTTCTAAAAGCCAAATTCAAGCACTTTAAGCACCTTGTGCAAACCCTGAGCAAGCCCGTTGGAGTGAGCGTTTAACAAGTGTTGAATCCCATGAATCCCAACAAGTGTTGAATCCCCTCCAGATGGAAACTTTTGTTTTGTGTTTACTTTATGACTAAAGTTGTTGCAAGTCCGCTGGTTCCCACCTCTGAATGAGCGAGTTCAAGCTACTTGTACAGCATTACACGTATTTCCCATGTAAACAAAACAACTAGACACAGAGGAACATAAAAACCCACTGCCAGCTAGTGTTTTGGAAGTGTAATTGCAGAGCAACACAAGTACACGACTACAGACAAGGCATGTGACATAGGTAAAGACGATCACTCGACGCAGAAGCATAATTGAGCCTTAACTCAGCTCTCTGTACCCTCCTCCAGCTGTCAGCAGATAGAGAGGCTGGGTAATCTCACATCTAAAACCCTCACTATCAGCAAACTATGGTTTGTCTGGTGCAGTCACAACAACCTTGAGCTCAACACACTCAAAATAGTGGAGATGACTGTGGACTTTAGAAGACAACACAAATTATGAATTAAAATAAAAGAATGATCTGTGGAATATCTAAATAGATTTGCAAACAATTGCCCACACGCAGCGAGATCTAATTAACTTTACAAAACGATAAATTTATCATGAATTTTAAAAAGCACAATTTAACATCTTTTTAATTGTTTGTAACATAATTTGAAGCAAATTTGCCCACAATTACTATGAAAGATCTACTGTAAAAAAAATACAAAAGTTATTATAATTTTATATTTTAACTGATTTTTAAGGCTACCTACATGTTCCACTACAGTCTTTTTGCAAAATGTAAGAATTCATTTAAAAAAATTAAAAATACATAAATAAAACATGTAGGAAATTACAGATGTTTCAAAACTGTAAAATCAGCAGCTCTGATAACCTGAAAGACAAGGAAGTTTCTGGCCTTGATGAGGATTCCCAGTTTCTCCAGTTCATCGCTGTATTCAGACAGACCCACCACTTTATTATTGATGCGGTATTCTGAAGAGGAACCTAAACAAACATGAAAAGCAGGAAAATATGGTAAATTAAGTATTAAAAACACACCACACTCTGTGTTAGGACTGAACAATTATTAAACTAATTTTACTAATGCAGCCACAAATTACCTACTTAAAGCATACCAATAAAGGGCAATCACTCATAAAGTCTGCTTGGTCCATGAAAGTAAAAGCAAATAAGGTGTTAAAAATGTATCTACAGGTCTACAGCATGTATTGCTGAATATCATGCTGCCAAGATAATTAATGTGACCAAGTTAACTTTGTCTTAATTTACAGTTTAAATAAAACATTGTATAAAAGCAAGTTTTCAGCTATCACTGGATATACAGTCTACACAAATCAACTGATTTACATGTAAATTTGTGGTGTATTTGTATTTATCTTGGGTTTGTGATGCATTGTAATCAAGAGTCTAAACCGGTTTTGTGCAGTTGAGTACGAGTATACCATAATTCATTTTAGCACACTTACGCTCATATTTTCCTTACACATACATTTTCACTCGTACACTCAAATTTTCCTTTCGCATACATGCATTTTCACTCACACATTCTTCATTCATGGCAAGAATATATACATCCAGAATTTCCAGTTTCAGCCTATAATTTTCATTCCCTAATTTTATCATCTCGCAAAATGGCTTTTCAGTTGCCAAAATAGTGATCGTTCAGTTTGGCCTTGGGTGGCAGCATGGGATCTACCAGGTCTGAAATGTGCCTCATCTCACTCTCCAGGGTTCTGGGAGTAAGATTATTTGCAGATGAGCTTGTCCTGGGTCACTCGAGGGATGAAGCTAAAGTTGAAACTGTTTAAGGAGATGATAAAATATTTCTTAAAACTCCAATAGATGGTTGAAGTACTCCTGGACTTCCCTCCTCTATCTCAGTCATGCTTATCAGGACCTGTCCTGAACTTGACACTGATCGCTAGGGCTGTTCCTGACTACAGATTTTTTTAATCAACCAGTAGTCATTCATTAAAGCCATTAGTCAACAAATTGCCTGTTTATTAACTTAATTTAATTAAAGGTGCCCTACAATGAAAATCTGGGTATACCAAGGCATAGTAGAATAAGAGATCAGTATGGAAATGGGCATACTGTGAGCCTCAGGCACCACTGTTTCCTTGTTCTCATGTAAATTACACGTGTAAAACCCCAGACCTGAAGAGCAGTTAAGAGAACATGACTCACATGTAGCTCTGAGATAATAAAAAAGCTCTGAAATCATTAATATGCACGTCTCAGGCTGCGTTAAATAAGCCAAACGTTTTCTAGTGATACAACAGTAATGATTTTTCTCCCTTAGTTATTTCAAATGTATATTTCACTTACTATGTATGTGGGACTTTTATTTTGAAAGCATGAGCTCCAAATTGTTTACTGTGTGTTACTGGGCAACGACAGCACATGTTCAAAATCGCTTCAGAACGCAAAATGCAAGATTATACATTTATTCATCTCAACTCTGAAGAGGCATAAGGAATGTTTAGTCAGTTTAATGTGTTTTATGTTTAGAATCTTTTGTTCGTTTATCGTGTTTATTGTGAAACTTGATGCGTATGTTTCAACAAACACATGTAGACTGCTGAATCATGTCAAATCACTCAGCTCAACTGTCATCTGTTCATGCAGAGGTTGATACTAAGTCCTGACTGTTTTCTTTAACAATAGGTTGCTTTCAATCACGTGGTTCTGGAGACACGCAAAATTCAGATGGAGGGCAGAAAGTAAAAAAAAAGAATTGAATAGGAGACACAGAGGAAAGTCCGTATTTTTGCGATTTTTACCACATTTCAAAGGAGATATAAATAGAAAATAACCACATATGTTGGGCATGATCCTTAAATCATGAAGAGCGCCAAGTTTTCTACTGAACAAATACATTTGCCTGTCATCGAGGCAGTAGATCCTGTATAAGCCATTACGTTACATGAAAAAAATACTATAGTAAATACTAGTGTTTGGAAGCATACTATAGATAATTACTTGAACTGTCGTAGTAATTATACAACACAACTGTAGTAATAAAATTATTCAATAGGCTTCAGTTTTCTACGCTATAATTATACACCATCACAATGCACCACAGTTTACACTAACGTTACAGCATTTATTACAGTTTATCAGTTTACTATGCTACAGTATTCTGTAGCATTCATTAACAAAGTCGTACACATTATACACTTTACTATGTGGTTCAAAAACATTATTATAAATTACTATCGTTTTTTCCCCCCATGCTGATATCTTTCAGGCGTCACGAAATAACAGATGAAAGCATACAAAAGCGTGGACGCATAGTCTACATTATTTATTTTGTTTATTTTTGTAAGGGGAGAAAGTGCTCCACAATAATAACCGTCTAGTTTTGTCGCAAGGGTTTCATTTCTTTTTTATTCGGTAGATGAACTTACCTTCAACAAACTTTCACCGCTGCTGCGCATTTCGATCTTAACTTCACGAATGGTTGTTTGTTGCAAAACCAGACGGAGATTTAATTGCAGTGATTACATGGCAGGGTACGTTATTTATTATCTCCTGGATTTTGTATAAGTGTGGTCGTGTTTGTATCTGATTTTTATATAACACATTAACAAATAATACACATAGCTAGGCCTGTATATAATCTTTATTGGTGCTGTCAAACGAATTATCGCGTTCAAAAAAAGTTTGTACACATGGATGTATTGAAAAAATGTTTATTACATGCCGCCTTTTCTTTTCTTGAACTTTACCCCCTTTATGAGCAAAAACTTTCTATATAAGCTGTTCGGCATTTCTTATTTTGGCTGATTTAAACAATTATAAACAACACTATGTAGAAGAATCACTTCCTGCCCTTTATATCTGAATTTCAATAATCAATTGATGTCATGTAAAAACAACCTATATAGCTTCAATATACAACGCGATACATCTCTATCACACTGTCAAGTTTAATTATAATTTAGCCTTTATCCACAACAGATCTGGTGAGGAAAATAGGTAACGTTACTTTGATTGGGTTTATATTTGTCCGTGTTCAGCACACATTATGTTCTGTGTGTGTGTGTGTGTGTCTGTAAGAGCGGCACGTCAGAGCAGAGCTCATTAATATTCACGACAAAAACCATATATGCTTAATCATGGACCTTCTGAATCTAGCAGTATTTTATGGAGTATTAAATGAGCTTATTAAACCGCTTCTGGAGATTTTTTTAACTTACCAAAGCCATAAACCAACTATGTAGATATCAGACAACAATTTAACTTATTAAACCAATGCAGTATATGGTACCTTTAAGCCTAAAGCAAATATGGGTAATAGAATGCACATATATGTAATTTGTAACATTGTTTTGTGTTGTACTGAAATACCATATAAAATATAAATATTTACTTAGCACATTGCAACAATGGGTTATCAATTCTGGGGATGGGGACGTCAGACAGATAACATCTAGCTGGTGAGTGGTTGAGCTTGTCATCTGATTGACATTTGAGAAAGATTTGAAGTGTGAAGTGAAGTGTAGTGTGGCCAAGTATGGTGTCCCATAC
>CAIGQV010016752.1:439029-452794 GCA_903798115.1 Danio jaintianensis
TGGGACACCATACTTGGCCACACTACACTTCACTTCACTTCACTTCGATTCTGATGCTTCAAGCTTTATAATGCATTAAGCACATTTTCCCTCTAAGTATGAACCTTAAGAGAAGATCTTGCCTTACCTAAGAAAATAAATCAAGGATGCTGCATATACCTTAAACATGTCTCTTATAACCATTTAGGTGTGAACGTGTCATGGCCAGTATCAGCTTTACAGAAAATAATTCATCCATTCATTTGACTTCGGCTTAGTCCCTTATTTATCAGGGGTCGCCGCAGCAGAACGAACCGCCACAGAAAATAATAAAACACAGATATAAAAAAAAAAAAAAATTACAAACAATGCAATTTGGAAACACTGCAAATGATGAAAGAAGAATTCAACATGTCTCAATCAAGAACATAGAACAGCTATAAATCTAATACTTATTTACTAAAAGGAAATAGGCCTATAAACTGTTTATTGCAATAACTATTTTACAAGAAGTTATATTATTAAATATTCATGCTAAGTTTATCTAATAATTCCAGCCAGCTTTTAGTGAACTTTCAGTTGTTATATGTAAAAAGGCCTAAATACATGCAAGACCATTGAAAATATTTTGCTCGTCTCCAACTATTGACCGCAGATGCCTCAATGAGAGGGAGGGATTTGCACTCGCGATATCTTTACTGCTCTATCCATTTAACGTAAGAAATGTAATGCTTAGACCATCACTGTGCCTCTCGCGATCTGTTTTCTTGCTCGTTCACTCTCGTCGCCATTATTTCCGGGTATTTAAATTCATTTTTGGGGTTCACGGAGCCGGTATAAATTTGCGGGAAACTCACGAAGCTTTCAGGAGAGGTTATAAGGTTGGACGAGACACTAGATAGGGGCGATCGCGTCACAGCAGCTCAAAACACTGGAAAAACAATGACTGCACTTGCAACAAAGAGAACATGACTCGCTCAAGTCGCGCCAATAGACTGTATAAACAGGTCGCACCGCATCGGTATATATTTTAGCTGATGTGACGCGAGCGCATCGATTGCTCACGCCCCCACACATCATTTACCTGTGATGTGGCTGCTGTAGGCCATGCACAATATACGGGAGCGCACGTGCGTCTTCGGTCCTGTCAGATGTGGCGCGCACTCGCATACATGTACGTGTCTGTGTGAAACTCCACCGTGCGCGGTTCAGAGAGCAGAAATTTGTAAAAGTGCGACCATGTAGAGAAAGAAATGACATGCTGTTGTGTAAATAAGATATTACATACAGTTATTTAGCTTGTTTATTAAAAGAAGTTGTGAACTGGCGCTATATAAAAATATAATTAACTTGACTCCAAGGGGGGCGGGGAAAGCCGTTGGGAGGGCGGGGCGCCCCCCTAATATAATGGTAGGGGAAACACTGGGCTAAGACAGCCACCAGAAATAGACTGCGCCACTGACCAACTGAAAGCTGGTCTAAAGTCCAGCACAGAGCGTGGTACATTTGTAGTGTGAGTGAAACTGAAGACGCGACATCACTTTTAAGTGACTGTTTCATATGGATTTAATAATCATTCTTAATTTAATGAACGCAAACTCAAAGTTTAACAAAGATATCAACCCCTCGCTGCATGTCAGCTGCACCTTAAGCAAACCTGCTAAAACGTGCAACACGAGGACTTTTATAATAATTTATGAGCGTCAAAAGTGGTGGATCTGTTCAGCAAAATTTGACTGCATGTCACTGCATCCCAAATTACAAAAAAAAATACAAAACGATATAACTAAAAGCAATGTCCACTGTGCTAAGCTTCTCTTCCTGTTAAACTGAACAGTCGCATCATCGATGACGTAAGCGTGCTTCGACTCAGAAGGTAAAATGCAATGTGAGTGCAGGCCTAAGAGAGAGGTTGCAGCATTTTCTTATTCCTGGAGGGAAAAGGTAAGATCTTGCAGCAGCTCAGGAAAAATTTTATCTCCCCAAACATCAACTTGTGACAGTCACCCACCAGGTGGGGCTCATGCCAGAAAATGGTTGCAAGAGTTCTGGAACAACAGAAGGCCATTGCTAAAGTCCTGGCTTCGGACAGAAGCATCCGACACCTGGTTCTTAGCTGGTAGGACACTGATGTCTTAGAATCTGTGCATGAAGTCCCCCAGTTCTCTTTCTGGGGAGTCATATGTGAAGCCTGTTCTCCAGCTGTGAAGAACATAACTACTGTGTCCTAGGGCTGCACGATTAATCGAAAAAAAGATCGCAATCTCGTTTCTACCCCCACACAATCTTAATCCAGCATCTCTACGATTCAGCCAATTATATTTTCAAGTTCGGGAGAAGCATAAAGGCCGTCGCACAAGCCTTCACATTGTTTTATATATGTTTCTCAGCAACGTGGACAACTCCAAATGGTGTTGAAAGTAGGGTTGCACAGTTTACCGGTACTTCGGTAGCACAGCGATACTATGGCTCCAAAACACTGGCAGTGCCTCTGTAGTATCGTCATTAACGGTTCTACAATAGTTAATAGCATATGGAAAAGTCACTAAAATGCTCACACATTTGTGCCAGCAAATACTCAATAGACCACATTATTTTACTGTAATTTTAACAGTCTGCATTAAGACTGCAAAACTGTGTAGAATCTGTTCCTTTTATGGTATTGCACATTTTCTGATGCTTCAAACACACATCTGAATCAGTTCATTTCTGTTCCTGTGAATATGATATAGCTACAATGACTGCGACAATCTCTTAAAAAGAACAACTCACTAAAGTGAAATTTGTAATTACTTTGGATTCTTACCTGATAAGATTGATTTAAAAAAAAAAATACAATAGATGAGAAAAACCGAAAATAGCAACAGGAAACAAAGAAAACAATAATGTTTCACTTCATATTTTGCTGAAAAACTATTTGTACCTGTAACAAATTTCGTTAGTAATTGTATCTTAATTTGAATGTATTTTTGTTGGGCAGTTATCTACAAAAAAAATAAAAAGAACAAATAACATTTGAGGTGAAGTGACATGCGTCAAAAGTCGCTATTTTTCCACGGCCCAAACACAAACAAAAGTGAAATATTCATAATTTCGAATCATGTCTTATTGTTAAATGCATGACCAAAAATAAAAGAGTAGCATATTTTAAACTCATCTGCTTTAAGAACTGAAACACTGCGTCTGTCCCCGTGGCACTTAATTTAAACTGAGTCTGTATGTTTGAGCCATTCTTTCAGATAAAAATACTTAAAACACATTCATATTCTAGAGAAAGCGACCCACCCACGGTTAAGCTTTATTTTTTAATACATGACCCGCCACCAGCACCGCAGATCTCGTTTAAAGGCATCTATTCTTTTGAACAAGTGAAATTATAAACATTGAATAATGCATTTATATGTATTAACGTGACAGCATTAGTCTGTTATTTGTTAAAATCAGCATGCATTTCATAGATCTGTTTTTGAATGGTTCAGGTGAGTTAATGATTTATTATTTTTTTTAATTTAATAATTAGGCATTAAATAAATAAAATAAGCTATGGCCGAAAACACTGATAGGTTTACTCTTTTCCCATATAATGTTAGTAGATCAGCATGAGGACAAATCTATGGCAAAAAAAACGAGCACACCGGTGATGTTTACGCACGTGGTGAACTGCAAGAGGATAATTGTGCATAGAACTTAACCTAGATGCTATGAAATGGGAGCCCGCGAGCTTGTTGTAAACCATTGCGTGTGCACATCTCCTGTGGGCCCGACAGATTCTTCACTGACTCTTCTCTTCCCTCGTGCGAAAACTTTCTATATCTAGATGCATTCAACTTGAGCCACGGCTGCATCCGGTGGTCAGTGAGATTACACGAGCACATGCGGGGTGGAGTTGAAATCGAAACCGTCGATTCAGATGGGTCACAGTTTTCTGCAGTCATGACAGATCATATGGTGTGGTCAATGATTTATTTATTATGGCAATAACAACAAAACAGTCATAGTATATACAAATAAAACCGAGAAGGTCTATACAAATAATAGTTTTTCAATAATTAGGCAATTAGGGGAGTCAAAATTAATTGTTTTTTCGATGCAGACGCAGACAATTCGTTATCAGTTCAGTAATAGATCCTAACCGGTTATTAAGTACTGACGTCATTTATCTCATATGCGCTATGTGGCAGTAGAATACTACGGCGAGGGAGGCAAGCGAGAGTAATTAAAACACAGAAACTCTGCACAATTCACTACGTGTGTTTGCTGGACAGTCATTCACTGACACTGAAGCCCCTACACTGACACAGAAGCCCCATTACAGCAGAAGCCCCTATTTCACTGCTATGGAGAAAATGAAAGTAAACTCCATCTATCTATCCATCAATCCATCCCTGCCTCCCTCTCTACCTTTGTCTTGCTGGCGTGATGTTTCCTCTCCTCTCGGTTGTTATAGCGATGCTTGTGGATCCGATCCAGACACAACTGTACTGCAGAATGAGTTTTCACCACCATGTCTATCATGGATCAGCTGTGATCGCCGCTGCCGTTTATCAGTGTCACTTATCAGCGAACAGCACCAGAGCGTTAGAGCCAATCGTTGAGCGCGTGACCAATCATAGGTGTTTAACAACTCACTTGACAACGCTCAGATAGCAAGCGGGATCATTTTTACATTTGTTTATTTGCTTTAAATGCTCATGTTGTTCTGTGCATGTACTTGAGTTTTGTTTGATGCATTCAAAAAAGTGTTTTCTTTGAGCAGGTCAAAGTAAAGGTACAGTTTATATATCTGACTGCCTGTATTAACCCTCTGGGGTCTGAGGTGATTTGGGGGCCCCTAAGATGTTTTGACATGTCCTGACATTTGTGCTTACTTCAGCTACTTATTACATAGTACTGGCCAACATGTATATATATTTGTTTTTGTATTCAGCACAAACTTTGCTACAATAATATGTGAGAAATATTGATGTACATGCTTGCGTTTTTTTAGAAAAAAAAAAATAATATGGATGGTTAGTAGATTTTGGAGAATTTTTTTTTTAGCTGAAATAAGGTCCAAAAAACCACACTGAATGGGCCTGAACAACACTTTTGAGTAACCAGTCTTGTAGGCTAGAATATTTTCTTCACAACTATGTGAAAATTATTATGTTCTCTCATTCAAATAAAACATTACAATGATTTACATTTTGTAAAACATGTTTTGGGTCAGCTCAGCTGTATGTGTGGGAGTGGTCGTGAGTGGTATTTATGAAAAATTTCAATCTGGATTTAGAGCATTGCATAGCATTGCATAGCACAGAAACAGCACTCCTAAGAGTTACAAATCACCTCCTTCTGTCGTCCGATCGTGGTTGTTTTTCTCTCTTAGTGTTATTGGACCTCAGTGCTGCATTTGATACAATCGATCATAATAATCTCCTTCATAGGCTTGAAAATTATGTTGGTATCACAGGAACTGCATTGGCCTGGTTCAGGTCTTATCTATCTGAACGTTATCAATTTGTATCAGTCAATAAAGAAGCATCATATAGATCAAAAGTACAATGTGGGGTACCACAAGGCTCAGTCCTTGGTCCCTTACTTTTCACACTATATATGCTACTGCTAGGCGATATCATTAAAAAGCATGGAGTTAGCTTCCACTGTTATGCTGATGATACACAACTTTATATCTCCTCTCAACCTGATAATATGTATGAATTTACTAAATTAACAGACTGTATAGCTGATATAAAAAATTGGATCACTAATAACTTTTTATTATTAAATTCAGATAAAACTGAGGTCTTGCTTATTGGACCCAAAAACCTCACACGAAAAAACCTAGAACACTGTCTAACCCTTGATGGATTCTTAGTTTAGTCCTCATCTTCAGTCAAAAATTTAGGGGTGATTTTTGATAGCAACCTGTCGTTTGAAGGCCAGATTTCAAGCATCTGTAAAACTGCATTTTTTCATCTTAAAAATGTTGCCAAACTTCGACATATGCTATCAGTGTCTGATGCGGAAAAGCTTATTCATGCTTTCATGACCTCTCGGTTAGACTATTGTAATGCGTTATTAGGTAGTTGCCCTATTGGTCTAATTAACAAACTACAGCTAGTTCAAAATGCAGCTGCTAGAGTGCTTTCTAGAACAAAGAAATATGATCATATTACTCCAGTTCTTTCATCATTGCACTGGCTCCCTATTAAATATCGTATAAATTCTAAAATTTTATTGACTACCTACAAAGCCCTGAACGGCTTAGCTCCCCAGTATTTGAGGGAGCTCCTGGTATATTATAGCCCCTCACGTCCAGTACGCTTAATTAATTCTGGACAATTGATTATTCCCAGAATATCAAAATCAACTGTAGGCGGTAGATCTTTCTCATATCTGGCACAGCCTTCCCAGCACAGTTCGGGAAGCAGACACACTCTGTCAGTTTAAAACTAGATTAAAAGACATCTCTTTGCAGTAGCATACACATAAAACACAAATGCTTTTGAAATACAAATCCTTAAAAGGATTGTTAGTCTGCATTATTTAGGGCAACCGGAGCCGGGAACACTTCCCAAAAGACATTATAATTTGAACGGCATCTGCGCTTATGTTAGTCTTTTTTTTTTTTTATTCCCGAGGTTTCCATAATCCTGGACCAGGCCGTATTCTGAGCAGCTGCTGTGGTGGTCATGGAGGAGAGGAGAGCATAAGTCTGATTCCTGTAAGACCCCAGTGACAGATGAGTCTTCGCATTATCCTGAAGGGCCAGCCTGTACACCAGCCGGGGACCTCTCCCATCTGCAGCTTCTCCAAGATGGACGTCCAGCGTTCTCCAGCCTCCGGCGCCTAGACTCCAGCTCTGCACAAGATGTTTGGCCATAGGAGAAATGGTCGTGCCCAACTGAGCCTGGTTTCTCTCGAGGTTTTTTTTCCTTCACTTTCGCAAATTGGTGAAGTTCGTTCCTTGCCGCTGTCGCCACTGGCTTGCATGGTTTGGGACCTGTAGAGCTACGCAACGATGGATTTGTTCTTCAGTGTTTGGACTTTAAGCAGTGAAAATTAAACCACACTGAACTGAACTAAACTGAACTTAAACTCTGAAAACTGGACTGACACTGTTTCAATTCACTGCACTCTTCTATGTGAAGTTGCTTTGACACAATCTACATTGTAAAAGCGCTATAGAAATAAAGATGAATTGAATTGAATGAATAATTCACACCTGGAGAGACAAAAGACACTCCCCTACTGGCTAATGTTTACCCATCAAGGGCATTGTAAAACAGTGTCCAGCTGCAAAAGCTAGCCCAAACTAACTGCTTGTTCTATTACTTGCTGTATTAGTGTAAACACTATGGGTAAACAATGTATGTGCACTTATACAGCATGCACAAAACATATATTTGAAATGGTATAAAATATGTTTGCAAAACTTTCTTGTGCATTACTCCAGCATTTAATAATAATTTCTGAATGACTCTAAAGACACTGAAGTAGCGTAATGACAAAAGCTTTAAACACAAGAATAAATAATATTTTAAACATGAAAAACAGTTACTTTTATTTATTTATAAATATATTTACTCTGCCGTGAGAGTTCTAGTTTGGAGTTTCAGTTCATTTTAGTGAGGCGTTTCTAAAAACAGTTTGCGAAGAGACAAAAGAAAGAATGCGTACACTGTTTATTTTCC
Source organism: Danio jaintianensis (assembly GCA_903798115.1). Taxonomy (NCBI): domain Eukaryota; kingdom Metazoa; phylum Chordata; class Actinopteri; order Cypriniformes; family Danionidae; genus Danio; species Danio jaintianensis. The sequence goes on from CAIGQV010016752.1 coordinate 446,685, forward strand.
TTATTTTGCAAAATACACAAAAAAGTAGAAACCTAACAGATTTGATTAATGTATTGCTCTTATCTTTATAATCAATACTGAAAGTGTAATTTAAAGTTCTTTTCGGCGTTATTAAGAGAAGACGCCTCAAACCGTGTATACGCAGTCGCCGACCCCAGAGGGTTAAAGGACAAGATTGTATAACAAATACATATAAAATGTATTTTAAAATTACACATTTTAATTCAAGAATTATTGTGCTGTGAAGTAAAGTATAAAACTGTGTATGGAAACGCACACAATTTGTACGGTCAATGCACAGTGATATTGAATTTAACCAAATCGATGGCATGATAATTGTAAGACCTAAAGGGAATTATGAAATATAAAGTATTACAACATAATATATAGTATTTCTGTCAATTTGCTTTATTTAATAGATTTATGTATTAATACAGTATCGCAATACTACTTGGTATTGTGATACTTCAGCTGTTATAGTATCGTGGCCTACATTTATGGTATTGCGACAACCCTAGTTAAAGATGTCACATACTGTATTTATACGGTATAATTCACCCAAAAATGTCGATTTGGTCTTAAATATAACGATTTATTTGCTGCTGCGAAATCACACGAGCTTACGCACTGTTTGTTTTCTACCGAGAGTATGCCTGCGAAGTCTACTTTAGTGAACAGAACATGCAAAGGCTGTGAATTACAGGTAATAAAGTTGTAAATAATGTTCAGTTTGTTGTACAGAGTGATCGTTTGGGAGCCGTGTGGGAAGTATGATTTCCATGTATGTTGTTTTTGTCTCAGAGTGAACCGAGAAACCGAAGAGCATGCACATCATTTAAATGATCATATCGCATTTTAAAGTTATGATTCCAGGGCTCGAAATTGCGACCATTTTGGTCGCCTATGCCACTATATTGGTTCATATTAGCTGTTAATCACTCAAGGCTTTCCGCTGTCATATGACAGGAAACTTTTGTGACCGTGGGGAATGCAAACGGCTGAAGTTTGAGGAAGACGCAATTAAAAGTACACAGGTTTGCAAACCCACCTAAAGTTACAAATAATGGTGCCGATGAAAGCGATCATGTGGTGAATGTCCGCCCTGCTCATACAGTATATTGGGCCGGCTGACTCGCCTGCTTTTTTCCACAAATGCAGAAAAACATAAATCGGCACATCGCAGAAATATAATATGTTTATTAAATTGACATGCATATAAAAACAATAGTGCAAAATGGATATTTCTTACTGCAATGCTTCATTTTTGTTTGATATAACTTCAAGGTTGTAGTATTAGTATTAGTTAGTGTTAGTATTATTGTCATCATTAATATTTTATAATTATTAGACATTAATTTTGGAATTTCTGCACAAATATCAATAAGTAATTACAGAATTAGTTAGATAGTTGTTTCTGGTTTTTGTTATTTCTGATTGATGTTGTTTTCAAACACAATAAATCTGTTAATATACAATTTGCAGTGGTGCTCCTAAATTTTTTCTGGTGCACCTAAATTTTTAAAATTAGTAGCACCGGTGCTACAAAGTAAAAAAGTTCATTTTGAGCCCTGGATTACGACAAGCATTTGATATGTTTTTTTTCTTTCATAGACAACACAAAGTGTTGTGCATGAAAATAAATGTTTATAGGGTCAGTATAACTACTCTAGCCTATATAATGCAAGAGGGAATCAGATAAGGACAAATGTCTCATTTTACCAGTGAAAAAAATGGTCTAATAATGTTGTCAAAGACAAGCACAGTGTTTACCCTACCATTATATTAGGGTGGCGCCCCACCCTTCCAACGGCTTTCCCTGCCCCCCTTGAAGTCAAGTTACTTTTATTTTCTATATAGCGCCAGATCACAACTTCTTTTAACAAGCTAAATAGTCGTATGCAATATCTTATTTACACAATGGCATATCATTTCTATCTCTACATGGTCACACGTTTACAAATTTCTGCTCTCTGAATCGCATACAGTGGAGTTCCACACAGCCACTCTCTGCTGTATGGGAATGAGAGCACGCACCACATCTGACAGGACTGATAGTTTCTCAGAAGTTAATCGCTTTCATTTCACAATTGTTGTTTAATTTTAGTTAAAAAAAAAACGTTTTTATACTTATAGTCTCACAGAATGTCGTCTGACAGCAATAACAACGTTGTTTTGATAAGATTAGCTCTCCTGCTCCGGGTCTCAGTGCTGCGCAGCATGCACCTGACAAGCAGAAAAAGTCCAGTCATCACCGGATGACAGGCTTTAACCCAACTTGGCTGTCAGAGCGGCAATACTCCCCCTGGCTGTACAAGACTGATCTTGGTAAGTAAATCAGTAAATACACCCTTAGGAAAAAGAAGTATACTTGGGGTGCTTTCACACCTAGACGTTTGTTTCGGAACCTGTCTTGTTTGCCCAGTTAGTGCGGTTCGTTTGGCATATGTGAAACCCACAATCGCGCTCGGATCCACGCCAAATCAATCAGTCTGAGACTGCCTGAATGAGGTGGTCTCAGCTCGACTGAAACGAACTCTGGAGTGGATCGATTGTAGTGAGAAAGCAATACGATCCAACGAACTAACCAACCAGGCTATATCACAGCGTATTATGGATATGTAATAGGCATGGCTATATGAAGAGAGAATTATGAGTATGGCGGGATTCCTACCAGTAAATTTACTTTTCATGTCGAATACGAAAGTGAAAGCATACTGAAATATTAACGAGAGCTGTTTATTCGTTAGGAAAATTTACTGAAATTATTATGTGATTTTTTTTCCATATTTTAATCTAATAATATTTTGTATTAGGCCTATTGTTTTGTTCATGTCTGCACTGACACCTCAAAAGAGAGATCAACATTGATTTTTCCTTCATGATCTGCTTCATGATCTGACTGCAGTCTCGGTTAATCTGTTCTCGCTATAATTTAAGCCTATAATGCATAATTCTGGCCAACATTTTTTTAATAGATTGATTGACTCGAATCAATTTTTACAACCCTTGACAACTGAAATAAGGCCATGTATAAGAAAGTCTTACTTCTCTGATTTATATTTATTGACTATGGCTGTGGCTGTCAAAATTAAAGTGCACCTTTTCACTTATAATGTCTAATTGCTCATCACCATAAATTAAAATAACCACTTATGACAGCTGAGCGGAATCTGTGGGACTATGAAAAATAAACCATAAAACTCTGACCAATTTGTGGAGTTTACTCGCATGTGACTTGTTTTAACTATTTTGTTCCGTTTAGAAACTTTGCGGTGTGAAAGCGAACCACACAGAGAATACAAATAAACATTGTAACAATTTTAATCCCTGTTTCGAAACAAAACAATCGAACTACAGGTGTGAAAGCACCCTTAAATTTTTATAAGTGTACTTAAGTAAAGGTCAAGTATAAAAGTACACTTTATTTAGTAAGTATACTAACATCAACGTACTAGAAGTGTACTTGTGTACTAATAGCGCTTGAGACAAACAGGCCCACTTTCTAGTTTTTAAAAATATATAGTTTTCTATTTTAAGTTTAAAATAGCTTCTATTGCCTTGACGGTCCCAGTCAGCAGTGTAAACTGTGAGAGGGACTTCAATCATGAACAGGGTAATAAATACTTTTTACAACAGAATTTTCTGCTTTAAGCTAAATTTTAACAGTTAATGTATTTGCAGGTCAAGGCAAACATTCGCAATAGGCTGCAAGGAGACCATCTTGCAGCCTGCATGCGGATCTCAATAAATAGGCCAGACATTTCTGACTTTCCATACCAAGAGACTCTGAAAATGTCCTTCCAGAAGCCCAGTGGATTTGTGGATAAAAAAGATCTAAAAATAAATGTTAATTTTTACCTTGTACGGTTGTACAGTTCAGATAATTGTTCAGTTATTTTCTGCTATCATTAAAAGAAACAAATTAACACCATGACTCCTTGTGTTTGTGTCGGTGTCAGTCTGAACAGCCACCCCACACCCCCAATCCCCCCTCAAAACTGTAAACATAGGGGAAACACTAAAGCATATGTCTCAAACATAAAAATTCAACTTTAGAATTATGAATAGTTGTATTCTGATATAATCACTTCACTGTGCAGTAACGACCAGCACAAATGTAAAGACTATTCAATTCCACTATTCCTATATAAACTGAAGTTCGCACTGGACTTTAGGCCAGCTTTCAGTTGGTCAATGGCATGGTCTATTTCAGTTCCTCAAAATAGCAACATGCCAACAATGCACCTTAACACACTTAACATTTTAGATCAGCACACCCATGAGTCCACAAAGTGGCGCAAATGGATTTGTTTTTTAAACAAAATGGCACAAAACATGAAAATTACTGTTGCGCTGGTCTGAAAATAGCAACAAATCGCGCCAAACACGTCTTGTGCCTTATTGCGCCATGTGTATGATAGGGCCCAGGGTATGTTTCATATTATTCAATGAAAATGAAAGGAGGCTATTATGTTATAGGCTCTGTTTTATTATAAATTTGCATACAGTGAAGATGATGGTCATATAAATATGTAGCTACACGATGCCTTAACATTTTTGGTGTCTGTTAAGTAAGTTGTGCCGAGAAATGCACCCCTGCAGTAAAATGCACGCACCCCCTTCATAGACTTTCTATAGCATTCTCAGTCTACAATTTAAAAAAGTCAAAGGCCATAATTGATTAAAACGTAAGCTAATATGATTATTATTTTGATGGATCAAGCAAGAACAAGAAGTGAAATGCATTTTAAAACTAGGTTTACAAATAAATGAAAAATAAACATATTGACTGTAGTATAGACTAATGAGCCTGTTTCTAAATTTAGACATTTCGGTGGATTTTAAACAAAAGAAAAACATCAAACTAAACCACACATTAAACAATTCACTTAAATTAATCTAATCAGTATTGTATTTAAATTAAATCTATTTATTTAAATAAACATCTTCTGTAAGGTAAGGGTTCCCTTTCATGGAACTCACCTCAGTCACTGTCATAACTCTATTATTATTTTTTTTTAATCAATTTAAGTTAATATATGCACATTTCAGAGGGGGTGTGTTTCTTGGCACAACATCGGTTCACCTGTTATTTCTCTTTATAATTTAAGCCTATAATGCTTAAATTATAAAGCATTTTTTATATATATTTTTTAATTGTCAGTTGCATTTAAAGAAAAGTTATGCTGAATAAAAAGTGTAAGTATACAATTATGCTTTGCTTTTGACACATTATTTAAAATATGTGGCTACAAAATAGCTAATAACTACTTGTTTTGGTGGGTCCAGTGAAAATTTTGGCAGGGTAAGTGAAAATCTGAACCACTGGCCCGATCGGGCCAGCAGAAAAAATCATTAGCGTTGAACCCTGTAAATGTTTATTTAATTCATGTTTTAAGACACTGATTAATCAATCAATAAAAAAGTATAGTTATAGATCATTTTAAATGCATTAAAATGCACTATTGAAATAGCTTTTTAAAAAGGCATTTGACAAACGCTTTTTTCTCTCTATTGCCCCACACTGTCTAATAAATTGATAAATTGATTCGTCATTTTATTTCTAACTTACACTCCTGTTCCTCCATTCTCCGGTTCCCACTTCTGAATGAGCGAGTTTAAAACACTTGTACAGGCATTTCCGCTGTAAACCAAACACGCGCAAAGAAACTCGACACAGAGAAACATAAAAACCCCTCGCCAGCTAGAATTTTAAGTAAGTGTTACACAAAGAGCAACACAAAGAGAATGCAGATGTATAAATGCACGGCTATGTGCAAGGCATGTGCCATGGTTCACAGTGATCACTCTATGCAGAAGTATAATTCAGCCTTTCCACTGCAGACACGAGAGCACATATCTGATTCACATCAAATAAATTCCTACATATTAAAGAGGCCAAAATCTAGTCCTATATTGGAATCACCTCACGTTGATCTTATCTAAAGTTAGAGTAACCATCTACACTTTATGTACTATACGAGCCATTATGTTTTTAATTATTTTGAAATTATACAATCTAATTTAAAAACATTAATTCTTCAAGCTAACATATGTAGCCTCATATATATATATATATATATATATATATATATATATATATATATATA
>CAIGQV010016752.1:463006-474049 GCA_903798115.1 Danio jaintianensis
CCATACTTGGCCACACTACACTTCACTTCACTTCACTTCACTTCTTAAGGAGAGGAGAAGGAGCAGTCGGGAGAAGGGAGAGCACACACACACACGCAGCTAAACGTGTGGTGTATATTATTTATTAATAAAAATATTGACTTACCTGAATCGCAGACCCTGTCTTCTTCTTCCCACAACTACAACGAGCGGCTCCGTGAAGGAGGTGAATGCGTTGATCCGCATAAGGGGCGGGTCGCTCAGCTGGGGGAAATCCCAAGCGATGCTGTCACGCGCTGACTCAGGGGGAGGGCCGGTAATTTGCCGGTGCAAAGACTTTCCCCTGGAGCAGTCGCGTGACGACACGCTGAGACATGCACTCGAAAGAGTGCAGCTCATAGATGTGCAAAACCTCCAGCCTGATCGACACCCTCTCTTATCCATATTTTACGATTATTAATGACAGGGTGTATCGAGTGACCCAAGACGCTCAGACAAAAGAAGATACAACCCAATTATTAGTACCAAAGAGCCTGTGGGGAAATGCTTTTCCAGGCGGCTCATTCTAATCCTATGGCCGGACATTTAGGTCAAGCGGCCACATTAAATCGCCTCATGGCCCGATTCTTTTGGCCGGGCATTCACGGGTATGTCAGCAGATGGTGTGCTGCGTGCCATGAATGTCAGTTGGTGAATCCATCCGGCCACTCCAAAAGCGCCATTGCGCCCGTTACCCAGATCCCCTTCTAGAGAAATGGTATGGATCTCATTCGTCCATTAGAGCGATCAGCACGCGGGCACTGGTTTGCTTTAGTCCTAGTGGATTATGCAACCCGGTACCCGGAAGCAGTAGCGCTCCTTAACATCTCGGCAAAGAGTGTTGCAGAAGCTCTGTTTTGTATAATCTCCCACGTTCATGTCACGCACATTGCGCGAACTTTATGGATTGTTGGGCGTTAAATCGATCCACACCAGCGTCTATCACCCACAAACAGACGGGCTGATGGAACGATTTAATTGCACACCTAAATCTATGATCAGTAAATTCGCTCACGAGGACGCAAAAAATTGGGATAAGTGGTTGGAGCCCTTGTTATTTGCTGTGCTGGAGTTTCCCCAAGCCTCCACGGGGTTTTCCCCCTTCAAACTTCTCTTCGGCAGACAGCCCCGAGGGGTTTTGGATGTCGTTAGAGAGGCTTGGGAGGACGAGCCTTCGCAAAGTAAAAACGAAATTCAATATATTCTGGACCTTAGAGCAAAACTCCACACACTGGGGCGGCTCTCTACGGAGCATTTGCTTAAAGCCCAGAATGACCAACGCCGGCGATATGACAGGGGCACTAAACTACGTACATTTTCACAGGGAAATAAAGTCCTTGTACTGCTACCCACTTCCAGCTCTAAATTGCTCGCCAAGTGGCAAGGGCCGTTTGTGGTCACACGACAAGTCAGCGATCTCGATTACGAGGTGGTTCGTTCGGACAGGGCTGGTTCACGTCAGATTTATCACTTCAATCTGCTGAAGCAGTGGAGGGAGCCGGAGGAGGTGATGTTGGCTACGCTTGTTACCAACGAGCATGACCTGGGGCCAGAGAGCACAGGCGGGGAACGGCCGGGCGCTCTGGTCACCGGGGGCGATCATCTCTCAGCGAGCCAGCTCATCGACGTCCGGCACCTCCAACGTGAGTACTCTGAAGTGTTCTCGCCTCTGCCCGGTCGTACTAACTTAATTCAGCACCATATTGAGACCGAACCGGGCGTGGTCATTAGGACCCGGCCGTAACGCCTGCCTGAAGACAAGAAAAAAGTGATTCAGGAAGAATAGAGTAAATTGCTGAAAATGGTAGTAGAAGAGTCACACAGTGACTGGGCCAGCCCGATAGTCTTAGTTCCTAAAACAGACGGCTTGGTCCGGTTCTGTGTTGACTATAGAAAAGTCAACGCTGTGTCGAAATTCGACGCATATCCAATTGACGAGTTGCTTGACCGGTTAGGTGCTGCTCGATATTACTCGACATTGGATTTGACAAATGGATATTGGCAGATCCCCTTAACTCCAATATCCCGCGAAAAAACAGCCTTCACAACGCCGTTTGGATTGCACCAATTTGTGACACTTCCGTTCAGGTTGTTCTGGGCACCGGCAACGTTGCAGCGTCTGATGGACAAAATACTCACCCAAAATACTCACCCAAAATACTCACCCAAAATACTCACAAAATACCAAAATACAGATACCGTCCAATGGTCGGAGCAGTGTCAACAGGCCTTCTCAAAGATAAAATCTATACTTTGCAGGGGGCCGCTATTGCACGCTCCTGATTTTGCTCTCCCCTTTCTCTTAGAGACAGACGCATCCGATCGGGGTCCAGGGGCGGTTCTCTCCCAGGAAGTGGCAGGAGTGGAACGGCCGGTGCTGTACATTAGTCGAAAACTCAGCAAGAGTGAGGTTAAGTACAGCACCATAGAAAAGGACTGTTTGGCGATAAGGTGGGCCGTTCTCACTCTCCGTTATTACCTCCTGGGCAGGGAATTTGTCCTCTGTTCAGATCATGCTCCTCTCCAGTGGCTTCACCACATGAAAGATACCAACGCGCGGATCACCCATTGGTATCTGGCGTTACAGACTTTTAAATTCAAGGTGGTCCACAGGCCGGGTGCACAGATGGCTGTAGCCGACTTCCTCTCCAGGGAAGGGGGGGGGGGGGGGGGGGTATATTATTTAATAATCAAAATATTGACTTACCTGAATATCTGACCCTGTCTTCTTCTTCCCACAACTACAACGAACTTTGCTACAGCTTGTTTCTTGGGCTGTGAAACGGCCTTTTCAGGCCAAAAACAAAAAGTGTTAAAAACTGCTTAAAACAATGAAAATCATCATTCTTTTTGTTTCAAACAACATTATATGCCGTTTTAACATGTTTTAACAAGTTTCAAGGAAAAAGCAAGTGGTTTTGAGGGAGACTGAAAATTGCTCATTTTTGGGGTCTCATGCAGGATTCTTGTTTCTCAGGCTGGAAAATGGCCTTGTCAGGCCAAAAACAAAAAAGTGATAAAGACTGCTTAAAACTATGAAAATCATCATTCTTTTTGTTTTAAACAACATTATATGCAGTTTTAAACATGTTTTAACAAGTATTAGGGGAAAACCAAGTGATTTTGAGGGAGACTGAAAATTGCTCATTTTTGAGCTCTCATGCAGAATTCTTGTTTCTCTGGCTGTGAAACAGCCTTTTCAGGCCAAAACCAGAAAGTGATAAAAAGTGCTTAAAACAATGAGAATGTCTCGGGTTATGAATGTAACCACAGTTCCCAAAGAGGGAACGAGACACTGCGTCCAACCAGAATGCTAGGGGAACACCTCCTTTACCTCCTATATATGTGAACAGAGGACCCCGGGGAGGGCTCTAAATCAAATTGATAGTGATGCATGAATGTATGTGGCGTCGACCATCCTGCCGCCAAACAAATGTCAGAAAGGGCAGAGCCTGAAATAGAAGCTTTGGAGGCTGCTACAGCCCTTGTGGAGTGGGCCATAAAAAATTTAGGTGTTGGACGTCCAACAGCCTGATAAGTAACTGAAATAGTCTCAACTATCCAATTGCTTATGGTCTGCTTATTCGCAGGACTTCCCCTCTTTAGACATGCCCGGAGCAAACTCCAGAAATGAAGGTGCAACCGACAGAGCCTGGAGGTCACCGAGCCTTTTTAGGGAAGAAATAGCTAAAAGAAAAGCTGTTTTTAGTGTCAGAAACTTATCTGACGCCTCCTGCAGTGGCTCAAATGGGGGAACAGAGATGCCCTCGAGCACCAATGTTAAGTCCCATGTCAGTACCCTGCTTGTGCTGACAGGCCTTAGCCTTATGGCTCCACGGAGAAAGCAACGAATTAGCGGGTCCTGCCCTAGTGACTCGTCATCCAGGGGAGAACGGTAAGCCGCTATAGCTGCCACGAACACTTTCAGATGCAGCTAACCCAGCAGACAGGCGGTTTTGGAGAAATTCCAGTACTGAGGCTACCTGACAGCTGACTGGGTTCAGCTGGAGCTCTCAGTACCAAGCTGAAAAGAGAGCCCACTTGAGGGCATAAAGCTTCCTTGTGGAGGGAGCCCTGGAGCTTAGTATGGTCTGAGCAACCTCGGTTGACAGTCCACACTTTATGAGGTGGGCCTCCTCAGAGGTCACACCCATAGTCATAAAGTATCACCCCTCCCACCTGGGACAGAAGGTCCCTCCTGATGGGTATCTCCCACAGGAGACCCGCCAGCAGGGCTGTGAGGTCTGAAAACCAGATCCTCGTAGGCCAAAACTGTGCCAGCCTGCATTGCAGTTGTGACTTTCGACCCCCCTGATGGTTGATGTAAGCGACCATGTGGACTAGAACATGATGGTCCCTTAAATCTGAAAGAAAGTGCTTTAAGGCCAGAATCATCTCCAGGCAGTTTTATGTGCCACAGATGATGATGTTCTCCTCACTGTCCCGCTCTGGGAAGGCCCTTCAGGGTCAATCCCCAGCCTGTGAGAGAAGCATCTGTCATAAGCATGACGCGATGACAGACAGCCCCCAACACTGGGCCCTAAGACAGAAACCAGGGCTTATTCCACATACTTAAGGCTCGAAGGCAGTGCCGTGAGACCTTGATCATGCGGAAAAGATTCTCCTTGAAGGAAAACCCCCTGGATTTTAGCCACCAGTGCAGGGGTCTCATGTACAGCAGACCACACGGGATCACGCTGGATGATGCCTCCATGAGGTCTAACAGTCTCTGAAACTGTTTTACAGTGATGAATTGGCCTTGTTTGACTCTGTGTATGGCTGACTGCATCGAAGCGAATCATGGTAGGGACCGACGTGCTCGCATCGTTATGGAGTCCCATAGCACACCTAAAAAAGTGGTCGTCTTGGTTGAAACAAGCTCATTTTTTGTAATGTTCAGCCGGAACCTCAACCTTCTGATATGGGCGAGAACAACATCTCGATGCCGAACTGCCATATCGTAAGACTGAGCTAGAATTAGCCAATTGTCTATGTAGTTTAGGATATGTATATCCTATATCCTATATAGCTAATGCCTAGCTAATGCAGCTTCGACTATTTTGATGAAGGTTCGTGGGTGACAGAGCTAGGCCTAATGGAAGAACCCAATACTGGAACGCTTCACCCACGAAAGCGAACCTTAGGGACCTCCTGTGATTGGAAAGGATGGATATATGGAAGTATGCGTCTTTCAGGTTTATTGTGACAAACCAGTGCTCGGACTGAGTATGTGACACTACGTTTTTGTTGGTTAACATCCTGAACTTGAAGGCCCTGACAGACTAATTTAGATTTTTAAAATCCAATATGGGACGCAGTCCCCCATCTTTTTTTGGAATTATGAAATGCTGGCTGTAAAACCCTGACTGTCTGTTGAGTGGGCTTAGAAGAGCCACTACCTCTTGTTCTATAAGCAGAGCCTGTTCTACCTTCATTACGGTGGGTGTAACACCGCTGAAGCGAGGTGGGCGGCACAAAATTTGATTTTGTAGCCGTGTTCCACCGTGAACAGGACCCACTGAGACATCATCGGTAGGCGTTTCCATGCCACCAAAAAATGTGCTAAGGGTACCAGCCTCTCAAGACCAGACTCTGGATGCTCTTGGACCCTCCGAAGAAGGGGTGAGGCCCCCAATGCCCTCAGACCCAACATGTCCAGACTTCCCTTTATCCTTCGCCTTCCTCGAAAGAACTATAGTTCTTGTGGGTATTTTCAAAGAAAATGAGAGTGCACTTTCCAGGCCCTCATTTTTTGAGCTTGTAGATGGCTGGGGCTGTTTGATCGCGGGGAGAGAAAACCCCCAAAGAGCCAGAGCACTTTTTCACTCTATCAGATGATTCGGCGATGCGATTGACGGTACCGCCGAACAGCCCTAAATTGGACACTGGCACATCCATGAAGATGGCTTTATTTGTCTTGGACACCTCTGCTTGTGTGAGCCAGAGGTGCCGTTCAGTAGCCACCAGGGTTGCCATAGACCGACCTATATTCTATGCCACTTCTAGGTTTCTACCCCACCATCTAAAAATTCTTTTTGTAAATCAGCCTGGTATGCCTGCAGCACTGACATAGTATCTATAGCAGACATCCTACTGATTGACCTGCCATCATGTATGCTTTGCCCACTAGACGAGAAGTAACCCTCAGAGGTCTAGAAAACAAAGGAGGGAACTTAGCTGATTTAATATCTGATTGAAAATAACATGTCAAATCTTTCTCTATAAGTGGCATATTTTTTACATGCTTTTTCCCCCAGCCCATGAATTGAAGAATAAATAGCAGTTTTTGGTGTCATAAAACATGCTGAATATAGATTATTCCATGATTTAATCACTGCCGCATGCAGCTCAGGGCAAAAGGGGAGGTCCCTTTGTGGAGGATCTACTCTATTGGGCAGTTTTCTCTCATCTAACATACCTGAGAGCATCTCTTGCTGCTCGCATGCTGCCTGCCGTGACACAACCTCCACTAACTCCTTATATTCTATTGACTTGGGTGGCAGATCCCTCGACCCTCTTCGTGTATGTTGTGGCAACGTATCCATTTCCTCGGAAACCGAAGACGCCGCCCTACCCCGAGGTGCAGAAGAAATCACAGCTCGGATTTCTGACACTCCCGAGAGAGGATTAGATCTCGCAGAAAAAGGCAGAGAGAGGACAGAGTCCCTCTCCATCTCATCAGCAAGATCTAGCTGCAATCCACACGATTTAAGCTGACGCTCTGCCTCAGCACGAGCGAGACATGAACCGCGAGGAGTATGAGCCACAGGATCTTTCTCAAAAGACGCCTGACGGCTGCGCAGTACTCTGCGAGAGAGAGCATCACACAGTCAGGATTCTTGAATGCTGACAGAGCATGCTCCACTCCCAAACACTGTAAGCACATTTTGTGTGTGTCACTGGCTGTAATAAGACGTGAATACGGCAGCACACATGATTTAAAGTTTCTCTGTTCTGCCATAATTAACTTTCAGTGGCTTTCATCAGTTTTTTTGTATTTGTGTGTACAGTATCAGTATTGAGTTGGACAAAAAGAGGGTGCATTCATGTGCATGCTTCTTGAAAGCAAAGAAGTTAACACTGAACATTCAGTGCAGGCTTTTATACTCTCTGGTCTGATGTTCACGTCTTGCGTGTGTGCGTGGTGACGTCACCGCTAAATTTCATTAGATCACATGTGCTTCAAGACGTGTATAAAAGAGGTGTTCCCCTAGCATTCTGATTGGACGCAGTGTTGAAGCTCCCTTGAAGGGGAATAACCAATTTTCAGCCTCCCTTAAAATCACTTGCTTTTCCCTTGACACATCTTAAAACTTGTTTAAAACTGCATATAATGTTGTTTAAAACAAAAAGAATGATGAATTTCATTGTTTTAAGCAGTTTTTATCCCTTTCTGTTATGGCCTGAAAAGGCCATTTTACAGCCCGAGAAACAAGAATTCTGCATGAGAGCTCAAAAATGAGCAACTTTCTGTCTCCCTCAAAATCACTTGCTTTTTCCTTGAAACTTGTTCAAACATGTTTAAAACTGCATATAATGTTGTTTAAAAAAATAAAAAAAGGACAATGAATTTCATTGTTTTAAGCAGTTTTCTGTCTCCCTCAAAATTACTTGCTTTCAGCTTGAAACTTGATAAAACATGTTTAAAACTGCATATAATATTGTTCAAAACAAAATGAATGATGAATTTTATTGTTTTAAGCAGTTTTTATTACTTTCTGTTTTTGGCCTGGTGGTATAGATCTGCTACGCTGCTGCTGCTTTGATTATTATGGCAGAGCAAGTACAGAGACCTGCCACTGCCAGTATATACACAGACATGCCGTCTGAAAATATACCCGCTGCTGCTGCAAACATAATATATTTAAACCCTGTAGCAGATCTAACACTGGTGGAGTTGGGGTGGAGGAGGGTCTCTGAAAACGCGCTGCAGATAACAGCGTAAAACAACGCGAAGCATTTAAACTGATGAGGAGCAAGCTCATTGGCTGCCGAGGTGGCAGCAACCAATCTCCTGTGCCATATAGTTAATGACGCAGGAGCAGATTAGGTGACTTATCAGACTGCGCGCACATAGAGTTTCATGGCAGAATGTTCACTTCTGTCATGAACACTCTTGGGATTTAGCATGGTAATGAATATTTATATGACAATGTTGATGTATTTGGTCTTGGCGGTATAGATCTGCTACGCTGCTGCTGATGCTTTGAATATTATAGCAGAGCAAGTACCGAGACCTGCTACTGCCAGTATATACACAGACATGCTGTCTGAGAAAATAACCCGCTGCTGCTGCAAACATAATATATGCAAGCGGGAGCACCTGAAAACAAACAAACCAAACGTAAGTGATTATGTATGAACAAACATGGCATAAGCCATATGCATAAACACTAGTAGAAAGGATTACCAATGAGATAACAACATTCCTAGCCTTGGCTACTTAGCAAACCGGCAAAAGGGTTTTGTACTTATATTCATACACACACGCACACACACACACACACACACACACACACACACACACATACACACACTCAAACACACATGTACGCACACACGCCTTTATCTCTTTAAACATAGATGTTTGTTTAAAATAGCTTCACATTTTCATTTCTTCAATTATACGACAAACCAGATTAAATGTCACATAAAATGTAATTGTTTTCAGACAAGAACGCTTTTCTACTTAATATTTACATACATAGGACCTTATAGGGTAGATGCACAGGGACTTTTTATTTCTGTACAGCCACCCCAGGTATTTCGCTCCATTACAAAATTGTCACGCTCAATATGTAATCTCTCAAAAAAAAATCTGAGATCTTCGCTGCCTGACCAACACACAATACCAGAGGGTAACAGACCTGACAGAAACACTGCATCAAATTCCATTACCCTGCACCATGTCTCCAAAATATTGGAATATATTTTACCTCAACATTCTCAATAGTTTCCACGCCTACCCGCTGCCACTGACAGTGCTTGTTTACACAGACTTTCATCTCGTTTATGCTTGAAACTAAATTAATGGCCAAGTCTATTTAACTGATTGTATTTTTATTACATTACAACAATGGTGCTGCAAATTGAACCTTATGAAATTAAAATCATCACATAACCTTTCACTGGAAGTCCATCGCCAGCTGAAAAAAATGCTAGCTGTGTATATAGCCCACTGCCGCTGTTTCAATTGTTAATATAGTCAACGTTTATCTTGCGTTAAATTAACTAAATTCTGATTATATGAATTACATGAGTCTTAACTTATGATATTTCTTCCGATGCAATAAACTCAGAAGGTGAGAACAAAGAGATTACTTACTGGACTAGCACAATGAAAGGTTCAGAGAAACTGAACTGTTTACGAGGCGAACACTAATATGGCGTATTAAGTCATAAGCATGCATTTGACAGTGATACGCTGTAGAAATAAACTGATTCTGCCCCTTTTGCTGCTCTTGTTTTATGGACATGACAGAGATCCCTCTCAAGCTGTTCACTTATTAGACAGGCAATGTTTACGAGACGCAACCAATATGGGCATATTAACTCATATTAGCATGCATTTGACAGTGAAACACTGCGAAGTGAACTATGACCCCTTTGTTGCTCTTACCTTTGTAAGATTTTTAGATATACAGATACTTTGATGTCTTTGAATCTACCAAGCATGGGCTGGCTGGCTTCACACCCCACCAGGTGGCAATGCGAAAAAGTTCACTCATCCCCTTTCCCTCATTTACATTTGAAGCATCTCCCGCACCCCCTTCTGTTCGCTCACCCTCCTATTCATCCAACTCACACAGAATGGCCATCCCAAAAGATGAATGTTCTATGTCAATCCAAGTGACTTTATCTATCATGTTTGATATCATTTAAAATGTCTCAGTGCGACTGGTACAATGGTCTCATTCCCTCGCAAATAAACATAATCGAAATAATAGATATATAACTTCGGGTATCTTTTGACCCACTGCTAAGGGTGTGCCTTTACCTAGGGGGCTTCCATCCAAATTACCATTTGTTCCCTATAGGCAGTAACTCTTCAGATCTCTTCAGATGCCACTAAATGCAAATGCCTATTGTTGTTCCACACACCCGCCTTTGAAGGAGATTCTTGGTCTGACTATATAGGGAAAAGTGTCTAAAAGTGTCTAAAAAAAATTCTGTTACCAGATCAGCCCGTAGTGTAGAGCTACCATGCTCTATGCTATGTACTTTATGAAAACAGGTATGCATCTTTTAATCTTAGACCTATCTTTGAGTATTTGATGTCTTGTATTGATTGTTTATGAATTGACTGAATAATTGGCATAATACATATTTACCTGTCTATTAAATTGTTATGTTTGAACATATTCTGCTTACTCTGTAATTATTCATTTTAGTAGATTACGCTGTATCCTTGTTTCCGCACTTCCTGCGTCAGGTCAGTAGACGGACTAAAGTCCAGTTGAGATGGAGCATTGGCACACTAACTGTATTTTAGCGATCCGACTGACACTTGGTATGGATTCATGTGTACTTAGATGGAAAAGGAGTTATTTCTGCTAGGGCAACAAGGTGTTGCACGACTAACCTAGATGTGGTGCCTGACCTTTGTTTGAAACTAATGTTGTTCTATATTAAGTGTGATGGGAAGCCATGATCTTGGCTAAACCAATATTATAGAGAACAGTAGTCGGTTACGTCTATAATAATGGCCTTGAACTCTGATTGGAAACGATATTATTTTACTCAGGGTGTACATCTATGGGGACTAGTAAAAAATACTTTAGAATGAGCAAGCATGGGAGCGGCCATCTAAAAGTATTAGTCAATTATCTCTGTTTGATATTCAAGACCGACGAGAGTGGGATCGTGAGGGACGCCTTCGGCCGAGGCGATTTCTCTGAGCGACATGAGCACCCGAATGAAGGAATGTAATAGTTACGAGTAAAGACAAAAGGTTCAAACATTTCTCTAAATTCTTTCCAAATTAACAAACCGTAAAAAGCATCTTATATTATTTATGATTGGAGT
>CAIGQV010016752.1:484049-504237 GCA_903798115.1 Danio jaintianensis
ATCACGAGTCCAACACTCTAACCACCAGGCCACGACTGCCCCTTGGGGCAGAAGGGTGTCTCTGCGGCCCAATCACTCGAAAAACAGGTGTTATTCGTTATCTCTGACTGATCCGCTGACTAGCCGCCGGGCTCTGAGCATGCTCTTTCCCCTCATTGGGTGTTCGATCATGCTCACCTCTCCACACAAGCATTCTGCATGAGAGCTCAAAAATGAGCAATTTTCAGTCTCCCTCAAAATAATTTACTTTTCTCTTGAAACTTGTTAAAAAATGTTTTATTCATTCATTCATTTTCTTTTCGGCTTAGTCTCTTTATTAATCTGGGGTCGCCACAGCGGAATGAACTGCCAACTTATCCAGCATATGTTTTATGCAGCAGATGCCCTTCCAGCTGCTACCCATCACTGGGAAACAACCATACACTCTCATTCACACACATACACTACGGCCCATTTAGCTTACCCAATTCACCTATACCACATGTCTTTGGACTGTGGGGGAAACTGGAGCACCTGGAGGAAACCCATGACAACACGGGGAGAACATGCAAACTCCACACAGAAATGCCAACTGACCCAGCCGAGGCTCGAACCAGCGACCTTCTTGCTGTGAGGCGACAGTGCTACCCACTGCACCACCGCGCCGCCCCATTAAATAATATTAAATTACTAAAATTTTTTGCTTTATATTAAATTAAAGAATTTATGTGTTTGCTGGGTAATTACATGTTAATTGTGATGATGACTTGCTATAATTCATTCATTCATTCATTTTCTTTTCGGCTTAGTCCCTTTATTAATCTGGGGTCGCCACAGCGGGATGAACCGCCAACTTATCCAGCATATGTTTTACGCAGCGGATGCCCTTCCAGCTGCAACCCATCACTGGGAAACATTCATACACACTCATTCACACACATACACTACGGACAATTTTAGCTTACCCAATTCACCTATACCGCATGTCTTTGGACTTGTGGGGAAAACCGGAGCACCCGGAGGAAACCCACGCGAACACGGGGAGAACATGCAAACTCCACACAGAAATGCCAACTGACCCAGCCGAGGCTCGAACCAGCGACCTTCTTGCTGTGAGGCGAACGTGCTATCCACTGCGCCACCGCGTCGCCCACTTGCTATAATGTAATCAGATAATGTAAATTATATTTTCTTGTTGTAGAAATTATAGAAATTCCATCTGTTACGACCCTGGTCTAGGGTCAAGGACGTAACATAAAAGAACACTGGAGAAATAAATTCACTTTTATGAACCCTAGAGTCGGGTCCGTTTATTTGTCTTTTTTTGTGTCATTTTCTTTTTTTTTTTAAACACCCAAAACATGAAGCCAAATACCTCGGAGAGGACCCACAGAAAAATAATAAACAAAAAGTACAGTCTACCTAAACACCTAAATGAAACTAAATACACCTAACAAAATAACAGAAATAAAAATACAAAAACTACTCCTACCTCCCTGACTATAAAGAAAAAAAAAACAGGAGAAAATATTTACACAAAAGAAACTTGTGGCATCCAACCCCTACTGCTTCTCACCGTGTATATACAGAGTACAATAATAACAAACAAACCAAAAACAAAATAACAAGGGGGGGAGAACACGGATGGATAAACAACAAACAACAGTCAAGATTTATACACACCAAAACGGGTAAACACAATCATAAATAACACTTAGCAACTTAACAGAAAAAATTTTATCACACCAAACACAAAAACACCATGCCAACCAACTTGCTCTCTCGACCCATGCCCGTTTTCCCTTTTTTAAAAGACGCCCTGGGTTACTCCAGCCAATCTCAGGGCACGTTGTCTGCGTAATTAGGGCGGGGCCTGTGCAGATGAAAAGAGAGAGAGAGAGAGAGAGAGAGATACAAACCTGCGAACGCAACTCCCCCACCCATAAAAGTCAAAAGCTCATTTTGACAATTAACATAAGAAAAAAACAAACAAACATCAAGCTCTAGAAAGAGCATCGGCAATAACATTTTCTGCACCCTTCTTGTGGCGGATGTCAATGTTAAAACCTTGCACTACTAATGACCACCTCATTAGCCTCTGATTGGAGTTGGCCATTCGCTGGAGAAAAACTAAAGGGTTGTGGTCAGTATAAATTACGACAGTTAAGTTGCTACCACCCACATACAAACAGCTTACACAGCTTACACGGTCATTGCTGGCAAAAAGGAATCGGACACATCAATCACATCTTCAAATTTGCATGCTTGCGCACGAGTTACGACACACGAGGGAAATGTGTCTGGAAATTTTGACAACAGTTCATCAGATTCATCCGTTAAGAGTTGGTTAACCACAATTGGGGGAGGGAAAACTATGCCACCAGCTAAATCATTTCCCAATATAAAATCTACTCCTTCCACACACTTGTCCAACAACCACATCTGTTTTAAGGAATAGGTTGTGTAAATGAACCTTTACACAGCCTTTTCCTATACTACGCAGAATTATGTCAGCACCTGTGTAGGTTTCCGGAGTCAGAGGGATAGTGCCAGCCAGCAGAAGACTCTGTGCAGACCCAGTATCTCTCAACACCGGGTATTTGGGTATTGGGTATTGTCACACAATTGGGTATGTCACTAGCGCTGCAAGCCACCCACTCCTGTAACATGAATGGCTCATAACCAGATCTAGCTGACAATGACTTTTCCCTATTATGTACAAATCCAACACTTTTAGGTTTAACGGAAGCATTCTTTTTCTTCCTGGCCTCACAATCAGCAATGAGATGACCAGCATCAAGGCAATAAAAACACACTCTGCCTTCACCAGAACACTGCTGAGCACCCCTACACACCCCAAAAGCTCCTCCCCTGCCTGGTTTCGCAACACCCATCCTGCCCTTTACCTGCCCTTCAGCACCCTGAACAGCAACCCTGTCGTATTTCACTGGTGAAAAGACTGTACAATGTGTCAATATGAATTCATCCGCCAGCACGGCAGCAGCAGAGAGAGACGTAACCTTCTGCTCATTTAGGTGCACAACTAAACTTTCAGAAACACTGCTTTTAAAGTCTTCCAATAAAACTAGTTCTTTTAACGCCTCAAAAGTAGTAGTTTTACTGGCAGCGCACCACTTTTCTAAAAGGCTCTGTTTCTCTCTGGCGAATTCAAATGTTTGTCTGCTTTCTTATGGCCTCTAAACTCATAAGCACGAAAAACAGATTACTTCACTACATCGTAATTTAGACTCTGTTCTATCGGTAGCGCAGAACAAACCTCTTGTGCCTTTCCCATAAGTTTACGCTGCAGTAACAGAGCCCACATTTCCTTCGGCCACTGCAGTTTAGCGGCAACTCGCTCAAACGCTGTAAAATAGCTGTCCACTTCAGCTTCAAGAAAAGGAGGCACTAAATTAATGTGTTTGCTCACATTAAATACTGGAGAGTTAGTCACCCCGGAGCTGAAACTGGAGTGGAAGAGGCTGGCAAAGGGCCAGCAGGTAACGGAGCGAATGAAGGATGATGCACAGCTCAGTTTTAATAACCATTTCAAACACTTAACAAAAACTGCCTTCTTTCATCTCCGCAATATTGCACGGATTAGACCATTTCTCTCACGACCTGATGCGGTGAGGCTTATGCATGCCTTTATCACATCACATCTTGATTTTTGTTATTCACTTTTTGGGGACTTTTTACCTACAAGTTCTCTCAGAAGATTACAGTAGATTCAAAAATCCACTGCACAGGTTCTGACACATACATCATCACGCCACCATATTACTCCTGTACTTCATCAACTACACTGGCTTCCTATTAAGTCACGGATTGATTTTAAGACCTTGATTTTAACCTTCAAAGCAGTGCATGGGCTAGCACCTGGTTACATTTGTGACCTGGTGACTCTTGCCACTCCAGCCCGCAGTCTTTGTTCGACATCCGGACTTACCCTGTATCAGCCACGCTGTAAACTCAAGACCATGGGTGGTAGGGCTTTCTCATACAGTGTGCCTAAGCTGTGGAATGCATCCATCAGCATTAGGAATGCCGCTTCTCTGGACTGTTTTAAGAAACTTCTTAAAACTCACCTTTTTAGCATTGCTTTTAACTTAGGATGATCATTTTGTTAACTTTTTTTATTCTATCTTATGGTTCATATTCTTATTGTTTTATTGCATCTTTTTTATTGTTGTGCTGTTTCTGCTATTGTTGGTATTTTGCCTTGTAGCGCTTTGAGTCTAAGAAAAGCCCATTACAAATAAAATTTATTATTATTATTATTATTATTAAGGAAAATCAGGGGAACTTTCCAGTGGATCCATAGCTGGGGGAGACCGGCCGTGATCTACCCGAAGCCGCTCCCTTTCCAACTCTAGCTCCAGTTTGCTTAACCTCAGCCTTTTTGCCACGCTCTCTTCCTGTTTAATTCGTAAATCCAATTCCTTTGATTTTAACACAAATAATGGGTCAGAATTGAGTAAACTACTCGGTGGTGCCAATATTGGTGACCTGAAAAGCGGAGACAAAGGTGGCGGAGACGAGAGCTTCTCGTCGGCCTTCGACGGCGTAGAAGCTTCCATCTCTACGCCACCTGCCTCCGACGGATCAGGCAGTATTCGCTGCGAAATTAATTCCTTATAAAGCACGTCTTTTAATTCTTTTTTTGAAGCCTTATGCGGCACCACACTTTTAACGAATTCTGCGATTTTAAAAAAGGCATCCTTACGGCAGCAATCAAACTGTTCCGTGCTCGGAGAAAGTGCGAAGGCAGTCAAATCAAAATACATGTTAAGACTATTCGCTACTCCCTGCCACACCAAAAAGAATGCAGCCAAACAAAGAATAAATTGAAATTACTTACCCACTACGCGTCCACAAGAAGGGTTCAAGATATACGTTTTTGTTGTACAAAAACAAAGGATGAGTCCCCACTTTATGTTACGACCCTGGTCTAGGGTCAAGTAACATAAATAAATTCACTTTTATGAACCCTAGTGTCAGGTCCGTTTATTTGTCTGTTTTTGTCGTTTTCTTTTTTTTTTTAAACACCCAAAACGTGAAGCCAAATACCTCGGAGAGGACCCACAGAAAAATAATAAACAAAAAGCACACTCGACCTTAACACCCAAATGAAACTAAATACACCTAACAAAATAACAGAAATAAAAATACAAAAACTACTCCTACCTCCCTGACTATAAAAAAAAAAAACAGGAGAAAATATTTACACAAAAGAAACGTGTGGTGTCCAACCCCTACTCCTTCTCACCGTGTATATACAGAGTACAATATTTACAATATTAACAAACAAACCAAAAACAAAATAACGATGAATAAACAACAAACAACAGTCAAGATTTACACACACCAAAACGGGTAAACACAATCACAAATAACACTTAGCAACTCTATAATTTTTTATCACACCAAACGCAAAAACACCACGCCAATTAACTCGCTCTCTCGCCCCACGCCCGTTTTCCCTTTTTTAAACGATGCCCTGGGTCACTCCAGCCAATCAAACCTTCAAAGAAAAGTAAACTGGAGACTCATCTTCAGCTTTACTTTTCGAGGGCAGTCAATTATGATGGTAACATATTTTGTTAATAGTTTATATATTGTATATGTATATTAATTTATATATTGCGTTATAATTTTGATATTAAATAGACATTTGATTTATGTGTTTTGGTATTTCTAAAAACAACATAATCAGTATAGGCCTATTTCACAAAATGGCGATCGAGACCGGAAGTAGGGAACCGGAACTGGGAAAACCAGTAGGGAAGCAAAGTGAATGGCGGAGACTAAGAGTAACCAATCTTGCAGCGTACCTTTTTGTACTAATTCGAAAAAGAAACAGCCGTATTTGTCGTTTCATAGCTTCCCCATCGATGAAACCATTAGAGGCGTTGGATTTGGGCTATTCGGAGAGATGAGGGGGTGTAATTTACTGAGGAAGGGCAGCACTTTTGTGTGTGTTATCCACTTCACAAAGGATGAAGTTCGCGTCCATCCACAGTCCGGCCGTAAATTTCTTACACCACAGGCTGTGCCTTCCACTACGCTTGTTGTTAATACTGAGATAACGTTAGATGTATTATAAAGAATGATTTGCTGAATTCTGAATGCATTTACCTCAAGCTGATGTGGTTCCTCACGCTTTCTTAGCAACCTATAGCACCTGCCCCTAATGACCACTTTCCCTAAAACTCTGTTTGAGACTGAAGTGTCCAAACACACATAAACAGTTATTAACAACCAGTTTTAAATTCGCCTATTATGCCAGCTTATCTTAATATAATACATACCTTGATATTCAAAAATGAATTGCTCAAAAGAGAATTTATAACCCTTGTCCAATTTTGATCGCCTCACGTCTCCCTGAAAACAGTCAACAAAACGTCTGCGATTCGACATAGTTGGTAAGTTTATTAACGACTGAGAAAACACGAGTTCACACTCCATTATGACAATGAATGAATGAGGCGCGACCCAAACAAAGTTTTCCGATGGCGGCCATACAACGGAATCCTATAGGTAAAAGTTTCAAAATAAAATATTTTTTAATTAATGTAGCGTTTGTATACATGACAGACATCATACTAATAGACAGCTCGCTGAGTGTTAAATAATTTTCACAGGTATATATATATATATATACAACTCCATAAACAATGTCATTCTGAGAAAAAGGTTCAATGCAGATCTTTGTGTGCAGCCAGTCATGGATATCAATCCAGAGAGCTTCAGAGTGCATACATTGAAAAAATAAATGAACAGAGGTCTCAAGATCATCACAAAATACACATTGGTTTGTTTCAAAACCACATCTCTGTCGTAATAGTTCACCAGATGGATACACACCATTTAAAACCTTGAAATGGATTTCTTTTGCTTTTGGATTTATGGGAAATTTTAAGTACTTAGAGCGTAATGAATATATAGTAGCTATGGGGAAGATTTGTTTAATGGAGTTTCGAAAGGATAATAAAGGATTTGTAATATCATCAAACATCTTTCTAATTGTTTTATTAGGAATTTTAATACTCTTGAAATCACAGTTTCCAACTAATAGATGTGGAAGATTAGGGGAAATTTGAGTTGAGTTCAAAACAATCTCTTGAATCAACTTTAATGTAGGAATGGGGATGGCTCTCACTATAGAGGCGAAGGAATTACGATCAGCTACAAAATCATATTTTAGACAAAAACTTTCATAAGTAATCACCCGCCCATCTTCATCCGTAAAATTAGTTAATGCCCAAATATCTTTATCCATCCAGTCCTTTTTAAACAATGATTTGTTTTTAACTGTAATATATCTGTTGTTCCAAATCGGCGTGTTGTGTGGGGTGATATTATGGTTATACAAAAGTTTCCAATATAAAAGGACTTGTTGGTGAAATAGGGATAATTTGGCTGGAAGTTTCTGGATAGTGAAATCACATTTTAACAGGAAGTCGATACCTCCAAACTTCTTGAAGATTTCACTGGGGATATGATACCAGAAGCTCTTACTGTTAAGGAAGGATTTCAACCAGTTAATTTTTAGTGTTCCATTAATGAAACCAAAGTCAATAGCCTGTAGGCCTCCCTCTTTGTATTCTTTGGTCATATCTATTTTTTTAATATAGTGCATTTTCTTTTTCCAAATATAATCAAAATTGATTTGGTTGACCTTTTTGATAGCTCTGTTAGGGATGGCCAATGAATACGCTGGGTAGATACATCTGGATATACTTTCCATCTTAGTAAGAAAGACACGTCCAAGTAAACTGATGTCTCTCGATAACCAGGAGTTGAGTTTAGTTTGACATTCAGTTATTAATGTCCACACATTCTGATTTTGACTTTCAGCTGGGTTTCTGGATATATGAATTCCTAAATATTTGACAACAGATCTTATGGGAATGTTGTATGCTTCTGTTAGATCACTTTGATGAATAGGCATTAATTCACATTTGTTCAAATTAAGTTTAAGCCCAGAGGCATTGGAGAACGTATTAACTGCTTGTATTATCTTAGGGGTTTCCGTTAGGTGTTTCATGAAGATGGTTGTGTCATCTGCAAGCTGGCTAATGACAACAGGTAACCCCCTAACATTCAGTGGAGCAATGTCTGAATCTTTAATAAAAATAGAAAGCATTTCTGTGGCAATTATAAAGAGAAAAGGAGAAATAGGACACCCTTGTTTGACCCCCCGTTTAATAGCAAATCTTGGTGACGTACCACTAGGTAATGAAATGGAGCTATTTGCATTATCATAAAGAGACTCTATAGTAGC
Source organism: Danio jaintianensis (assembly GCA_903798115.1). Lineage (NCBI taxonomy): Eukaryota > Metazoa > Chordata > Actinopteri > Cypriniformes > Danionidae > Danio > Danio jaintianensis. The sequence goes on from CAIGQV010016752.1 coordinate 492,316, forward strand.
TCGAAATTTGTTCCCAAAGCCTAAAAGTTTTAAACACTGAAAAATAAAGGGGTGTTCGATAGAGTCAAAAGCCTTATAAAAGTCAAGAAATATAATAAAACCATCATCCTCTATTAAATTATTATAATCTAAAAGATCGTTCACCAGACGGATGTTATTATGGATTGATCTGTCTTTCATAAAACCGGATTGGCAGTCACTTATAATTGTATCTAGTTTACTTTTTAATCTATTGGCATAAGCAAGGGTTACAATTTTATCATCAGTGTTCAATAACGTGATAGGTCTAAGGTTATCCAATATTTTGGAGTCTTTACCGGGTTTTGGGATTAAAGTAATTATGCCTTGTTTCATAGTGGGCGGAAAGGATAAATTATCAGTAGCTTCCTTTAACATGAGAATAAACGGATTTTTTAATAGACCCCAAAAGTGTCGGTAGAAATTAGATGTAAGGCCATCACAGCCAGGAGATTTATTTAAAGACAGGTTTTCTACAGCTCTGTCTAGCTCAAGAATAGTGATATCAGCTTCACATAACTCTACAAAATCATCGTCAATACAAGGTATAAGATCCTTAATATGGTTGAAAAAAGTGTTTGAATCAGTCACAGAAAAGGCAGACGAGTACAGCTTACTGTAAAAGGAAGTCAATTCCTTTGTGATCCGGGTTGGATCTGTACATAGCTGGTTCTGAGTTAATAAAGTTTTAATTGAATTTCTCTCTTGCCTTCTTTTTTCTAATCGGCAGAAATAAGCTGTGCTTCTTTCTCCATCTTCGATCCATTTAGCTCTGGATCTTATATAGGCCCCTTCTGCTTTTTTGAGATAAATCTCATCAAGTTGTGTTTGTAGAGTTACCAATTTCTGTTTATCACTATCATTTGGTGATGCCTTATTGCAATGAATGTTTATTTCTTTAATTAAATTAAGTTCTGCTAGTTTGTTATTTTTGTGAAATAATTTCCCAGAATGAATGGAGAATTCTCGAAATTTGAATTTTAGAAATTCCCACTTTGAAACATAGGACATTATATTATCGTCAGCCATCACTTCAGTAATTAGAGATTTAATTCCATCACAATATGCTTGACAATTTAATAAGGATGAATTGAATTTCCAATAGCCCTTATTTCTGCAGCCGCCACCAGGAGGCTTAAAGTTCAACTTGATGACCGAGTGATCAGATAATGGAGCTGCTGACATACAGCAGTCCGAGACAGAGCACATCATTGAAGCAGAAATTAGCCAGAAGTCAATTCTGGATTTTAATGTACTATTCGGTTTGAACCAGGTGTATTGTTTAACACTGGGGTGTACAAGGCGCCAGGGGTCTACTAAGTTATGATTGCCACAAAAATTAGATAAGGCAGGATTATGAGAGCTATATTGACACTTAGAGGGGTATCTATCCAGATGTTCATCATAAACCATATTGTAATCTCCTCCTACAATTACATTTGCAATTGGGTAGGTGAGTTTTAAATTTTTAATATTGTCAGAAAGCTCTGTAAGTAATAATTTATTTTGAGCTGGGTTATTAAAGCCATAAATATTAGCAAGAATACAATACTGGTCATTAATATTCAAAACACAGATTAGCCAATGACCATTGTTACTAAATTTAGAAGCCACCTATTTGCCAGGAGAGTTATAAAACAAAATGGCCAGTCCAGCTGATTTCGTGGAGCCATGGTTAAAAATTATTTGATCTCCCCATTGATTGATCCAGAAGTTTTCATCTTCCTGTTTTGAGTGTGTTTCTTGTAATAAAATAAAGTTTGCTTTCTCGCCCTTACAGAACAAAAAAAATAGATTTTCTTTTAGTAATATCTCTTAAGCCCCTAGCATTCAAGGAAATACAAGAAAAATCAACATTCATTTTAAACAACAACTAGCAACCGCTAGTAAACAGTAACAAGTTTTACTGACTGAAGAGAAGTCAAAAATGAAAAAACAAAACAAAACAGAAAGCCCGCAAAGATAAGTATAGACAGTAGGTACGTTTCCATCCACCTATTTTTATGCGCATTTTGGATATGCGCATAAAAAATCGGTTGATGGAAACGCTAAGATGCGCATAAATTTAGGAAATGCGCATTAAAAATGTATGCGCATAACTGAGTAGGATAAACTTTTTATTCGATAAGAAAAGACGCGCATAAACTGCGATGGAAACACTTTTACCGAACAAATTCCTGTATGCGCATTAAAAAAAGGTCATGTGATTTGGTTATAAGAGATCATGTGATGATAAAAATGTGTGTAAATGGACAAACCAGCAGGCTGACCACATTGTAAAACATCTGAAATGTTGTTTTGGTCATTCTAAAATGCCTTAAGCATTTTAGTATTAGTGTTATTATATTATTAATGACCTCCAGAATTGTTAAGAGCGTCTGTGCTCCGCGTCTCACGCCTTCAAACGCCGCCACGCATTCACTGCGCGTCAGCATTGCCTTCTGAGGCGCAAGTCATTTATTAAATGAAGAAAAGATTCACGCAGCTTCTCCTACCTCAGCAAATTCTGTTTTTACTGTTGATATTTGGCGCCATTTAATCAGGAAGTGACGATTTTGTTCTCTTTGACTCGTTGGATGGAAACGCTGTTTTATTCGCACATCTTTTATGCGATATTCCAGTTTAGCGCATAAAGTTATTTCGCATTTTTGGATGGAAACATAGCTAGTGTCCCTTCAATATCTTAGAAAATATAACTTAACTTAACGATCCAACTTTTTTTATTACAGGGTAAATTGAGACCCTATTTAGTGCTTATAAATTTTAGATTTTATCTATCAATATACCTCTGGCGTTTTCAATAAGTGATTCTGTGTCCATCAATGTAGCCGTCTCCTCCTCTGTAGTAAGCTCGTTTCCCAGCCGCCCGTGCTTGTTGTATCTTCGGCCACAATGCTACTCGAGCCTCCCTATCAGCCTTGCAGAGGTCTTCTAATAAATCCGATCCCCAATTCTTTGCAGATGGATGAATCCTTAGTCGTCTTCCACAGCGCGTCTCTGTGTAATCTCTGTGTGAACTGGACGATGACCTGCCTGGTCCTGTTCTCCTCACGTCTACCCAGTCGATGAGCGGAGTCCACGATGTAATTGATGTTCGGAGCGCAACGAGGGGAGATTTTAATCAGCAAGTTGGCAACCATTTCTCGAGTGTTTTCTCCTTCACAATCCTTTAACCCTCGGATTCTGAGGTTCCAACGGCGCTTGTACCGTTCCAACTCCAGGACTCTTTCCATTAACATAGCGTTGTCTTTTTTAATCACCGACACCCCCCGCTCTGTGGTTTGTAGCCGAGTTTTACAGTCTTTGATCTCCGCCGCATTAAACTCCACCGCTTTAGCCATGCTAGCTAGCATAACTGAGTTCTGTTTTATTTGGGTGCCGAGGCCATCAACTTTATCAGTGAGATTTTGTATGGCTTCTAGGACGGCTTTCGTACCTTCATCTGTAGTCGAGTCTCTCATTTTGGTGGTTTGTTGTTTTTTTGCTGGAGAGAATGGGTCTTTTCTTTTGAGGCTCTCGGCCGAAGTTTCCATCTTCTCTGCATAGTTGTGGTGAGTAGCGGCCGTGTCTCGGTGGGTTAGAGACTGTTTCATGGCTCAATTCTTTCTTAACAATGAGTATCAAGAGAGTATAAAACTTGAAAGATCTATTAAAGGCAGTTGGACGGTTAAGTTATTAAAAAGTTGGGACTAGCAGACAGCGCTCAGAAGTTATGATGCACCCGGTCCACCATCTTCGCCGGAAGTCCAAAAGCGGGTTTTGTTGCTTTCCGGAATTGTGGCTGCATCATTCACGCCTGACGGGCGTGCGCACGAGAGGAGTGGGTGACAAGCCAATGAGCGCTCAGGGTTTCATTCATGAATTGAGTTTCATTCATGAATTGAGCACGGCTCACTCCACAGACGGTAAAATATGAATTACTAGGATTCGTTAAAACTGTCACCTCTTATATCACGTTACAGTAACACTGATTTATGATATCTGACCGAAGGATTACATTTAGACAAACAAACATAAAATACGAGACGTCTCTCGAGATTACGGTGAAAGTTTACACACGCAGATTTGTCGATTTATAGCAGCTGTTCTAAGAGAATAGGCTTATGCTATTTAAGACTGAAAATGATAATTTACATCCATATCAGATACAGGTATCATTTAAAAACCGCGCTTATGATTCTGAGAATTCTATTCGTCAGAAAGTGGTTCACAGGCAAGCTTGCAACTCCCAAATACAATAATTTAGAAACCAACCAGCAGTTCTGAAATTAATTTCGCTCGGCGGCGAACAAAAAGGTTTAAACGTTAGGTAGCTAATCTAACAGTTTAAACCACAGGAGAATATAGTCTAAAAATATGTGAAACGGGCGGCACCTAGTTTCACTCTAGCTATAATAATAAGGCCTTTAACAGATAAATTTGGAGGTTTTCCAAACTATCTAGAAGCACTGAGCACTGTTATATATTTAAAGGATTTGCGGGACATGCGTCTTTGCAAAATCGATTTTAAATAGTATGAACTGCAGTTTAATAGTTACACTAACACTTACAGTAGTCAGCTGCGTGTTTGTGAACAAAGGCTGAAGGACGTGCGTCCTTCCAGCTGTGGAGGGAGAGCCAGCTGCTTGCGATTTTGGTCACTCTAGTGCACACAATAAAATCACAATAGAATGAAAAATTTTGCTTCACAGAAAAAGTTTAAAATGACTGCCCTCATTCTCCACCATCTGTAGCGAAATTAGCTCAGTTTATGAATATTAATGATTAATAATAACAAGTTATTATTAATTATGAATATTCAGAATTAACTTATTGTTAATTTAACAAAATAAATATAATAATGACTTTGCCCGCTCGTCTGAATCGTCTGACTCTGCAATTGTTTATTTATTTAGAAAGGGAATTATAACTACTTCTTGTGAAGTAAATAAATAGTTTAGAAGTTTTATCAAACTTTAATAAGCTGTAGCAAGGGTCAATCGTTAAAGTGGCCTTTTCTGTGAGGCAAAACAAAGACAATCAAACGTGTTTATAGATAGATTTATTGACTAGTCTAACATTCATTCATTCATTTTCTTTTCGGCTTAGTCCCTTTATTAATCTGGGGTCGCCACAGCGGAATGAACCGCCAACTTATCCAGCATATGTTTTATGCAGCGAATGCCCTTCCAGCTGCAACCCATCACTGGGAAACATCCATACACACTCATTCACACACATACACTATGGACAATTTTAGCTTACCCAATTCACCTATACTGCATGTCTTTGGAGTTGTGGGGGAAACCGGAGCACCCGGAGGAAACCCACGCGAACACGGGGAGAACATGCAAACTCCACACAGAAATGCAACTGACCCAGCCAAGGCTCGAACCAGCGACCTTCTTGCTGTGAGGCGAACGTGCTACCCACTGCGCCACCGTGCAGCCTAGTCTAACATATAACAAACAAACATACAAAACATAACAACAAAAACAGAAAAGAAAGAAAACGAGGAAATAAAGAATTTAGGTAAAAGAATGGCAAATCTAACTCAGTCCCACACAACTATTAAGAACCACCAAGACTATAAAAATACCTTTCTGATAAAGGGGCACAGCATAACGCACGACTAAATACCTGAATTTAGTAGGACTTTCTCTCTCTTGTTGTGCGAGTTTCTCTGATGCTTGGAATATGAAGTCTTTTAAGAAGTCCTTTCGTTGGCGTGGAGTTTGCAACGCAGATACGAGGATACGCAAGACGCAAACTTTAAACTGAGTTTAATTTGCAGGAAAATAAGAAACGTGGACTCAGGTGAGTCACGTGGGTACAAAAACGCGGTCTGCCCCTTTCGTGTCAGGGACCTTCTGCTGAGACCTTTCTGCCAGACCTTTCTGCCCGGATTTTGGGGTGTAGATGGGTTTTTAACTATCGGTCAAGTCACACCCATTCTCTGCTGACTGACCAATGGTTTCAGAGCAAAGTTTGAGCGGGAGATTTCCTTTGTCTCGGGCCACTCATATCCATAATGAGGATCCACCCTAAAGATACGGACGAACTTTAACTCAGATCATTAAAGAATGCAAGCCGTATAAGTTTTTATCATACACTCTGCATCATGTGTTGTAAAATAGCAGAAGAAACGTAACGTTAGCAAACACAACACTGTAAACACACAATAAACAGCATCTACGCATTTCCATACTATATGACACAAAAAAGGGGATTGGTACATTCATATAATATTTTAACTACTTTTGCTATAGGGCAGAGCATATAGACTTCAAACAAACACATTATATACCATTTGGAGTGAGTTTTGAGTCCATTTGAGTTGTGTGTGTGTCCCTTTGGAATGCGTTTGGGTTGCAGAGATGTAGGAGGGAAAGTTTCTCACTTTCTCGCCCACCATCTGCAATATAGACTTAAGGAGGAATGGGTCCTAAGGGCCAACCAAGCAACTTGGTAAACACACTGTGTCACACACAGCGATCTTTGATGCCAGACGATGGCGCCTACGATCATGAATGTCACACCAATAAGAAATATGGTATTTAAGGGGAATCCCATTCTTCAGCTGCGGCCCGTACGTTACATTATTTAAATGATTTCAATATAGCTTAGGCTATTTTATCTAGATATGACACTATTGTGTTGAGCCTACAAAAGTGGACACGTAATTTATAAAGTTTTATGTCTTTCTGTTGTATTCATATTTTGTATTATCTCCAAAATACAGAGCTCTTTTGCCCAGTCTCTCACACATCTAAACGCGCACGTTTCATGCACAAACACGACAAAAACTCTCGACAACTGAAAGTTACTGGCTGGCTGCTGTGTCTTTAATATGATGTAAAGATTGTTATGCGTTATTGAAACATCAAGGAGGATGCAGCAAAGAAATATCACTTATAAATTAAAACTACTTTATTATTTTATGCAACACCCTTACATTTAAAAGGGAAAGATAAGGGCGATCATAAGCAAAAAGACCCCTACCCTATAATGTGTTTTAAGGTGTGATCTTAAACTGACCAGCTATATGTTTTTCTTTCCCTTATTTATTTATTTGGCGCATTTACTCATGTGTGATCTGAAAACTAGTGTAATGGCGGCACACCCAGACTCAAACTCCACAAACTCAGCCTCTCCTTTTACTCCACCCTGAAGCCGCAGCTGGCCCTCTTTGGTTTTATTAATAGGCTAAAATTTGATTTACTACAATATCTTTGCTTTTGGGTCTTTTCCCTGGAGCTTAAGAGAGTTGTATTTTAAAAATATTAGTTAATCAAAACATGAAATTAATTACTTGCCCTAACTAGTCATAACTTCATAATTTTCAAAATTTAATGGCTTTATCATTTTATAAAGTATCTACATTTGTGTTGTAGGCTACCCTCACCGGCTTTATTAGGTACACCTTACTAGTACCGGGTTGGACCCACTTTTGCCTTCAGAACTGTCTTAATCCTTCATAGCACAGTACAACAAGGTACTGGAAATATTCCTCAGAGATTTTGGTCCATATTGACATGATAGCATCACGCAGTTGCTGCAGATATGTCGGCTGCACATCCATGAGGCGAATCTCCCGTTCCACCACATCCCAAAGGTGCTTTATTGGATTAAGATCTGGTGACTGTGGAGGCCATTTGAGTACAGTGAACTCATTGTCATGTTCAAGAAACCAGTCTGAGATGATTCACAATTTATGACATGGCGTGTTATCCTGCTGGAAGTAGCCATCAGAAGATGGGTACAATGTGGTCACAAAGGGATGGACATGGTCAGCAACAATACTCAGGTAGGCTGCGGCGTTTGCACAATGCTCAATTGGTACTAATGGGTCCAAAGTGTGCCAAGAAAATACCCCCCACACCATTACACCACCAGCAGCAGCCTGAATCGTTGATACAAGGCAGGATGGATCCATTCTTTCATGTTGTTGACGCCAAATTCTGACCCTACCATCTGAATGTCGCAGCAGAAATCGAGACTCATCAGACCAGGCAATGTTTTTCCAATCTACAATTGTCCAGTTTTGGTGAGCCTGTGTGAATTGTAGCCTCAGTTTCCTGTTCTTAGCTGACAGGAGTGGCATCTGGTGTGGTCTTCTGCTGCTGTAGCCTATCCACCTCAAGGTTCGACGTGCTGTGCATTCAGAGATGGTCTTCTGCATACCTCAGTTGTAACGAATGCTTATTTGAGTTACTGTTGCCTTTCTATCAGCTCGAATCAGTCTGGCCGTTCTCCTTTGACCTTTGGCATCAACAAGGCATTTGCACCCACAGAACTGCCACTCACTGGATATTTTCTCTTTTTCGGACCATTCTCTGTAAACCCTAGAGATGGTTGTGCATGAAAATCCATGTAGATCAGCAGTTTCTAAAATACTCAGACCAGCCCGTCTGGCACCAACAACCATGCCATGTTCAAAGTCACTTAAATTACCTTTCTTCCCCACTCTGATGCTCGGTTTGAACTGCAGCAGATTGTCTTGACCATGTCGACCTGAACAGCACTTGATAATTACAGACAGTTGTGTTTGATATGGGTTGCAACTGAAATCTGCAGCAAGGTAGATCTCCAGGAATAACCCCTGCCTTAAGGAGAATACTGTATGTTAATGTACTTCTCCCCTACTTTATCTCCTCAACTTTGGTTTCATGTTCAGCTGGTTTTGGGGGCTGGTATTTCACTTATGTTTGATATTGCTTTGCTCAGGGTATAAGGAGAAAAGGTAACTGTTAATTGGGGAGAATGGCTTTAACACTTCTTCTCCCGCTTTGTTAGCCTCATACGCTACCCTTACAAAAAATAACTGCAGTAAAACTGCAGTACAACCGCAGTATATAGAAGTATAACTGCAGTAAAATTAAGTACAATTGCAAAATTGTAATACAATGAAGTATAAACAGTTTAAATACAGTACAAGTTCAACAGCAGTATAAGTTGCAGTAAACTGGAGTAAAAACAAGTAAACTCCGCCTTTACTGCACTTGAGCTGCTGTAGTCTAATATGCCAATGGTGTGGTAAGAACTAAGGGTTTGTTCCTCAACATCTTCCAAGAATATTTTGTACTTTTTTCAGGGATGTTTTTTGGATTCAAGTAATTTTCTAATTAGAATTTTAAGAGTTCATTTGCAAAAACGAATGATTAAAAAATAACTGCAGTGAACTGAACAGTACAACAGCAGTAGCCTATATACAAGGATAACTGTGGTATATTCAATGCAGTATAAATTGCAGCATAATGAGGTATAAACAGTTCAACTACAATGCAATAAAGTTCAACAGCAGTAAAATCTGCAGTACAACTGAAGTAACATTAAATAAACTGAGCGGGGCAATATAGTTGTCACGGTTCCAGGAAGAGAGAGAGAGAGAGAGAGATGAAGGTAAATGGGATATTTATTTAAACTAATGATAAACAATAAGAAGGTTCAGATCAAACATCATCATTACCAAAAATAACAAACATAAACAAAACATGTATAAACTTAGCTTCGGAATTAAAGATGATTTCAGATGAAGGCAGAATTGAGGAAGGGAATTGAGTCCAGTATCTAGCGAGTAAATCTGACCATGAGTGAGTGTGAGTCCTGGGTTTATATGGAGGTGAATGAAGATTGAAAAAAGGTGCAGGTGGTGAACAGGAAACGGCGGGAAAACTGAACAAAAGGATCACATGATGAAAACACTTAACAGAACCCTGACAATAGTGATATGTTATATAATTTATTGCACTTAGGTACATAAGTATTAAAAGTGCACTTTAGTTTTATTATGTATTGCAGTATTGTAGTTGTATTTCTGTAGTTAGTTATACTTCTAAAGAGTGCAATACAATATATCATGGTAGTACTTCAGCAATACAACTGAAGTACTGAAACCTCATTTGGAAACCATTGTCCACCGAGCAGTAAAAGTAGTAGTTGTACTGCAGTTGTATTGTAGAAGTACTTCAGTTGAATTGCAGTAGTTGTACTGCATTTGTACTGTAGTAGTACTTCAGTTGTATTGCAGTAGATGTACTGCAGTTGGTTGTATTGTAATACTACAGTTGTATTGCAGTAATAATGCAATATACTTAAATAATGCAGTTTTTTCGTGTCCAAAAAACTGCACTTTTCAGAAGTTAACTAAAATTGCAGTATTCCTTTAAAAACTGCAGTATTCTTTAAAAAAAAAACTGGAGTAAGTTTTTGTAAGGGTAAGAAAGGCAGTTTCACTGTCTTTGTTGCACAGCAGTGCACATGTTTTAGCTAGGTTTCTACATACAGTATGTTTCATTTTAGTATGTTTCATTCTGTTGTCTGTATATTTAAACATGTAACTTAATAAACAACTTGCCTGCTTAGGGGTGGTTGACTACAATATCATACTTTAAACTTTTTGTGTAATGTAGCTGTGTGAACTTAACATCTTTAAATGTAAGACCCTCAAAGTTCAATGCAAAGGAAGACATTGGCTTTTACAGAGTTAGCTTAGCAAAGCCTACAGCAAACAAAGTTTGGCTACATTTGGCTACTATTTGTTGACTTAAAAAAAAATACATTTGGATTAATGATGTCATAAATTCTTCGGTTTACACCCCAGAAAACATGCAGCGAAGGGGCGTGGTCACAGAGGCATTGTAACGTTAGTGGAGAAAGATAAAATGTCATCCAAATGCTGCTGTTTTCATGGAACTTGATCTGTTTCTGTTTGGGCTTCCAAAGCGCACATTTGACACAAAGAAAGAAGTGGTTACAATTGATTTTTAATTATGTTCCAATGAAATTATTAAAAAAGATAGCTCTCTAGCATTTGACAAAGGACAGCTTCCAGAATCTCTCCCAAAAACTTCTCAAAGAAGGAGCAGTTTTAACGTTAATAGAAGAAACTGTGGATTGTGAGCCACAACCTCTAAGTATTTTTATTTGTTAAAATTGATATCTTACATTATAGTTTCTTTTGTTAACTGTATATAAACATAAACAAGACATAAACAACGATTTAAACAATGAGAAATGCTGTTTGGCACGTAAATTCATATTTATCCGCCAAACCCCTCTAAACACTTACAATCTTCACCAGCGTGTGTAATGTCTCTCTATGCGGCCACTTTCTGTGCCTTTTACATTTGAAATAATAAACTTTCTTATTTGTTTTAAAAAGATATGTAAATGATCTGTATTATTTGCACATGCTTACAACCTATATATATATATATATATATATATATATATATATATATATACACAACAGTTGAATTTAATTGACTGCTAGCCGTGCAATATTCTGCCAGTAACAGCACTCGTCTAGCCTCTTAACCCTTCACCCTTGTGTATTACTCTGCCCACATACAGCAACAAGCAGAGGACACTCTACAGTTTGACAAATATTGCTGCTGTTGGGCAACATAATGTACTTTTGAGGCTTTTTTAGTCAAGAATGTAGTTGTTTAGATTGCAATACAGTTTATTAGGCTGCCATTAGCCTGTCTTTGAGCAAAGATGGTTGACGATGTTCATCCACAAGATGGCGACAGAGACCACATAATAAGCGCTAAGAGAAAAACAGCGTGATTTCAAACTACAGCTGATCAAATCATTATTCATTCATTCATTCATTTTCTTTTCAGCTTAGTCCCTTTATTAATCTGGGGTCGCCACAGCGGGATGAACCGCCAACTTATCCAGCATATGTTTTATGCAGCGGATGCCCTTCCAGCTGCAACCCATCACTGGGAAACATTCATACACAGTCATTCACACACATACACTACGGACAATTTTAGCTTACCCAATTCACCTATACCGCATGTCTTTGGACTTGTGGGGGAAACCGGAGCACCCGGAGGAAACCCACGCGAACACGGGGAGAACATGCAAACTCCACACAGAAATGCCAACTGACCCAGCCGAGGCTCGAACCAG
>CAIGQV010016757.1:0-44337 GCA_903798115.1 Danio jaintianensis
ATCACAGGTGTTTCAGAGACGAATGGACGGCAGTATTAACTTCTATCGGCCATGGGAAGAGTACAAGAGAGGATTTGGGACCACCGAGGGTGAATACTGGCTGGGTGAGTCTCATTTTGGGTTGTGTCTGAACTTAAAACCTTTATTGGACACTTTTGTCACAGTGAAAATGTATAAAACTCATTCCAGGGTCATTTCAAGCATGTTCCATTAATTTGCCTGGAAACTGGAATGATATACAACAAATGTATAATTTACAGTATAATAAATCATTATTAATGTAAAATAATGCTAGTTGTTTAAATGTAGATATGTAAAATGAATTTGACGTATTTATATAAATAAACCAAAGAACTGAAGGAATCTTAATTTGAGTAAACTAACCATTGGTGTGTTTAAAGAAGGCTTATGGGTAAAATACAGCAGTATATTATGGCTGGAATGAAGATAAACATGACATTTGATTTCTCTCCTACACTACAAAAAGTGCTTTTCTTTTTTACTTTTTTGTCTTGTTTCTAGTCCAAATATCTAAAAATCCTTAATTAAAAAACGATTTCTAAACAAACAAAAACTATTGTCTTGTTTTAAAAAAAATTAAGTGAGTTTTTCAATAACGAGTGACAAAAAATCTAAGTTAAAAAGCATTATTTTGCAGTGTATATATAATATGTTGGATGTTCTGTTGTGTTATGTGGACTTTTAGAAATAACTACATTACGTAATTAAATCCTGATTCTGCTTAACTCTTGAGTTCACCACGACAAATGTCCAGTTTGGTTCAACATGTTCTTTGTGTGTGTGTGTGTGTTTGTGAACAGGGCTGGAGAACCTCTACCAGCTGACACGCCACAAGAAGTTCATGCTGAGAGTGGATCTGGAGGACTTTGAAGGAAGAAAAGGTTTCGCTCAGTACTCGTCCTTCTCTGTGGGTTCTGAAGCTGAAGGTTATACACTGCAGCTTTCTGGCTTCACTGATGGAGGAGCAGGTACGACACTTTCATTCACACTCATTCCTTTGAGTTATTGTCCTCAATGATGTTCTTCTTCTCTGTAGGTGACTCTCTGTCCTACCACAACGGAATGAAGTTCAGTACTTATGACAACGACCAAGACACACATGGAGATAACTGTGCCAGAATGCGCCTTGGGGCATTTTGGTATAAAGGGTGTAACTATGCAAACCCCAATGGTGTGTACTTAGGGGAAGAAGACACTGGCATCGGAAATATTTGGTACACCTGGAAGAACAATTATGTTACTCCTATGAAATCCATCACCATGAAGATCAAACCTGTGTCTTAAGTGTTTGAAGAAACAAACAACAAAACAATGAAATAAAGGCTCAAGTGGTTAATTTCTAATGTCCGCTGAGTCTGTGTTAACCATCTTTTATTTTGTATTGGGTTTCTTATGAAATTTTCAACTGAAACAGTTAAACAATAATCTTCAATAAACTCTTGCAATGAAAGGCATTATTTGTCGATGTACATTTATTTGTATCCACAGTAGACAACTGAAACAATAAATGAGAAATCAGTTCCTCATGCTATGAACTTTCCTTATAAATGCAATCCTGAATGGAAATAAACAATGTGTAATTGGACAAAGGTAATGTTTCCATTAGGATATACAACCCCAAATCAGAAAAAGTTGGGACAGTATGGAAAATGCAAATAAAAAAAGAAAGCAGCGATTTATAAATTTACTTTGACTTGTATTTCATTGTAGACAATACAACGAACATTATTCAATGTGTTCCTCATGATTGTTATTTTTTTCCCCCAAATAAACAAAATTTTTGTTCTTTCAACACATTTCAAGTAAAGTTGGACCAGTAAAGCATTTCCCACTTTGTAATGTTGCCGTTCCTTTTCACAACACTTAAAAGACGTTTAGGGACTGAAGACACCAAGTGATGAAGTGTTTCAGGTGTCATTCTTTTCCCATTCTTCCTGCAAACAAGTCTTAAGGTGGGCAACAGTATGGGGTCTTCATTGTTGCATTCTGTGCTTCAAAATGCGCCACACATTCTCTGTTGGAGACAGGACGGGAAGTCAGACAAGTTTTGTGCCAAATCATAATTACAATCACCTGTTGACATCACCTGTTTCAAATCACATAATTATTTAACCAATTTACCTGATTATTAGCCCTGAACTGCTCCTGTCCCAACTTTTTTGAAATGTGCTGCAAGAACCAAAATTAGAATACATGCTTTGAATAAAAAACAATAAAAATCATGAGGAACACATTAATAATGTTTGTTGTATTGTCTACAATGAAATACAAGTCAAAGTAAATTTAGAATCTTTTATTTGCGCTTTCCATACTGTCCCAGCCTTTTCTGATTTGTGGTTGTAAACTAACACACTCAGTATCCTTCAGCTGAGTGCCTGATTTATCAGGGGTCACCACAGCAGAATGAACAGCCAAGTACTCTGACATATGTTTTACGTGGTGGATGCCCTTCCACCCAGAACCCAACACTGAGAGTACACCAACTTATGAACCCCCAATAAATTCACACACATACACACTCATACACTAGGGCCAATTTAGTTTATCCAATTCACATACAGTATACTGCATATCTTTGGACTGTGGGGGAAACCGGAGCACCTGGAGGAAACCCACGCCAACACGGGGAGAACATTCAAACTCCACAAATGCCAACTGACCCAGCTGGAACTCAAACTAGTGATCTTGCTGTGGGGCGACAGTGCTAACCACTGAGCCACTGTGCCACCCCTTAGGTTATAAAACATTATTTCTAAATATTCTTTGCCTGTTCGATAATATACTTTTTTCCTGATTGTGCAAACATTAAGGGAACTTTGAACAAATTGAAACATGAATGCATAAACTACCTACAAAGTCTAGTTAGTAAAAGAAAAACATCTTTACACTCTAGCTTATCCAACTTTGCAGGGGGCAGCTCCATTTGGTGAAAGAAAAAGATCCATGTTAAATAAATCAATCTTGTGTGTCTGGAAAAGCTCACCTCATCTTGTGGAAGACCGGCAAGGTTCAGAAGTGGGTGAGAAGTGTTTCCAACAGTAGTTCTCTCAGTTACCTCTACCCTCTCTTTATTCATTCCAGACCATCCCAGGCAATTCCATCTCCATCTAGAGCCCTATTGACAAAAAAATCTGTAGAAATTCCAGAATGTTACTCCCCTTTTAAAGCGACATAGTTGTGGCTAGTGGCTACTGGCCAAATTCCCTCCATTGGCCCTTACCCATCATGGGCTCCCAATCATCCCCATCCACTGAATTGGCTCTATCACTATCTCTCTGCAGCTGGTGTGTAGTGAGTGCACTGGAGCCATTGTCTTGTGGCTGCTGTCACATCATCCAAGTAGATGCTGCACATTGGTGGAGAGACCCTACTCATGATTCTAAAGCGCTTTGGGTGTATGGCACATTACTTACTATTACTTACTGGAAATCGTAGGTCAAGGGGTGGGTTAGGTGTAGACATTAAAATTACACACAACAGGTTTGACTCTGTGTCATGTTAAAGACATAAAATCAATCAATCTAAAACACCAGGAGGTTTGTCCAGCCTACTTAGAGCTCAAGTCCCACCCATTTGGAGCTGGCTCTGACCTCGGTTTATACCCAACTCTCTCAGTTGCCTCCATACTGACCATGCAACTGCACAATAAACCTGATTCTGGGGGAGCCAGTGCCGCATCATAAGATCTCTCTTCCTGAGCAGAAGGCCATGAGGAATACACGGGAGATGCCCAATAACAAAGCTACGTTTCACCTTTGACTTCCCTGCTGCACTGAGCCTCTTTTCCATAGCCAAGAAGCATAAAGGACTGTCATATTATTAACAGCTCCATCACCGGGCCACTAACCAGCCTGGTCAATGTGAAGCCCTAGTCTCTGTCCTGTTGAGTTATTCCCGAAACTCAAGGATACCTTCATCAGTGTATCACTCCTAACATACCCTGAGATCCCACTACACCTTTCAAAGTCCCAGCAGTCATGGATCCACCAGGCTCTCTTCTCAACCAATCACATCACTTACTGTCCCTGGGGTCCTAATGTGGCTGATTGAGGAGTTGACAAGGTGCAGGTTGTGCTGGAAGTACATGAAGTACATGCTGTCTATTTCCAGAGCATTTGTAAAGACTAAAGTGACAAGTTGTTTTAAAAAATCTCATATTGACATTTTTCTCAGTTGCAAACCTGAATCTTGCAATTCAGATTATTTTCCTCAGGATAAAGTGATGTCAACTGGCATTTTCTTAACATTAAGACAATTCTGAGATATATAAGTTCTAGTTGTATTATGTAGAGAACAAATACATTGGTTTGTATCAACACTAATGTTTATTGCAAACTCAGTGTCAAAAGGACAAACAGTTAATTTCCTAATGCTTGCAACAGAGATATTTTTTTAAGTATTATTGCACAACACAAAAAAGTATTCAGCGCTTGAATGAGATCCAGTGATCTGAACATCTCAGCCTCGGTTGACAACAAAAATGGTGAGTTTAATTCTTGAGTTCTACACAGATAATCAATGTAGTTGTTTTAAGTTGGTGTTATGAGTGTGATTTGATGATTATAAATGAGGCTGATGATCAGTGGTGTTTCTCTCTCTAGATGACGGTGTTTGTCGTGGCTCTGCTTTCTGTTTTTACTGCGTCTGTTGTCTCTGTTCGTGATGAATTCAAGCCGTTCGACTGTTCTGAAATCTACAGATCAGGAAAAACTCTCAGTGGGATTTACTCCATCTATCCAGCCGGTGACATTCCTGTCTGGGTTTACTGTCAGATGATTTCAGATGGGAAAGATGAAGACAACGGAGGATGGACGGTGCGAAAACATAAATATAAAACATAATAAATGCTTTCAGCCTTCAGAATGATAAATGCAATCCATCACAGGTGTTTCAGAGACGGATGGATGGCAGTATTAACTTCTATCGGCCATGGAAGGAGTACAAGAGAGGATTTGGAAATGTGGAGGGTGAATACTGGCTGGGTGAGTCTCATTTTGGGTCATGTCTGAACAAAATACCTTTACTGGAGATTTAAGTCACTTCATTTTCCTTAAACTTTAATGATATACAACAAATGCATAATTTACAGTAAACTGAATATTAATGTAAAATGCTTAAATGCGATAGAGAACATTTGATTCTGTTATTAATTGTGGTTTAACTGCTTAACTTTGTGTCCACAAGACTTAATGCAAGACACAAGCATGCAATACGTGAAAGTACAGCTACCATGTTACCATAATACAGTTTGTACTGTATGAAAACAATAGAAAACATATTGAATGTCCCCACAATTCACAAAAAACAAACTGTGTGTGTGAACAGGGCTGGAGAACCTCTACCAGCTGACACGCCATAAGAAGTTCATGTTGAGAGTGGATCTGGAGGACTTTGAAGGAAGGAAAGGTTTCGCTCAGTATTCGTCCTTCTCTGTGGGTTCTGAAGCTGAAGGTTATAGACTGCAGCTTTCTGGCTTCACTGACGGTGGAGCAGGTACGACACTTTCATTCACACTCATGATAACTAATTTGTATTGTAGTTATGTCATTGATGTTCTTCTACTCTGCAGGAGACTCTATGACCAACCACAATGGAATGAAGTTCACCACCTATGACAAGGACCAAGACACCTATGAAAAGAACTGTGCCAGACTATATCTCGGGGCATTTTGGTATTTAGGCGGTCACTCTGCAAACCCCAATGGTGTGTACATAGGGGGAGAAGACAAGACCATGTTAGCCATTGGAAATGTTTGGTACACCTGGAAGAACAATTATGATACTGGTATGAAATTCATCACCATGAAGATTAAACTTGTGTCTTAAATGTTTGCACAAAAACAAAATATAGCCATACAATTAGGGCTTAAGGGTTTAATTTCCTCTGTCTGCCTAGTTTGTCAACAGTCTTTTTTTGTATTGGATCATTTATGAAAAATTCAACAAACAATTATTAATACATTTGAATAAACTCCTGCAATGAAAGGCATTACGTGTTCA
This sequence comes from Danio jaintianensis, assembly GCA_903798115.1. Classification (NCBI taxonomy): domain Eukaryota; kingdom Metazoa; phylum Chordata; class Actinopteri; order Cypriniformes; family Danionidae; genus Danio; species Danio jaintianensis. The sequence continues at coordinate 6,022 of CAIGQV010016757.1, forward strand.
TTTATTTGTCTCCACAGTAGACATCAGAAACAGTAAATGAGGAAATCAGCTCATATTCAATTAGCTTTCCCTATAAATACAATCCTGAATGTCAATAATGAATGTATAATTTCTCTCAACACACATTTTGCATCATCCAACTGCCTTTTGCTAATAGTGATAAAATGCTGTAAGTCAAGAGGACTTGGGTTCACACTATACTGTAGGCTCACAGTCAGTTAACACAATATACTCCAAGGACATTGCTAATGTTCTCATTAGATTATAAAATATTATTTCCACATATTCTCTGCCTGTTCAAAACATCCACTTTTTTCTTGATTTTGCAAACATTAAGGGAACATTTCATTTGAACAAATTCAAACAGGAATACATGAACTACCTACAAAGTCTAGTTTGTGAAAGATAAACATCTTCACACTTTAGTCTATCCAACTTTGCATGGGCCAACTCCATTTTAAATAAATCAATCTCCTTGTGAGGTTCACCATGTTGTTGGTGTAACCTGATCCAGTTCATCTTGTGGAAGACGGGCAAGGTTCAGAGGTGGGTGAGAAATGTTTCCAACAGTAGTTGCCTCAGTTCCCTCTGCCCTCTCTTTATTCATTCCAGACCATTGACAAAAAAATCTGTAGAAATTCCAGAATGTTATTCCCCTTTTAACAACATAGTTTTGGCTACTGGCCAAATTCCCTCCATCGGCCCTTACCCATCATGGCCTTCCAATCATCCCCACCCACCAAATTGGCTCTATCACTGTCTCTCCACTTTACCTGCAGATTGTGTGTACAGTCGTGGCCAAAAGTTTTGAGAATGACATAAATATTGGAAATTGGAAAAGTTGCTGCTTAAGTTTTTATAATAGCAATTTGCATATACTCCAGAATGTTATGAAGAGTGATCAGACGAATTGCATAGTCCTTCTTTGCCATGAAAATGAACTTAATCCTGAAAAAAACTTTCCACTGCATTTCATTGCTGTCATTAAAGGAGCTGCTGAGATCATTTCAGTAATCGTCTTGTTAACTCAGGTGAGAATGTTGACGAGCACAAGGCTGGAGATCATTATGTCAGGCTGATTGGGTTAGAATGGCAGACTTGACATGTTAAAAGGAGGGTGATGCTTGAAATCATTGTTCTTCCATTGTTAACCATGGTGACCTGCAAAGAAACGCGTGCAGCCATCATTGCGTTGCATAAAAATGGCTTCTCAGGCAAGGATATTGTGGCTACTAAGATTGCACCTGAATCAACAATTTATAGGATCATCAAGAACTTCAAGGAAAGAGGTTCAATTCTTGTTAAGAAGGCTTCAGGGCATCCAAGAAAGTCCAGCAAGTGCCAGGATCGTCTCCTAAAGAGGATTCAGCTGCGGGATCGGAGTGCCACCAGTGCAGAGCTTGCTCAGGAATGGCAGCAGGCAGGTGTGAGCGGATCTGCACGCACAGTGTGGCGAAGACTTTTGGAAGATGGCCTGGTGTCAAGAAGGGCAGCAAAGAAGCCACTTCTCTCTAAAAAAAAACATCAGGGACAGATTGATCTTTTGCAAAAAGTATGGCGAATGGACTGCTGACGAATGGGGCAAAGTCATATTCTCAGATGAAGCCCCTTTCCGATTGTTTGGGGCATCTGGAAAAAGGCTTGTCCGGAGAAGAAAAGGTGAGCGCTACCATCAGTCCTGTGTCATGCCAACAGTAAAGCATCCTGAGACCATTCATGTGTGGGGTTGCTTCTCATCCAAGGGACTGGGCTCACTCACAATTTTGCCCAAAAACACAGCCATGAATAAAGAATGGTACCAAAACACCCTCCAACAGCAACTTCTTTCAACAATCCAACAACAGTTTGGTAAAGAACAATGCATTTTCCAGCACGATGGAGTACCGTGCCATAAGGCAAAAGTGATATCTAAGTGGCTCGGGGACCAAAACGTTGAAATTTTGGGTCTATGGCCTGGAAACTCCCCAGATATTAATCCCATTGAGAACTTGTGGTCAATCCTCAAGAGGTGGGTGGACAAACAAAAACCCACTAATTCTGACAAACTCCAAGAAGTGATTATGAAAGAATGGGTTGCTATCAGTCAGGATTTGGCCCAGAAGTTGATTGAGAGCATGTCCAGTCCAATTGCAGAGGTCCTGAAAAAGAAGGGCCAACACTGCAAATACTGACTCTTTGCATAAATGTCATGTAATTGTGGATAAAAGCCTTTGAAACGTATGAAGTGCTTGTAATTTTTTTCAGTACATCACAGAAACAACAAACAAAGATCTAAAAGCAGTTCAGCAGAACACTTTGTGAAAACTAATATTTGTGGCATTCTCAAAACTTTTGGCCACGACTGTAGTGAGTGCACTGGAGCCATTGTCCTGTGGCTGCCGTCACATCATTCAAGTGGATGCTGCACACTGGTGGAGAGACCCTACTCATGATTCTAAAGCGCTTTGGGTGTATGGCACATTACTTACTATTACTTACTACTGGAAGGAGTAGGTTAAGGGGTGGGTTAGGTGAAGACATTAAAAATACACACAACAGGTTTGACCAACATAGGCTCATTCTGCAAGCGTAGCCCTGTATACGTTTCTGGAGATCGTCCAGAGACGCCATTCCTTTTCTCGCTTACCAGCTGACCGCTTACCTCCATGTGGACGACTTTTCCACTGTTACCAGTTTGTCTGGTAGCTCAACATGTATGTCGGCAAACTGTATGTCGGAGTTGACCGCGACAACGGGGTTTGAGTCTGGTGAAGAAAGGTTCCAGTAAGTGGGTAAGACAAAATAAATAAAATAAACAAGTATATAATGGTTGAGAACGTGGTAGAAATCAGGCGAGGGCTTTTCTTTTTCTGGATTGCTTTTTAAAACATTGTGATTGGGTTTAGGGAAGGGGGTGGGCGGGTCAATTGGTGCTTTTTAAAACACTATTGGTTGGGTTTAGGGCAGGGGGAGGGTTGGGCACTGGTCGGTTGGTCAGTCAGTAAATCAGTCAGTCGACAGCGGCCTCTGGTGGATTTACACGAGAACAGCAGGCGTGAATGGCACTCGCGAGAGAAATTTGAGATCTGAAAAAGCGTACACAGTGGTCCCTGGTGGATTCGGGAAAACAAAAACTGCTAAAAAAACGTAGCTCCTGGGACATATTTTGCTCTCTCCAGAAATGTATATTGGGGTACGTAATCAGAATGAGCCTCGGTTGGGTTTGACTCTGATCAAAATCAATCAATCTAAAACACCAGGAGGTTTGTCCAGCCTACTTAGAGCTGAAGTCCCACCCATTTGGAGCTGGCTCTGACCTCGGTTTATACCTAACTCTCTCAGTTGCCTCCATACTGACCATGCAACTGCACCATAAACCTGATTCTGGGTGAGCCAGTGCCTCATGACAAGATCTGTCTATTCTCTCTTCCTGAGCAGAAGGCCATGAGGAATACACGGAAGTTGTCCAATAACAAAGATACATCTGACCTTCGACTTCCATGCTGAACGAAGCCTCTTTTCCATAGCCAAGAAGCATAAAGGACTGTCATATTATTAACGGCTCCATCACCAGGCCACTAACCAGCCTGGTCAAAGCAAAGCCCTAGTCTCTGTCCTGTTGAGTTATTTCTGAAGCGCAAGGATACCTTCATCAGTACATCACTCCTAACATACCCTGATCCCACTACACCTTTCAAAGTCCCAGCAGTCATGGATGCACCAGGCTCTCTTCTCAACCAATCACATCACTGACTGTCCCTGGGGTCCTAATGTGGCTGATTGAGGAGTTGACAAGGTGCAGATTGTGCTGGAAGTACATGAAATACATGCTGTCTATTTCCAGAGCATTTGTAAAGACTAAAGTGACAAGTTGTTTTAAAAAATCTCATATTGACATTTTTCTCAGTTGCAAACCTGAATCTTGCAATTCAGATTATTTTCCTCAGGATAAAGTGATGTCAACTGGCATTTTCTTAACATTAAGACAATTCTGAGATATATAAGTCCTAGTTGTATTTGCGAGAACAAATATGTTTGTTTGTATCAACACTAATGTTTATTGCAAACTCAGTGTCAAAAGGACAAACAGTTAATTTCCTAACACTTGAAACAGAGATATTGTGTAAATATTATTGCACAACACAAGAATGAGTATAAAAGAAACGATCAACGGTCTCAAAAAAGTATTCAGCGCTTGAATGAGATCCAGTGATCTGAACATCTCAGCCTCGGTTGACCACAAAAATGGTGAGTTTAATTCTTGAGTTCTACACAGATAATCAATGTAGTTGTTTTAAGTTGGTGTTATGAGTGTGATTTGATGATTATAAATGAGGCTGATGATCAGTGGTGTTTCTCTCTCTAGATGACGGTGTTTGTCGTGGCTCTGCTTTCTGTTTTCACAGCATCTGTTGTCTCTGGATTCAAGCCGTTCGACTGTTCTGAAATCTACAGATCAGGAAAAACTCTCAGTGGGATTTACTCCATCTATCCAGCCGGTGACATTCCTGCCTCGGTTTACTGTCAGATGATTTCAGATGGTAAAGTTGAAGAGAATGGAGGATGGACGGTACGAAAATATAAATAATAACAATTATAAATTATTTCAGCCTTCAGAATGATAAATGCAATCCATCACAGGTGTTTCAGAGACGAATGGATGGCAGTATTAACTTCTATCAGCCGTGGGAAGAGTACAAGAGAGGATTTGGGAATGTGGAGGGCGAATACTGGCTGGGTGAGTCTCATTTTGGGTCATGTCTGAACAAAAAAACAAAGCCCCTTTAAAACAAAGTGTCTTTACTGGACACTTAAGTCAATTCATTTCTCTTAAACTTTAATGATATACAACAAATGTGTAATTTACAGGCTTAAATGTGATAGGAAACATCTGATTCTGTTACTAATTGTGGTTTAACTGCTTAAACTTTTAAAACAGTAACAGAGTTTAAAAAAAGGTTGATATTTTCCATAATTTTGCACATTAGCTCAAGATGCTAAACTCAAACCAGACACCACATGTGTCTAAACACAAGTTTATGCATTTTCATTGTATTATTGTTTTTTTAATGAATGAGACATTCACTAAAATATAATCACAGTAGGAGTTGATTAACATTTTGTAAAATAAAGTAGAAAAAGAGTGGAATAGTGTGGTGATCCATACCCAGAATTTCTGCTCTGAAGGTTCATCTAGAATACATAAAAATTACCTGCAGTACAAGAATCACCCATAAATGTCTCTGTATTTTATATTACTGTCAGCGTTTTGGGTCAGGGAAAGGACTCAAGTGCAGTAATAAGGATGGGTATTTTTTTTTTAATAACAAATCAAAACAAAAACCACTCTGAGAGGAAAACATTAATTAAAAAATAAAACTGGACTGGACTGGCAAGGCTGGGCTGAATAAGCCAATAAAAAAGTACACCTGCTGTATGGTCACATATGCAGCAGGCATGTTCGAATCCTAGCACCGACCAAAACAGAAACCAACTAGACTGAAACGCTGACAATGAAGAGCAAGCCACAAATGGACTACATAAACACAAAGACAAGAGAGAGTGCTCAACCCGAGCCCCCTCAAGAATGCGTACCTGATACAAAGATGAGACTACTCGGCTCAAGTCCGCATGCCAGAGACTATGCAGTGCCACTAATGCAATCCAAGACCTGTGAAGAGATGATCCCAAGGTTTCCATAATCCCGGACCAGGCCGTATCCTGAGGAGCTGCTGTGGTGGTCATGGAGGAGTGGAGAGCATGAGACTGATTCCTGTGAGACCCCAGTGACAGACGAGTCTTCACTGACGTCCAGCGTTCACCAGCCTCCGGCGCCTAGACTGCAGCTCTGCACAAGACTTTTGGCCATAGGAGAAATGGTCGTGCCCAACTGAGCCTGGTTTCTCTCGAGGTTTTTTTTCCTTCACTTTCGCAAATTGGTGAAGTTCGTTCCTCGCCGCTGTCGCCACTGGCTTGCATGGTTCGGGACCTGTAGAGCTGCGCATCGATGGATTTGCTTTTCAGTGTTTGGACTCTCAGCAGTGAAAATTTTAACCACACTAAACTGAACTGACCTTAAACTCTAAAAACTGAACGGACACCATTTCAATTCACTATAATCTTCTATGTGAAGCTGCTTTGACACAATCTACATTGTAAAAGCGCTACAGAAATAAAGATGAATTGAATTGAATCAATACAAAGACAGAAGAAATGAGTGCATGACCCGAGTAAACTTGAGCAGAACGCTATGTTCAAGACTGGACAGGACTAGTGTCCAAACTCTGGCCGTTACATTATATTACATTGTTTGGTTTCAAAATATGCATCATGAAACAGCAAGGTCACAGTTTCTGCTGGACTCCATTAGATCATGACATTAAGGAAATAACTGTGATGAAGAGTTTGTGCTGTCTTCCAATTCCATCATCTCTTCACAATCTCTATAGATGTAGGAAGAAATGAATAATTAGCCTAGCTGCTGTCCATAATATTTGTAAATAAGAGGTAGTTATGTAAATGGGATGTATTTAATGAGATAAACTGAAGAAATTTAACATTTTGAGCGAACTAACCTTTTAAGCTTTTGAAGAGGATAAAAGAATTGTGGGCAAAATACAGCTGTATATTATGGTTGGAAAGACAACAAACAAAATATTTATATCCTAGCTATATGTTGTTCGATTTTCTGTTGTGTTGTGTCAGTTACATGGACTTTTAGTTTGTCCTTCTTCTTTGTCCTCTTGTTTCACTGGTTCCCCTGAACTCCCAGGTTTGTTCCAAGTTTCCCTGGTGTTTCAGTATTCTGTACAGTACTCCTTGTGCAATAAATACATGATTTATTTGATTCTTGAGGCTGCTTGAAGATGATGTTCACTTTCATGACAAATGTTCAGTGTTTGGTTCTGTAATGTGATGGGGACGCTGACAACAGAGGTGCGGATCCAAATGCAGCTTTATTAAGAATAGTCAGGCAAGCAATGCTCAATACAGGAACAAACAGATGTATACGGGCAATCCAGAGTCGTGGTCGATAAACAGGCAGATGGTCAAAAGGCAGGCAGCATACAACGTAAATAAACAAACAAAACAAAGCAAAGCAAGGGTCACCACGTAACCACGTCGTAATGTTACACACAGTTAAACAAGACTAGGCACTTGTCCTTTGTCTTTGAGCAGCTCCCAGCTGTGTGAGTGTAATCAATCGTGATCTGGAACAGGTGTGTGGTGCATGACTGGATCTGTAGTCCATGTAACGGCAAATGTGTAGTTCTTTAGTGAACTGCGTGTTTACCAGCGATCTACACGGATTAGATAGCTGGTGATTGTGACAGGTTCAACATGTTCTTTGTGTGTTTTCGATTTTTTTTTTGACATATTAGAACACAAATGTGTATAATGACACGGATATGATACAGGTATTACAAGGAGATTATTTACAAGAAGTGAATTATGAGGACATTGCTGATGTCCCTACTTCTCAAAAAGGTCATAAACCTTGAGAGGTCAAAAAAGTGTGTTTTTTCAGAAAGTAAAACTGCACACAATTTCCTGCGAGGGTTGAGTTTAGGGATAGAGTAGGGCAATAGAAAATAAAATTTGTACAGAATAAAAACAATAGAAACATAAGGAATGTCCCCACAATTCACAATTGTGTGCATGTGTGTGTGAACAGGGCTGGAGAACCTCTACCAGCTGACACGCCACAAGAAGTTCATGCTGAGAGTGGATCTGGAGGACTTTGAAGGAAGGAAAGGTTTCGCTCAGTACTCATCCTTCTCTGTGGGTTCTGAAGCTGAAGGTTATAAACTACAGGTTTCAGGATTTAGTAACGGAGGAGCAGGTACGACACTTTCATTCACACTCATGATAACTCATTTCTGTTGAGTTATTGTCCTCGATGATGTTCTTCTCTGCAGGAGACTCACTGTCCTTCCACGATGGAATGAAGTTCACCACGTATGACAAGGACCAAGACAACAGTGAAAATAACTGCGCCAGAGTATATCTCGGGGGATTTTGGTATAAAGCCTGTCACTATGCAAACCCCAATGGTGTGTACATAGGGGGAGAAGACAAGACCGTGTTTGCCATTGGAAATGTTTGGTATACCTGGAAGAACAATCTTGATACTGGTATGAAGTTCATCACCATGAAGATAAAACGCGTGTCTTAAATGTTTGCAGAAGCAAAAAACAAATCAAAGTAATGAAATTAAGGCCTAAAGACTAAAGTTCCTCTGTCTGCTTAGTTTGTTTATTATTTTTTCATATTGTGTCATTTATGAAATTTTCAACAAACAAATCATAAATACATTTGAATAAACTCCTGCAATGAAAGGCATTATGTGTCTATGTATGTTTATTTGTCTCCACAGTAGACATTATAAACAGTAAATAAGCAAATCAGCTCATATTCAATTAGCTTTCACTATAAATAATGAATGTATAATTTCTCTCAACACACATTCTGTACCATCCAACTGATTTGCTGATGGTGATAAAATGCTGTAATTTATAAGGACACACTATACTGTAGGCCCACATGGTTAACACAATATATTCCAAGGACATGTCCCTATTAGATTATAAAAACATTATTTCTACATATCTGCCTGTTTAGAACATCCAATTTTTATTGATTGTGCAAACGTCATTTGAACAAATTCAAATAGCAATACATGAACTACCTACAGAAGTTTAGTTGGTAAAAGAAAAATGTCTTTGTACTTTAGTCTATTCAACTTTGCATGGGTGAATTCAATGTTAAATTAATCAATCTCCTTGTTCTTGTGAAGTCCACCATGTTATTGGTGCAACATAATCCAGCTTGTTTTGTGGATATATTCTGAAGTTGGGTGAGAAAACAGTATTTCCATCAGTAGTTTCCAACAGTAGTTTCCTCAGTTTCCTCTACCCTCTCTTTATCCCAGTCAATTCCACATCCATCGAGACCCCTACTGACAAACTATCTTTAAAAATTCCAGAATGTTACTCCCCTTTCAGCGACATGGTTGTGGCTACTGTAAGGGAAAAAAATTATTCTTCGTGTAGGTGTAGATGCTAATAAAACACAAAGAGGTTGTAATTTTCAATACATTAAATAAATCATTCAAAAGCCCCAGGAGGTTTGTACAGCCCACTTTACAGCCCGCTCAAGTCCCACCTGTTTGGAGTTGCCTCCGACTTCCATTTTATACCTAACTCTCTGTATCTTGCCTCCATACTGACCACGGGACAGTGCAATAAACCTGATTCTAGGTGAAATAGTGCCCCAGGACCAGATCAGACTACTCACTCCTAACACACACTGATCCCACTACACCTTTCAAAGTCCCAGCAGCAGGTGAACCCAGCTTGACTTCATTCCTGTGTCTTCTTCTCTAGAAAACTCACCCTAGTGAAGATGAACTACAGCAGTATGACATCGGCAACCATGAGGTCCTCACAATCAAGATTGTTCAAGAAGAGTGGAGGCATTGGCTGGAAGATTCCCAACATCTCTTCACAGTTTTAACTGACCATAAGAAGTATTACCATGGGCCTATCTTCTGGATACCATACAGAGTCAATTGGGCAGATGGAGATAAAGGTCCAGAAGACCTTAGACAATTTCCTAGTTCCTAGCCTAGTCTGATTATGCCCAAAACTCCCTTCATCAGCCAACTTCTGGTATCACTCGCTTCTAATAACTACACAGCCACATTGGGTGGGTACAGTCATGGATCCGCCAAGTGACGTGAACATCACTGTGTAGTGACGTCACTGTGAGGGGTAGGATTAGAGGTGATGTGCAATAAAAGCATTGCATGCAGCTCAGATTACAACTGCACCTAGTCTGGATCCAGACTCCTAACCCTAACCAAAAACCACCTACAAAGTATAGTTGGTGAAAGAAAAACATCTTCACACTTTAGTTTATCCAACTTTGCATGGGTCAACTCCATGTTAAATAAATCAATCTCCTTGTTCTTGTGAAGTCCAGCATGTTGTTGGTGCAACATAATCCAGCTTGTCTTGTGGAAGACCGGCAAGTTTCTAAAAATTGGGTGAGAAAACAGTATTTCCAACAGTAGTTCCCTCTACCCTCTCTTTATTCATCCCAGACCATCCCAGTCAATTCCATTTCCATTGAGACCTCTATTGACAAACCGTCTGTAGAAATTGCAGAATGTTACTCCCTTTTTTACTGAAATGGTTCTGGCTACTGTAATGGGTAAATTTTGTGTTGGTGTAGGTGTTAATAAAGCACAACAGGTTGTCATGTTCAATACATTAAATAAATCAAACAAAAGCCCCAGGAGGTTTGTACTGCCCACTTTTCAGCCCAGTCAAGTCCCACCCATTCGAGCTGGCCTCCATTTTATACCCAACTAATTTTCTCTTGCCTCCATACACACCATGGGACTGTGCAATATACCAGATTCTGGGTGAAGCAGTGCCCCATGACAAGATCTGTCTTCTCTCACTTCCTGACAGAAGCCCATAAGGAATACCCTGAAGGTGCCCGATAACAAAGCTACATCTGCCCCTCGACTTCTCTGCTGCACTGAGCCTCTTTTTTGTAGCCAAGAAGCATAAAGGGCTGGCATATTATTAACAGCTCCATCACCAGGCCACTAACCAACCTGGTCAAAGCAAAGACCTAGGGCCCTATCATACATCTGGCACAATATTGCGCAAGGCCTGTTTGGCGTGATTTGTTGCTATTTTCAGACCAGCTCAACCCTAATTTTCACATTTTGCGCCCCGTTGTTTGAATAGCAAATCCATGCCAAAAGCTAATCTTAATGCTTTTGCACCATGCGCTTTAGACTTTGCGCCTAGATCGTAAAAATAGAGCCCCTAGTCTCTGTCCTGTGGAGCCATTCCCTGTGGACACTGTGATGAGTGTGGGTGGGCCTGGTGGTGCAAGTGTTCAATAAATTTAAAGTGTCTGCAAATAAATGAGCAACAAGCAAATGGTTACTTTTGCTTTACTTATCTTATTATTAAAGTTGTTTGCCGGTTCCTGCCTCTTTCTTATCAAAATGAGTTTTAACTACAGTAGTATTGCAGGCATTTCTGATGTACATTGACTCTAATAACCACACCATATGGTGTACCTGCTCATATTTATAAATGTTCAAATGTTTAACCATTTTCAGAACACATTAGTGCATGGATTACTGACTCTTGCTGGCCAGAAGACGAACTCTTAGGCTCGCTGATGGACTAATGTTATAATAATGAATTTATTTTTAGTTCAGGTTAGTCCTGCAAGTTCTTTGGGTTCACCAACGGAAAGCTGGGTTAATTCAAATTGACTTTGGTGTGAGCTCAGCATCATACATCTTCACACCACTGAATATTACATTTTTAACCAGTCCATGATTTCAGGCTTTAACCTGGGAATAAGAGATCGGTCCGTTCACCAGTTAACAAACAGGGTCCTTTCTGATGTTCTGACTGGACAATTTGCCTACATACTCTTGCATAACATGTAAACGATCACTAGTTAGTATCTCAACATTGCGCAGTGCAAAAGAGACTGAAATGACAGATGCTCTTACTGATAAAAGCTCTACTGAAGATGAAGCCTGAAGTGAGTAACTCGACAACAGTTTTGCAATATAGGTTTAACAGAAAGGAGGAGTCTTACATTTAAATATACACTGCTCAAAAAATAAAGGGAACACTTAAACAACACGGCGTCTGTTGTCTCTGTTCGTGATGGATTCAAGCTGTTCGACTGTTCTGAAATCTACAAATCAGGACAAACAGTCAGTGGGATTTACTCCATCTATCCAGCCGGTGACATTCCTGTCTGGGTTTTACTGTCAGATGGACATGATGAAGACAACGAAGAATGGACGGTACAAAAACAAATCTAAAACATAATAAAGTCTTTAAAGCTTCTGAACAATAAATGCAATACATCACAGGTGTTTTAGAGACGAAAGATTCGGGACCACAGAGGGCGAATACTGGCTGGGTGAGTCTCATTTGTTAGCTCTCTGCAGCTCTCAGATGTTCACTCACTGAAGCTTAGCAGGGTTCTGCCTGGTCAGTACCTGGATGGGAGACCACATGGGAATACTAGGTTGCTGCTGGAAGAGGTGATAGTAATACCAACAGCAGGGGGCACTTTCCCAATGGTCTGTTAGGGTCTCAGTATAGTGATGGGGAGGGAGTCTATACTCTCGGTGAGCACTGTCTTTCACATGAGACGTTAAACTTAAGTCCTAACTCTCTGTGGTCATTAAAAATCACAGGATGTTCTTCACAAAGAGTAGGGGTGTGACCACAGTATTCTGGTCAAATTTGTCCACTGATTTCTGTCCATCATGACATAATCTAGATGCAGAAACAAAAACAAATCAAGGAAAAATTAGCCTAGCTACTGTCCATAATATTTAAAAGCAAGAGATAGTTATGTCAATTTAATGAGATTAACTGGTAAAATCTTCATTTTTGAGTAAACTAACAATTGAAGTGTTTAAAGAAGACAAAAGTCATGTGGGTAAAATACAGCTGTATATTATGGCTGGAATGAAAATAAACATAACATTTGATTTCTAACCTAGTTATATGTTGTGTTGTGTCATTTACGTGGACTTCTAGTTTGTCCTTTCATTTCTTGAGTCCTGTTTTGCCCTCTTGTTTCACTGCTTCCCCTGAACTCTGTTCCTAGGTTTGTTTGTGAGAAATGTCCAGTGTTTGATTCAACATGGTGTGTGTGTGTGTGTGTGTGTGTGTGTGTGTGTGTGTGTGTGTGTGTGTGTGTGTGTGTGTGTCAGTCAACAGGGCTGGAGAACCTCTACTAACTGACATGCCACAAGAAGGTCATGCTGAGAGTGCATCTGGAGGTGACTCTTTGTCCTACCACAACGGAACGAATTTCAGTACTTATGACAACGACCAAGACACATATGGAGATAACTGTGCCAAAATGCGCCTTGGGGCATGTTAATATAAAGAGTGTAACTATGCAAACCCCAACTGTGTGTACTTAGGGGGAGAAGGACAGGAGCAATAATGGCATTGGGAAAGTTTGGTACACCTGGAGGAACAATTATCATACTGGTATGAAATTCATCACCATAAAGATAAAACCTGTGTCATGTTAAAGACATAAAATCAATCAAAAGCTACAGGAGGTTTGTCCAGCCTACGTAGAGCTCAAGTCCCACCCATTTGGAGCTGGCTCTGCCCTCCGTTTGCACCTAACTCCCTCAGTTGCATCCATACTGACCATGCCTCTGTACAATAAACCTGATTCTGGGTGAGCCGGTGCCGCATCATAAGATCTGTCTACTCTCTCTTCCTGAGCAAATGGCCATGAAGAATACGCTGAAGATGCCGATAACAAAGCTACACCTGCCCCTCAACTTCCCTGCTGCACTAAACCTTTTTTTTCATGGTTAAGAAGAATGTAAGACTGACATATTATTAACAGCTCCATCACCAGGCCACTAACCAACCTGGTCAAAGCAAAGCCCTAGTCTCTGTCCAGCATTGATCCACCAGGCTCTCTTCTCAACCAATCAAATCACTCACTGTCCCTGAGATTCCAATGTGGCTGATTGAGGAGTTGACAAGGTGCAGATTGTGCTGGAAGTACATGAAGTACATGCTGTCTATTTCCAGAGCATTTGTAAAGACTAAAGTGACAAGTTTTTTTATTTGTCTCATATTCTGAAAAAAAAATTTCTCAGTTGCAAACTTGTATCTTGCAATTACATTCATTTGTAACAACACTAATGTTTATTGCAAAACTCAAAAGGACAAACGGTTAATTTCCTAATGCTTGCAACAGAGATATTTTTTTTTATATTATTGCATAACACAAGAATGATTGTAAAATAAATGGTCAACTCTCTCAAAAAGTATTCAGCGCTTGAATGAGATCCAGTGATCTGAACATCTCAGCCTCGGTTGACAACAAAAATGGTGAGTTTAATTCTTGAGTTCTACACAGATAATCAATGTAGTTGTTTTAAGTTGGTGTTATGAGTGTGATTTGATGATTATAAATGAGGCTGATGATCAGTGGTGTTTCTCTCTCTAGATGACGGTGTTTGTTGTGGCTCTGCTTTCTGTTTTCACGGCGTCTGTTGTCTCTGTTCGTGATGAATTCAAGCCGTTCGACTGTTCTGAAATCTACAGATCAGGAAAAACTCTCAGTGGGATTTACTCCATCTATCCAGCCGGTGACATTCCTGCCTCGGTTTATTGTCAGATGATTTCAGATGGGAAAGGTGAAGACAACGGAGGATGGACAGTACGGAAACATAAATATAAAACATAATAAATAATTTCAGCCTGCAGAGTGATAACTGCAATCCATCACAGGCGTTTCAGAGACGGATGGATGGCAGTATTAACTTCTATCGGCCATGGGAAGAGTACAAGAGAGGATTTGGGAATGTGGAGGGCGAATACTGGCTGGGTGAGTCTCATTTTGTGTCATGTCTGAACAAAAAACCTTTACTAGACACTTAAGTCACTTTATTGTTAGGTGTTTCTAACTTTAATGATATACAACAAATGTGTAATTTACAGTAAACTGAATATTAATGTAAAATGCTTAAATGTGATGGGGAACATTTGATTCTGTTATTAAATGTGGTTTAACTGCTTTACTTTGTGTCCACAAGACTGAATGCAAGACACAAGCATACAATATGTGAAAGTACAGCTAGAGTATGTTCAGTTATGCATGCATGTTCAGTTTCCTGTTTAGGGATAGAGAAGGACAATAGAAAATACAGTTTGTACAGTATGAAAACAACAGAAAACATATTGAATGTCTCCACAATTCACAAACAAACTATGTGTGTGAACAGGACTGGAGAACCTCTACCAGCTGACACGCCACAAGAAGTTCATGCTGAGAGTGGATCTGGAGGACTTTACTGGAAGGAAAGGTTTCGCTCAGTACTCGTCCTTCTCTGTGGGTTCTGAAGCTGAAGGTTATAAACTACAGGTTTCAGGATTCAAAGACGGAGGAGCAGGTATGACACTTTCAATAATATTCATGATAACTAATTTCTGTTGAGTTATTGTCCTCAATGATGTTCTTCTTCTCTGCAGGAGACTCTCTGTCCTACCACAACGGAATGAAGTTCACCACCTATGACAAGGACCAAGACACCTATGAAAAGAACTGCGCCAGAGTATATCTCGGGGCATTTTGGTATTTAGGCGGTCACTCTGCAAACCCCAATGGTGTGTACATAGGGGGAGAAGACAAGACCGTGTTTGCCATTGGAAACGTTTGGTACACCTGGAAGAACAATCATGATACTGGTATGAAATTCATCACCATGAAGATAAAACGCGTGTCTTAAATGTTTGCAGAAGCAAAAAACAAAAACAACAAAGCAACAGAATTAAGGCTTAAGAGTTTAATTTCTGCTTAGCTTGTTAACAGTCTTTGTTTTGTATTGGGTAAATTTTCAACAAACAAATCTATAATGAATTTTAATAAACTCCTGCAATGAAAGGCATTATGTGTTGATGTACATTTATTTGTCTCCACAGTAGACATTAGAAACAGTAAATGAGGAAATCAGTTCATATTTAATTAGCTTTCCCTATAAAGACAATCCTGAATGTAAATAATGAATGTATGATTTCTCTCAACACACATTTTGCATCATCCAACTGATTTGAAGGTGATAAAATGCTGTAATTTAAGAGCACTTGAGTTTACACTGTACTGTAGGCCCACGTGACTAACACAATATATTTCAAGATCATTACTAATGTTCCCATTATATTATAAAACATTGTTTCTACATACTATCTGCCTGTTCAATACATTCACTTTTTTTTCCTGATTGTGCAAACATTGAGGGAGCATTTTATTTTAACAAACTCAAACAGGAATACATGAACTACCTACAAAGTATAGTTGGTGAAAGAAAAACATCTTCACACTTTAGTTTATCCAACTTTGCATGGGCCAACTCCATGTTAAATAAATCAATCTCCTTGTTCTTGTGAAGTCCAGCATGTTGTTGGTGCAACATAATATAGCTTGTCTTGTGGAAGAAAGTTTCTAAAAATTGGGTGAGAAAACAGTATTTCCAACAGTAGTTCCCTCAGTTCCCTCTACCCTCTCTTTATTCATCCCAGACCATCCCAGTCAATTCCATTTCCATTGAGACCTCTATCGACAAACCGTCTGTAGAAATTGCAGAATCCCTTTTTTACTGAAATGGTTCTGGCTACTGTAAGTGGTAAATTTAGTGTTGAGGTAGGTGTTAATAAAGCACAAGAGGTTGTCATTTTCAATACATTAAATAAATCAATCAAAAGCCCCAGGAGGTTTGTACAGCGCACTTTTCATCCCGCTCAAGTCCCACACATTCGAGCTGGCTCCGACCTCCATTTTATACACAACTCATTTTCTCTTGCCTCCATACTCACCATGGGACTGTACAATAAACCTGATTCTGGGTGAAGCAGTGCCCCATGACAAGATCTGTCCACTCTCTCTTCCTGAGCAGAAGGCCATGAGGAATATACTGAAGATGCCCAATAACAAAGCTACATCTGTCCTTTGACTTCCCTGCTGCACTGAGCTTTTTTTTCATAGCCAAGAAGCATAAAGGACTGGCATATTATTAACAGCTCTATCACCAGGCCACTAACCAACCTGGTTAAAGTGAAACACTAGTCTCTGTCCTGTGGAGCCATTGCCAAAGCTTCATCACTGGACCACTCCTAATACACCCTGATCCCACTAAACCTTTCAAAGTCCCAGCAGCAGGTGAACTCAGCTCGGCTTCATCTCCGTGTCATCTTCTCTAAAAAACTCACTCTAGTGAAGAGGAACTAGAGCAGTATGACATCAGCAACCATGAGGTCCTCACAATCAAGCTTGTTCTAGAAGAATGGAGGCATTGTCTGGAAGATTCCCAACAGCCATTCACAGTGTTAACCAACTATAAGTAGTGTGACTATGGCCCTATCATCTGGATACCATTAATATTCAAATGGCCAGACAGAGATAAAAGTCCAGAAGACCTTAGACAATTTCTGTGGACTTTCTGCCACGGCCACCAGAACTCAGGAAACAGTTCCTAGGTCTTTCTGACTATGCCCAAAACTCCCTTCATCAGCCAACTTCTAATCTCACTCGCTTCCAATTTGTACAACGCCACATTGGGTGGGTACAGTCATGGATCTGCCAGGCTCTCTTCTCAACCAGTCACATCACTCACTGTGCCTGAAGTTCTAACCACCAGAATCTGCACTTTGTCAATCAGCCACATTACTTTGCTTCAACGTACCTCTCTCTGGACAACTTAGGCCAATTTATACTTCTATGTCAAGTGCACAACGTAGGTTTGGCATTTTTGACATTGAAAGTTGCATACTTTCACCATACCCTGTGAAAGTTCACCGGACCCTGATGTGCACTGCTCAAAAAATGCAACTACACATTGCGACTGCCAACACAGAGCGCAAGATATGATTAGTCGGATTGGGCGCTGTGATGAGCGTGGGTGTCATGTTCACCAGTGATCGAGGACTGCAGAGATCGCTGGTGAACTACAATTCAGTCATGAACTACAAATCCCTTCATTCCGCTACACATACACAGGGTTTCACTTACACTGATCACACACGCAGCTGAATCTTGTCACTATTGATTATTTGGACTATTTATACACCCTGCACCTGTTTGTCATTGCTGAGTCGTTTGTTTTTGTATGGTATGGTGTGCTCCCTTATCTTACCTTAGTTTGTTGTTTTGTTTATTATTGTTCTTTTGATATTTTGATTTTTGGATGTCCTGTTCTTTTTCTGTTATCTGCACGATTATTTCTTCATTAAATGCACTTGGATCCTACTTTTTTGTATCCGTCTCTTCAATGTACCATGACAGTGGGTGGGCCAAGAGCCATGGGATTGGGGTAGGGGTGGGGTGTGCATATTAAAAGGTCTGCATCCAGACCCGTCTCGCATGTCCTGGATCACTGACTCTTGCAGGCCAGAGGACGAACTCTCATACTTGCTAATGGACTGATGTTATAATAATGAATTTACATTCACTTGGTTCAGGTTAGTTCTGCAGGTTGTTTGGGTTTATCAACAGAAAGCTGGGTCACTTTAAAGTGACTGGTGTGAGCTGGTAACCCTGAGCATTATACATCTTCACACCATTGAATATTGACTTTTTCAACTGAACTTGTGCATGATTTTGGGCTTAAACCTGGAAATGAGAGATGGGTCCATTTACCAGTTGACAGACAGAAACACAGGGTCCTTTCTGATGTTCTGACTGGACAATTTGCCTACTCTTGCATAACATGTAAACTGTCACTAGTTAGTATCTCAACATTGCGCAGTGCAAAAGTGACTGTAATGACAGATGCTCTTACTGATAAAAAGCTTTGCTGAAGATGAAGACTGAAGCGAGTGACTCGACAACTGCGCAAATCTGTTTGTATAATTTAACTAAAATTAAAGTAGCATATTTTCTTCATGTCAGAGGAGCATTGATTCTGTACTTTCCTGCAACTTCTGCATGACTGTTTCCAATAAAACAAAAAGCTGTTAAATAATAAGAGAAGCATGACTTGACACATTAAGATTTAGTTTGCGCAAAGAATGAACAGTTTTGCAATGTAGGTTTAACAGAAAGGAGGAGTCTGACATTTAAATATATTATTTGCTTCACTGAACAACACAAGGCTCAACACAAACGGTGAGTTATTGTTTTATTCATCATTTACCTCATCTTTAACAGAATAATGCAGGAAAATAACCACAAACAACAATAATCTGAGTGTTTTTTGTGTTTGGTTTACAGCGATCTACTGAGAAGATGGCAGTAAGTTCACATTATAGAGTCTGTTTTTACTTTTGTCATAGTGTCGGTGTGATTTGATGATTATAAATGAGGCTGATGATCAGTGGTGTTTCTCTCTCTAGATGACGGTGTTTGTCGTGGCTCTGCTTTCTGTTTTCACGGCGTCTGTTGTCTCTGTTCGTGATGGATTCAAGCCGTTCGACTGTTCTGAAATCTACAAATCAGGACAAACAGTCAGTGGGATTTACTCCATCTATCCAGCCGGTGACATTCCTGTCTGGGTTTACTGTCAGATGATTTCAGATGGGAAAGATGAAGACAACGGAGGATGGACGGTGCGAAAACATAAATATTAACAATTATAAATTATTTCAGCCTTCAGAATGATAAATGCAATCCATCACAGGTGTTTCAGAGACGAATGGACGGCAGTATTAACTTCTATCAGCCATGGGAAGAGTACAAGAGAGGATTTGGGACCACCGAGGGGGAATACTGGCTGGGTGAGTCTCATTTTGGGTTGTGTCTGAGCTTATAACCTTTACTGAAAATGAAATCCCTCTGCAATACATAAAAACATATGAAATGCATGTGGTGTTTACTAGAGAAAGACCACCATAACTCAATGAAAACATCTGACTAAATGAAGATTGTTAGATTTGCTCCTACAGTGCACTACAGTGTCCTATAGTTATCTGCAAGCCATTAGCATGCGAGTCTAGCTCCACCCTTTTGTTACAGTTTTGTTGTGCTAGATATCCTTTGGAAAGAGTGGAAAAAAGTGATAAGGTTTGCTTATTTGGTACTTTTGAGAGTGGAAATGAACAAATGCGTATCGCACTGTAATGTACTGAACCATATGCCTCAGTGGAAATGGGTCATTAGTTTATGCTTTGGTTTTTTGTGTCCTGTTTTGTCCTCTTCTTTCACTGGTTCCTCGGAACTCTTCCCAGGTTTGTTCCTCGTTTCTCTGGTGTTTCAGTATTCTGTACAATTTCTGTAATCAATTCATGTTTGAACTGGATCCTGATGCTGCTTGACTCTTTGAGTTCACCTTCATGATAAATGTCCAGTGTTTGGATCAACATGTTCTTTGTGTGTGTGTGTGTGTGTGTGTGTGTGTGTGTGTGTGTGTGAACAGGGCTGGAGAACCTCTACCAGCTGACACGCCACAAGAAGTTCATGCTGAGAGTGGATCTGGAGGACTTTGAAGGAAGGAGAGGTTTCGCTCAGTACTCGTCCTTCTCTGTGGGATCTGAGGCTGAAGGGTATAAACTGCAGGTTTCTGGGTTCAAGGATGGAGGAGCAGGTGTGACACTTTCATTCACACTCATGATAACTCATTTCTGTTGAGTTAATGTCCTCAATTATGCTTCTTTTGTCCACAGGCGACTCTTTGACTGATCACAACAATCAGAAGTTCTCCACCTTTGACAAAGATCAAGATGCCTATGGAGATAACTGTGCCAAAGAGTTTCTAGGGGCATTTTGGTTCAAATACTGTCACAACACAAACCCCAATGGTGTGTATTTATGGGGAGAAGATGACACCCATTTCGGCATTGGTGTGGTTTGGTCAACCTGGAAGGGCAGTTTCAGCGTCAGCATGAAATCTCTCAGCTTGATGATCAAACCCATGTCTTAGAAACAGCAAACATCTAAAATTGTTCTCACTGTCCGACAAAGTTTAATGGTTAGCCATATTTTCTTAACTATGCTACCGAGTAAAACAATAACCATTAAAATAAATCAACTTTTGCATGTGCATTTTTTTTTGAATAAACAATTATTCAGTTTTGTTAATCTTTAACTAAAATTTGACCATCTGCTTCCACTCTGAAATGGCTGTCTTCTGATGATTCTGATTGGGCGAAATATGCTTAGCCACACCCCTCCAACCTCCAACGGGCTCAAAATAAAACCCCGCTCCTTCTCAATATTCTAGTTCAGTTGGAAATAAGTCATCATACTGAAATAAAAGTGTTACATTAGTGTTAATTTGATTTTATTTAAAGTGTTAATCCTAAAAGAAGTTCAGATACATCCACTTAAAACGACAGGGCAGATTTTCTTCTTCGGGAACCGACTGGATTGTTGAGAGACAGGCGTTGCGAACAAAACGAAGGAAGATTAGACGATTTCAGATCAGAAACGAGACACACTATACACACATAGACACACCCTGAATACTGATAGCTCTGCCCTAAAAGAATTCCATGTGACCAGAAGTGATGAAAAGTCATTTCGAGGAGAGGGAAGGTTGTGGTATTTGATAAAATTTTATGAGGGCAAATAAATTTTTACTAAATAACGAAGTGCACAGACACATTCTTTATACAAAGCACTCTACTATATACATATAAAAATTAGAGTAAATTTAGATTTTAATGGTGACTCTAAGTCTAGTTTACTTTATGTATGTTGAAATTACTTGTAAAGTTTATTTGATTCAACTTTAAAAATTAAAGCATTAATCTGAATTTACCTTCAATGATGAGGAAATTGTGAATATCAGTGGCTTGTTTCAAATAGTTGCCAAAGAAATAGTTGTCATTTTCATTTAAGAACTATTAAAAATAACTAAAATACCAAAATGAAATCATAAATACAATAAAAATCATATAGACACACACACAACCCAACTACCCAAAAACGTTCAAACTAGAGTGAGAACAACAATTTTAAATAAATACTAATGCAATCGTCAATTACACAGTTTTAAACTTTACATCAGTATAAAGTACTCTACAAAATGATTCTTTTTCCGTTCCCGTTGTAACTGTATGCTGACAAAATAATGTTTATCGCATACAATTTTCACTCCATATCCCACAATGGCAAAGAAAAAAAAATTGTCTTTCCATATTAATTAAAAGAGAAAAAGTGTCTGATATAAAGTCTTTACGCAAAGGTTTATTCTCTGGATCTTCTTGGAGATGTTTCTACACAGATTTGGAGCACACTACGGCAAATCGTACATTTTTTGGAAATACGCTCCTGTCTACAGTGTATAGGATTATTAAGTCTATATAAATGTCAAATGTATAAAAAGGACTGCATTGAAACACAGATCTGGAAAAACACTGCAAAAGCTTCAGATGCAATGAGGTTCATTGCGCATTCCTGACACATTTAAGCATAAATCTACAACATATTTTAATTCAGCATGAATATGTCCACAAGCACCATGTGTTCAACCAAATCAAAGATAAATAAAAGGTAATTCACACTGTTTGTTTTAACTCAGTCTTGCTGTCCAACTAAGACTGAACCAATATTTTACATCCTTCAGTGGTGTTATAATCTTGGTTTGTCTGTTTCTATTTACAAGTTTGGCTCAATTACAGATCCTCTGAGTTTTGGCTTTATGTAAGATTATATGAACAAACATCCTCTTGTGCATTGTTCGATATTCAC
The DNA here is from genome assembly GCA_903798115.1 of Danio jaintianensis. Classification (NCBI taxonomy): domain Eukaryota; kingdom Metazoa; phylum Chordata; class Actinopteri; order Cypriniformes; family Danionidae; genus Danio; species Danio jaintianensis. Next base: position 28,225 of record CAIGQV010016757.1, read on the forward strand.
CATCTAAGATAACATCATTGTTGAATTAGAACTTGTTTTTCTCATTGCATTTACTTTTTATTCATTTTCTTCATTGCATTTACACCTGCAAATTATTCAGGATGTTTAATACCCTGCTCTGTCCTCCTCCACCAGCTCCCTATCCGCTGACGATTTGACCTCCCTTTTTACATGAAAAACATTCAAATCAACAGTCTGTTTCCCACCACATCCATCCCAATACTCGATTTAACAACACCCTCTAAAGAAAATTCACTCTCTTCCTTCTCCCTCCTTAAGGAGAAAGCAGTATCCAAACTTCTCTCTGCCCATCCCACAACCTGCCCTCTGGACCCAATCCCCTCACACATCCCACAGGACATTTCCCCGGCCATAGTGCCGGCCCTAACACACATCATTAGCTCTTCACTCCACACTGGCACATTCCCAACCACTTTCAAGTAGGTCCGGTAACCCCACTGCTCAAAAATCCATCATGTGACAGCTCAAAAGTTGAAAACTACAGACCAGTCTCTGTCCTTCCATTTATTGCCAGAATGTGGGAAAGGGCTGCTTTTAACCAAATTTCCACATTTTTAGCCTACAATAACCTGCTGGATGCAAACCAATCAGGCTTCAAATGGGGACATTCCACTGAGACTGCACTGCTTTCAGTCACTGAAGCCCTGCGGATTGCCAAAGCAGGTTCTAAATCATCCATTCTGCTTTTACGGGACCTATTTGCTGTTTTTGATGCTGTGAATCAGCAGATTTTCCTGTCCACCCTCTCCTCAACGGGCATTACTGGAACCCCGCTCTGCTGGTTGGAGTCTGACCTCCCCGACAGATCATTCAGAGTTGCCTGGAGAGGAGAGGAATTCAAAGCTCATCAGCTGGCCACTGGAGTACCTCATCCAATCACATGGTTTCTCTTATCATTGTTATGCTGACAACACACAGCTCTATCTTTCATTTTATCCTGATGATCCAATGGTAGCTGCAAAGATCTCGCACTAACTGGAGGAAAACCATCACCTACAGCTTACTATGGCAAAAGACAGTGCTTCTTGTCTTCCCCACAACTCCACACATTCAACACAATTTCTCAATCCGGATGGGATCATCCACGATTAACCTCATGTAGTTTGGTAAGGAATCTTTGGGTGATTGTGGATAATCAGCTGTCCTTCAAAGAGCAAATTGCTAACACAGCTCTACCATGCAGGTTTGCACTTTGCACTTAAGAAGAATCAGACCCTTCTTAACAGATCATGCTGCACAACTTTTAGTCCAAGCTCTTGTCATCTGAAGGTTGGACACCTGCAGTGCTCTTCTAGCTGGACTCTTAAGCCTCTACAGATGCTCCAGAATGCTGCAGCTCATCTGGTCTTCAATGAGAGCCCATGTAACTCCTCACTTTATTTCTCTGCATTGGATCCCAGTTGAGGCTCGAATCAAGTTCAAATCATTGATGCTTGCTTACAGGACAGCCACTGGCACTGCAGCCTCTTACTTCCACCTGCTGCTGAAGGTCTACGTGCCCTCCAGAAGCCTTTGGTCATGGAGTGAGCACCAGCTTATGGTTGCATCGCAGAGAGGCTATAAGTCACTTTCCAGAACCTTTTCATTCAATGTTCCTCGCTGGTGGAATGATCTTCCCACTCCCACACGGACTGCAGATTCACAGATTCACTGTATCATTCAAAACACAACTAAAAACCTCATCATCTCTTCCGAGATCCCCTGAACCCCTGTGAATAAAACGAGGATCCCTTATTCTCTCCACCACCTAACCCCAAACACTCTTTCATCTCTCAATTTCTTGTTGAATTGCTGAACGCTTCTTCAATAGTAAGTCACATTGGACTAAAGCGTCTGCCAAATGACTAAACGCAAATGTAAATTATTTACTCGAGTCTGAGATTTATCAACATCATCAAAAGTCACAAAAACCCTCTGCGACCCACTCAACACACCAGGCAACACACCAGTTTTATTGGGAGAGTCAGTAGAGAGTAAATAATTTTTAGGTGAACTATTCCTTTAAGTAGCTCTTCAGTGTCTTATTTTATTAAATTGGTCTAAAGCACATACAAATGTACTCTGTTCATCCAATACACTGGGAACAGACAGAAGAGACTGTATTTCTGGAGAAATCCTACATGAGAATAATGGATGGCAATCACCTGATCATCTAAGATGAGACAAACATCACAATCAAACATCATTTGATCGAAACATTCACAAAGTTTTGTTTGATTAAAGATTGTTTGTTAAGTCTGTGTTTGTCCAGGATGTGTTGTAAGAGGAAAAATAAGCACCTGTATGTCCTCTCACCAGTCCTTTATGTTTTTAGAGATTAAAAAACCGTTTGGGTGGCGCAGTGGTTAGCACTGTGGCCTCACAGCAAGAAGGTCGCTGGTTCGAGCCTCAGCTGGGTCAGTTGGCGTTTCTGTGTGGAGTTTGCATGTTCTCCCCGTGTTAGCGTGGGTTTCCTCCGGGTGCTCCGGTTTCCCCCACAGTCCAAACACATGCGCTATAGGGGAATTGATGAACTAAATTGGCCGTAGTGTATGAGTGTGTGTGTGTGAATGAGTGTGTATGGGTGTTTCCCAGTGATGGGTTGCGGCTGGAAGGGCGTAAAACATATGCTGCAATAGTTGGCGATTCATTCCGCTGTGGCGACCTCTGAAATAGAGACTAAGCCAAAGGAAAATAAATGAATGAAAAATGATTTGGATGTAAAGTAAATTCAATTTGAATGGATTTGTTTTGTACGTTTTACAAAATTGCACAAATTGCAATTTGTTTGACTGGTTGTAGCATTACGGTGATAATTATCTAATAATTGAATTAGAGTATTAGCTTCATTGTATGAAACTGAACATCTACATAGCAAGCAAATGCAGAAACGTAGTCAATTATTCTTTTGTTTCTTTGAAAGATGGCATTCTGTCCATTAACTCTTTATAGGGCACTCGCTGAAATACTCACTGGGAAAACCCTGGAGTGTTACTGGGGGATATTACAAGATTATTACTACTTTTATGACTTAAAAAAATATATATTATTGTAATAAATATCAATGAAGTTACCAAATCTGGTTCTTCTCCTAATAAAGGGTTCAACCTTTCCTAATTACAGCTGGATTCTTTTGGCCAAAGGCAGGCATGATTTTTCCCTCTAATTTAAACAAACTCCTACATCATTATGATGGCAATCACAACAAAAACATTTCAATTAGATCAATGGTTTGGTATTAAAAGGCAATTTATTGCTTCGTGAAGTTTTGGCACCACAAAGGTGGGACGCCGAAGTTGCAGAATTGCCCAAAACTTCCATTTGAGAACAATAAGAATTAGATAACAATAAGTGTAAGTAATTTGATGACAAGGCACTTAAAGCAGCCGAACAACACAGGGAACTTTTCCTCAATTCTTCGTGATGGAGCTTAAAAATTGGAAAGTGCATCTGTGTACAAAATCGGCCAGATTCAGACTTACTTAAAGAAAAAAAAAAGAAAGTGTCTGTCACTGCATATTAAACTTGCATAAATCATAACAGATGTAAATTGCAGATGCAATGTTTTTCTAAAGTAAACGTGTACTGTAACTGAAGGAGGAGCCGGAGATTCGGGCAGATATAAAGAGTGTGTTTGTTTGATTGAGCAACACAAACGGTGAGTTACTGCTACTTGCACTATTTTTAAGGAAATAAAATCAAAATAGATGATATGAACAGTTTCGGTGTTGTTTTCATCTAGATAAAACTGATTTCAGCTGGGATCATGCGAGTAGAGATTATGATGGCAGTAAGTTTATGAGTAAACTCTATATATCTGTTTTCTGCCTCATTCCATCACACTCATCTATTTCTCTCTTCTGTAGTTGATGGTGTTTTTGGTGGCTCTTCTCTCAATTGTTCTGGTGAATGGATGCACTCAGGATGAAAACTCACCTGTCGAATGTTCTGACCTTAAAAAATCAGGAGAATCTCTGAGTGGGATTTACACCATTCATCCAGCCGGTGACGCTCCTGTCTGGGTTTACTGTCAGGTGGTCTCAGATGGGAAAGATGAAGACAACGGAGGATGGACGGTACGAGTGTGACTTTAGATAATCAAACACTCATCAGAACACACACATGATGAATCATATTGTGTATAAACCCATCACAGGTGTTTCAGAGGAGAATGGACGGCAGTGTGAATTTCTATCGGCCGTGGAGAGATTACAAGAGAGGATTTGGGAATGTGGAGGGCGAATACTGGCTGGGTGAGTTTGTTTGGATGTCCAATGATTGGTTCAACATGTTCTACACGTGTGTGTGTGTGTGTGTGTGAACAGGATTGGAGAACCTCTACCAGCTGACACGCAACAAGAAGTACATGCTGAGAGTGGATCTGGAGGACTTTACTGGGAGGAAAGGTTTCGCTCTATACTCGTCTTTCTCTGTGGGTTGTGAAACCGATGGGTATAAACTGCAAGTTTCAGGATTCAAGGATGGAGGAGCAGGTACGACACTTTCATTCACAGTTGAGTAAGCATACACATGATGTCCTCAATGATGTTCTTCTTCTCTGCAGGCGACTCTCTGGCCTACCACAATCAAATGAAGTTCAGCACCTTTGACAAGGACCAAGACACTTTTGACAAGAGCTGCGCCAAACTTTATCTCGGGGGATTTTGGTATGGATCCTGTCACCAGGCAAACCCCAATGGTGTGTACTTGTGGGGAGAAGATCCCACCATTTTTGCCATTGGAGACGTTTGGTACGCTTGGAAGACCAATTATGCGATTGGTATGAAATCCATCACCATGAAGATCAAACCTGTGTCTTAAATGTTTGAAGAAACAACAAGCAAAACAATGAGTTTATGGTTTAAGGGTTTTCCTTCCTCTGTCATTGATGAAACCTAGCAAACTGTGTAGTAAATCAATCATTTATTTCTTTTATTTTGGGTCACTTTAAATTGAAATGACTCAATAATAATCTTCAATAAATTCTTGCAATGAAAGTCGTTTCTTTGTCAGTGTGAATCTGTTCGTCGCCACAGTAGACATCCGAAAAAGTAAATAAGGAATTTAGTTCATCTCCTCATAAACCGACGATCTCTCTCCATAAACGCTATCCCTATACAATTTCGTATAAACAGCTCAATAAAGGTGCTGTATGTAAGTTTTTGACTCTTTTAAAAATACTATGTTTGTAGATATTTAAGAAAGATGCTAAGTTTACTTGCTTATCTGAAAAACAATGCTAAAGTCAGTTATACTGGTAAAATATCCCCAAAATTAGACACTGAAACGCAGACTGAATAGTCAACAATGCACACGAGAAGAACACAATACTGTAGAATCTACAATATTAATAAATAACTATTGGATAGAACTGCTCAATTCTGTCCAGCGGTCACAGTTCTGGACTTTCTGCTCAGTTTGATTATCATTTGTTTTGTTTCTACCAGGATTAAGCACTTTTCAGTCTGAAAAGTCATTTAATTAATAACCTTAAAGTAATTCAGTTAATAACCCATCTGTTTGTATTTAATGGCAAAGTCTAGAAGGGATACAGCTTAAGATACTTCGGCATTTTGTGACATTGCACAATAATTGCTGTTTTTAATTTACTGTGAGGGTTAGATTTAGGGTAGATGTTAATAAAACAATATGATGGGAAAATTAATAAATCATTCTCATTAACCTCCAGTTGGAGCTGTATTCCTTTGAGCAACAACCATATTTACGAGCTGTATCTTTCTGGTTTGGTCTTATCATCTTTGAGAAAACATTGCCAGAAAATGTGCAGTACTGATTAACAATTGGACAGATTAACAACTGGAAAGCAATTACCAAAGGTTTGATGTACTTTTGTACATAACTCATTACTCATCTGGGCATCATGATGAACACTACCTATTCATGAACCATTTTTTATGAGATCTTCGTTATTCTAGAGACTTTTCTAATGTTCCACAAGGAGTATATCTGCCAGATGCTGGATGCGTTTACATTGTTTCAAGGAATGGCAAGACAGAATCTCATAAATTTGCACAAGTCTGCATTCACTACAGTTTATTGAAGCTTTGGGTGAAAAATCATATCATTACACCAACAGCCATACATTTCAAAGACATGATTTTTCAGTTACACCAGAAAATGTTTCCCTTCCAAAAGCCTTATAATGTTTTAAGACACATGCTTGATCTTCATGCTGATGGTTTTCATACTGACAGCATGAGTCCCTTTCCAGCTGTACCAAGAAACACCAATGGCGTGATGGGTGGCATCTTCTCCCCATAAATACACAGCATTGGGGTTTGTAGTGTGACAGGCTGAGTACCAAAATGCCCCGAGAAACTCTTTAGCACAGTTCTTTTCATAGGTGTCTTGGTCTTTGTCAAAGGTGGAGAACTTCAGATCATTATGGCCAGATAAAGAGTCGCCTGAAAGAAGAAGATCACTGAGGACATTAACTCAACAGAAATTAGTTTTAAGTAATGAAAGTGTCGTACCTCCTCCTCCATCGCTGAACCCAGAAACCTGCAGTTTATAACCTTCACATTCACAACCCACAGAGAAGGACGAGTACTGAGCGAAACCTCTCCTTCCTTCAAAGTCCTCCAGATCCACTCTCAGCATGAACTTCTTGTGGCGTGTCAGCTGGTAGAGGTTCTCCAGCCCTGTTCACACACACACACACACACACATGAAGAACGTGTTGAACCAAACACTGGACATGAACATGCACACAGACGGATGTAAGATCTCACCCAGCCAGTATTCGCCCTCCACTTTCCCGAATCCTCTCTTGTACTCTCTCCACGGCCGATAGAAATTCACACTGCCGTCCATTCTCCTCTGAAACACCTGTGATGGGTTTATATACAATATATGTTTCATTGTGTGTGTTCTGATGAGTGTTTGATTATCTAAAGTCACACTCGTACCGTCCATCCTCCTTTGTCTTCATCTTTCCCTTCTGAGACTATCTGACAATAAACCCAGACTGGAATCTCCCCGGCTGGATAAATGGTGTAAGCCCCACTGAGAGTTTCTCCTGATTTGTAGATGTCAGAACAGTCGAACGGCATGAATTTACAGTCACTAGCCAAAGCAGCAGAGAGAAGAGTTGCCAAAAACAGCATGATCTAAAGTCATAAAGAAAGAAATGGAAAGAAATCACTCTGAAATAAAAAAACAAATGGCATCTATTAATGTGATCGTCACAAAGAATAAAACAGCCACAGAACTTACTGCCATCTTCTCAATCTCTCCTCAACAGTTCAGTTTATCTACAAGAAATGATAAAAAAGCTTTACTCACACCTTCTTACTGTTGTAGGTTATTTCTTTGTATAATCTCTGTCTACAGAATAAGTCTCACTCACCGTGTGTTCAGCTGTAAATAACGCAAACGCTCCTTTAAATAGCTGATGCTGAGTCTCGTGCTCTGTGTCAAAACCTCTTGAGGCAATCCTCAAAAACCCAACAATCTGTTTTCACAACCAAAGTGTGAAAGGACAGCAGGTCTCGGTTCCTTTTTTATGCCAAATCTGCAAACCCCACAAATAACCCTTTTCTGCAGAAGATAACAAACACATGATTCAACCTGCAGAACACTAATGTGTTTTTCTCAACAACCATAAAACATTGGTTGGTTAAAAGATTGGTTGAGATGTAGAACAACACAATGCAGTGTTAGGTGCAAAGTAAACCTGGAGTCAACATTTAAAGACTCCAAATTCACTAACACAAGAACGAGGTTAAGAATGAGCTCATGTGCATACACACGTTGTGAATTAGGCAGAAAGTTCTCGTGTGAAGTTCATATGTGCATGTAAATATGAAAAAACGTACACAATTATTAGTGAATGAGACCTACTGTTTCTAGAATTTTGAGGAAAATAAGGAATTTGATTGATTTGGTGTTCTCTTTGGATTCATATCGGAGGGAGTTTGACTGATTTAGCATATACAATCAGTGTCGGCCATCGTTGACAGAAAGCGCTCTGATTGGCTGTTCATCTACGAATCAGAGCGCAAAAAAACTAGTGACGAAGGTAATCAAATGACGCAAGTTAAGAGAGAGCACAAAGAAGCCGGCTGTAATTCCACTCAATTTCTTAATATTTCCAACAATGTGGATTATCAGATTATCAGACACATTCGAATGAGCGAATACCTCTGTGGCAAGTGACAAATACTGTGAAAATAGTGCATGAACGCAGCTTTGTTTACGGTTTGTGTGTGTGCAGCACTAGTTCTGTTTTTTTCCTTGAGGATTGACGATTCAGATACTGCCCCCTGCAGGTGTGGAGAGATTCTTCCTCTCATGCAGGCACAGAACGTACAATCTGGGTTCAGTTGGCTGCATCCGTTTGGTGTGTTCATGCACAGGCTTTTTGATCCAAACAAAGCCAATGCGGCAAATCAATGCATCATTTTATGCCAACGCAAATTCTTTGATGTCCACTTGTGTCTATAACTTTAAAGTCAGCGTGAACCGAAAGTTGCTGAGACATTTATTTCAGTATGTTGATGTACTTACACCTGAAACTGAATATTGAGTAGGGGGCAGTGCTTTCGCTCATAGCAAACTAAGGGTAAGAGGGGCGTGGCTAAAAATAATGAAGTGTCAAACAGACGTCAACAGAGGAGCCAATTCAAACGCAGAAGCAAATGCTCAGACTGAAGATTGACCAAACGAACAGCTTTTCAGTGGAATATCTTGCACAGATTAATTGTTCATCTAGAGAATAGCAATGTGTGCAAGGGAAATAAACAGTGTAAATTCACACACACTTCAATCATCAATTCCTTTATTTTGCTGAATTTAAGAAGCTGGTGGTTAGTGACCTGAATGGACAGAGATCAGTTTATGAGTGGCACAAATACAAACAGCAATGAGTTATATGCACACAGACTTTTAATTTGCGCTAAGACCCCCACGGGTGTTTCCGGTGTACTGTCTTGACATTGTAAAGTCGAAGTATTTAAGATCTTTGCTCCCTGATTGAGACACAGTATAAAGTAGATCTCAAGCCAGACAAGAATCACTGCATTACATCGCATTGTGCCGTACCAGGTGTCTTCAATATGACCATTTACTTTACCACAGTATTTTCTATGGGTTTTCAGTGTTTGGCCGCTTACAATTTAACGTCTTTCCATCTTGTTTTATGCTTGAACAAATGAACAAACGCTTATGTTTATTTAATGCACTGGATTCTGATTATTTTACACTGTCATTGCTGTTCAAGGAACATCATGAAATTAAAGATAAAGTCAATTCAACCCTTTCACAAGAAGTTTTTCGGGGGTCTCAGACATGATACGTGCATATATTTATGATTGTTTATTTATGTAGCACCGTGGTCCTGCGAGACATGACATTTCGTTCCACTGTATGTCCACACATGTAGGGAATGACAAGAAAGCTCGACTTGACTTTATAGTACACTATAAAACATCTATTTATCAATTATTAATAGTTTTACGAAAGCCATGACAAATGACAGGGAGGCTCAAAAGCGTCCCACACAAAAGGCTCTAGAAATGTCCCAAGTAGCTCATATACAACAGTGTTTTGAACAAACTGTATCTCAGCTTTGGCTTCTCTGTTGTCTACAGAACACACATTTAACACCAGGACACCGTGTGTGACGCCTCCTTGTGGTAACTATAGCACACTTAACCAGCTTTCCACACATACTGAGTTTATAGTCTTCAAATATCTGCTTTTAAAGCACAGATACAGTTTTAATTTAAAACAATACTGTACACACGCTATGACTGAATCACCGTAAGGCAATCTGTAAGGCAAATGTTATAGAAACAGTAAACTGAACATTTTTAGACGTCAGGACAGAATCCTGTAAATCTCAAAGTCTGCATTCCCTGATTAAAGCTTGTTTTATGGAGTGAGGAAACACTGTAATCAAAGGAAGGTTCTGATGCAGGACACCAACAGCATCATCACTTAAAATATTACAAAATTAGGTAAAAAGTCTGATGTTTCCCTTTTAGATGGACAGTATTTTTCTAAGACACACGTTTAATCTTCATGCTGATGGTTTTCATACTGACTGCATAATTCTTCCAGGTTGACCAGCAAACACCAATGGCGTAATGAGTGGGATCTTCTCCCCATAAATACACACCGTTGGGGTTTGTATTGTGACAGGATCCATACCAAAATCCCCCGAGATACTCTTTGGCACAGCTCTTTTCATGAGTGTCTTGGTCTTTGTCAAAAGTGGAGAACTTCAGATCATTATGGCCAGATAAACAATCACCTGAAAGAAGAAGATCAGATCACTGAGGACATTAACTCAACATAAATGAGTTTTCATGAGTGTGAATGAAAGTGTCGTACCTGCTCCACCGTCAGTGAACCCAGAAACCTGCAGTTTATAACCTTCACATTCACAACCCACAGAGAAGGACGAGTACTGAGCGAAACCTTTCCTTCCTTCAAAGTCCTCCAGATCCACTCTCAGCATGAACTTCTTGTGGCGTGTCAGCTGGTAGAGGTTCTCCAGCCCTGTTTACACACACACATACACATGAAGAATGTGTTGAGCCAAACACTGGACATGAACATGCACACAGACGGATGCAAGATCTCACCCAGCCAGTATTCGCCCTCCACTTTCCCGAATCCTCTCTTGTAATCTCTCCACGGCCGATAGAAATTCACACTGCCGTCCATTCTCCTCTGAAACACCTGCGATGGGTTTATATACAATATGATTCACTTTACTAGGTAGTTTACAAATGTGTACTTTTACCTGAGTGCATTTAAGGTGCTGCATCGGTATTTTTACTGTGCTATTTTCCTTCAACCTGCACTCACTACTTCCTCAAGACATTATAAATTAGGCAAACAGGTACAGTGTGACATTAAAAGTGTCCAAGATGCACAATCATTACACCCAGCAAGCGAGGGACTGTTAATCACCAATGGCCTTAAACAATCACTAAATGCATTACAGAAGCTTATGTTTTCACACACAAATTTGCAAGTATTCCATTAGTGCTGCAGGAGTTTGGTGTGCAGCGCCACCTGCTGGACACTCATAGAATTATTCAAGGGTCAAAGTTCACCTTTAGCCGTCGAACAACATGGACGATTTAGCATTTATTTTTTAAACAATCGTTTTCACTTGCAAATATAATCCAGCAGGCTTTAGGGGTAAACTCTAGTCTCTCTCTGTATTCTTTATATAAATGACAGAGATCAAGGCTCTCGAAGTGAAAACAAACTTTTCTTACTTACATTTGTTGTCTTGTTTCTAGTCCAAATATCTAAAAAGTCTTAAATCAAAACGCATTTTCTAGACAAGCAAAAACTATTGGTTTGATTTAAGAAATATGTCAAAATTGTGTGAGTTTTTCCTTAAAACAAGCAAAATAATCTGCCAATGGGGTAAGAGAAATAATCTTGTTTTTCTTTTGACGTAAGATTATTTAGCTTACCTCATTGGCAGATTCTTTTGCTTGTTTTAAGGAAAAACTCACTTAATTCTGACTCATTATTTCTGAAAACGACAATATTTATTGCTTGTCAAGAAAATGCTTCTTGATTTAAGAAATTTTTAAATATTTGGACTAGAAACAAATCATAAATTTTTAAATAAAAACTCATTTGCAGTGTACTTTGAGTAGAATACATGCTTTTCCTCTACTTGCACTAAATATTTTGGCAACTAATGGTACTCAAGTATATTTTCAGTCCTCCTTTCCACCAATGGTTCTGATGAGTCTTTGATTATCTAAAGTCACACTCGCACCGTCCATCCTCCTTTGTCTTCATCTGAAGTCATCTGACAGTAAACCCAGACAGGAAAGTCACCGGCTGGATAGATGGAGTAAATCCCACTCAGATTTTCTCCTGATTTGTAGATTTCAGAACAGTCGAATGGTTTGTCTACACTATGACTGCACTCACAGCCCAATAAAACAGGGAGAAAAGCTGCCAAAATGATCTGGGGGAAAAACAGTTGATTGAATGAAACTGAAAAGGTGAAAATGCAATAAAATCTCTAAGAAAAAAAAAATATGAGGGAAACTTACTGCCGTCTTCACCATCTCTTCTCAGGAGATCACAGAAGATAATGGCTCCTGATGAAAGAAATCTTCATTTAAACCATGTGTTTGCATCAGTTCTTCAGTGTAACATCCAGAACGATTAATCTAAACGCTGGAGATGAAACTAGCAACTCACCGTGTGTTTTCTGCAGCTGTGGATCAGACAAATGCTGTGGTAAATACTCCACATCAGTCTCAAAGTCCATTTGATGCAATCCAATCTTGTTTTGCACGTTTAGGAATCACTCGGATTGTGAAAGATCAGAAATTCTGTGGTTTCTACTAAAACACCCCAATGCAGAGAACGTAACGGTTTCTCAATAAAGCGTTTATCAGCTCTCAGTGCTTATACTCAACTATAGAGAAGAGATTAACACTAAGAGTTGAACCTAGAGGTCAGTCTATCGGAAATAAAGACGCTTAGATCACACCCAGAACATTACATGCGGACAGATCTGTGTGCATTCTGGATTATGTAATCAGATTACAAAAATCAAGCACTTGTAATTAAACTACTTTTTAAAATAGGCTACTTTTTACACAATCACATATTTACACAATGGAAGGTTGTTCACAATTCATTGATTCTCCTATTTTGTTTATAATAAACCTGCCGCTTGTATATGTTTGTGATTCTTCTTGTTTGTGTGTAGAGGTGTTACATGACGCTGATTCTGTCATGTGCACTTAGATGAAATGTGTAATGTCAGTGATATTGCTGCCAGTTTAGTTTTTTTGTAATGTTGCATAATTAAAATGCACTTAATCAGAAGTAAATGTTTGTGGTTTAGTGTTGTTCAGCGTCACTCTGAGCAAACACTATCAGTGAGGTATATTAGAGTGAGTGTCCATCATTGCACTTTAAACAGAAGCTGTTGAAGCTCTTGCTGATGAAAACAATTCATACATTTCATCTTTCCATCTGTCAAAATAGCACATTATCCTGCTTCAATATGTGACATCAAACAAAAGTAATCTAAATGTAATCCAAAAGTACTCTGATTACTTTTCCTCAAATTATATGACTGACTACAAATATTGTGCTGTAATTCGTAATCAGCACCTCCAGCAAACAGAAGGCTTTATTTTGCGACTCACCTTGGTTGTTCCACAGGAATCAGCAGACTGAAATAATCGAGTGCTGAATTTCACAACATTTTACGAACGGTTATACAGGCTGTAATACACACTCTTAGGCAGAAGAATAATCACACAAAGACTTTCAGAGACTGATGTTAATTAACGAAGATGACGAAACCCTATTGATGAGCGCTTTCAGAAGCACATGTCTCCAAACATCAAACTGCAAGTCACATGACTTCTGAAAATGAGGCTTTGTTAAGTCACATCTCTTTCAAAAGCCTAAATCACTCAGATCGCCATTATTACTTAAAGAAAAGTGTGTAATGAGAAGCTGGAGCAGCCGTTTCACATTGCAAACCCTCCAAATAACAAACATAAATGGTGTCAAATAAATGTATGCAGACACCCCAGTTGTAAACGAAGGCATTTGATGATCTGTTAATTGCATTAGACAATACTGTACCTTCAATAGGTTGGTAAAAGCATGTTTAGGCGTGGGTTTTTGTTGTGTTTACAGGGTTTGACCAGCAAGTGGTGATTCAACAAACTTTGAATAAGTGAATCGTTCCAGGAATCAATTGATTCAAAGCTTCAGATTAGCTTGTTTATTCCATCACACTAATGATCTGTTTATCATTTCTAAAATACATGCAAGGAGTAATTGTTGATGTGTTTGTAACCCAGAGTAATTTGGGGTTACTGAATAGTCCAGTAATATTGAATGAAGTGTTTATGTAGTATACTTGTTTAGTGTCGTTTGGAGATGCTTTATTATTCTCAAGTGTGTTGGACACGTTTTATTTTTGTTTAGAGTATTTCTGAGTGTTTATTGTTTTGAAACATAATCTACGTCAGTGTTATATGCTACGGGACTTGTTGGGTTGACAATCAAAAACGGGGAGTTCGTTAATTCATCTGAGTGGGACAGACAGGGTGACGAGATGACAGAGATAGCGGAGAGAGAGAAAAAAATTTGAGGGTAGAGGGCGCTACATGTTAATGAATAAGAAACAAAGCACACTTAAGGTGATGATATAGCCGACATGAAGTGATATATCGTAATAATCCAATGGTCTGGGGTCAGTTATTTCGCTTATATTATGCATTATTCTCTAATAATTCGCCATTCCGGAGGTGATTATAGCTCTTCTCTTCTGGTCTCCACTGTTCAGATGTTGTATCTGAGAGTGTGTTAGTCAGGTGTGTGTCCTCCTCAAACGTCTCCTGTGTTTAGCACTAGTGTCCTCCACATCTCCTCCTCCTCCTTCTGTTGTGTTCTGATGTGATTTTTGACTGTTGCAGCTAGGGTTGGGTCGATAGGCGATGCCATCGTCCATTGCAGATGGCCGATAGACATCACGATGCTGAGCCGTGGCAGCAGCAACCCACTCGGGAAAAATACACACTCAGGCCCCGTTTACACTAATACGTCTTAGTTTTAAAATGGCATTTTAGAACAAAAACGATCCACATCCACACTGGCGTTTCACCTAGCATTTCTGAAAAGATCTCCGTCCACACTACACTGCTGAAAACACACATCACGTGAGTACACACACACACTCTGGCATGCGCTGCAGCATATGCGCACGTCTGAGCCCAGAGAGCAGTGCACATCTGACAGTTCATCAAGGATGTACCGCTGGATCGCGTCTCACTATAGTTGTTAAACGTGAAGTTAAATTAATCTTGTCTCCATCTAACAACTCTTCGATCAGGTAACGTGTCACAGCGTCAGTACACTGCTTCAATCTTTCGCTTTCACACTTGCACTTAGTAATTTTAGTGAAAACCTCAGATACTGTTGGTTGGTTCCTGATGGTTGTGCAACTTTTTTACCAACCAATTTTGTCGACGCCATGATAACGACACAGATCACTCTGCATATTCATGCCTGAGTCCCGCGGAAAAAGTGATTGACAGATGGTAATTTGTGTGTAACTTATCTTTATTTATTTATTTATGATTTGGTTATGGGTAAAACAAAGACCATGCGGGTCAGGTAGTTAAAACGGTAGGCTACAAATAATTAATTCATTATGAGTTAATTATTCATAAATAATTAATTCACCGCCGCCTACGACGACGATGTTTCACATTCCATCACGATGTTTCACATTAGACATTGTACGATGCCAAATTGGTCGACATCGCCCAATCCTAGTTGTAGCTGTGTAATAACTCTAATCATTCAGCGGAGTGATATGGAGCAGCTCTAAACCTGCCGGAACTACTTTAGCTGTGCCTTTATCTGACAATAACCAAACACCTGAGATTGACCATCAGCCAATCAGAATCGAGCATTCAAGTTTTGCTAATTAATGCACTTCTACGTTTTTTTGTTCAGGCAAAATGTGGCTCTTATTTCTAGACAATTTCCACACATTCCACCTAATACATTTCCATAAGCAGTCAACCGGTGAAACCAGAGCTACTTTGGATGCTTCGAGATAAAACAGGAGCGTTTTCTTTAGTGAGATGGTCGATTTTATTGGTCATGTTTAGAGATCTGACATATAGTCACCCACTGTCCATCACAACAGCAGTGATCATGCGAGCGTTTAGCCGTGCCGGATTAAGGAATGCTGGGTAAATGAAGGATTTGCAGCCTGTCTAGGGGGATCTGTAACATGTATGATTGGAGAAACACTGGATGGAGGTCACGTGCAGCTTTGACAAGCCAAGAGTGGTTGTTGAGGGACACAGATTAAGATCAGAAATTCTGGGGTAGTGTGTGTGTGTGTGTGTGTGTGTGTTATCTGGGATGAGGGCGTGATGGAGAGGGTTTCGGGCTGGTTATCCGGTTCTCAAGATGATGTGAACTCCTGAATCGGTGAACACAGGACCACTCATGTCTCCAACCGTCAGTGCAAATGAGGCGTCTTCAAAAGGCTTCTGCATTTGACCTGAAAACACACACACACACACGGATATACATGAGTATACTTATGCATTAGGG
>CAIGQV010016757.1:175473-193389 GCA_903798115.1 Danio jaintianensis
GAGGTCAGTGAAGAATAAAGCAGTACCTCAACGCTGGCTCAAACACTCTTTATATCTGTCAGACTCTCAGACTCCTCCTCTGGGTCTTTATCTTTATTTTATGTTGGAGAGGACAGTGCATACGTGCATAAATGTTATCCATTTTCAACTGTTAAATTACTAATTGTTGGCAAGGTTAATAACAGATTAGATGTTCTTATTTTGCGTCTGTGTATAGAAATAAGTCGTATTATACTGAAGAGAAAAGAACTCATCTTTGTATGTTGTAGTTTGCTTCTGGCAGAAAGAGTGATTCTAGCAAATACTGTGACATTTGAAATATACAGTACCAGATCAGTATTTAAAATATCAGTATCCTGTTGTTTTGGAATATGATTTGAAGTTTAGCTTAGTTGATCTCATCCTTTACACTGTGTATTTAAGTCTTTATGTTGCCTCAGGTCATGGTCCGGTATTGTCAGTGTTATGATCGTGTTTATGCCCGTGCACCTGTTGGATTTCTTTCATTCTCTTTATTTAATGACTGTAAACTACTTTCCACATGATCATTTTCATTTTAATACAAACTAGTGACAGAATACCAGACCCAAAGACGTTAAACAATGTTTTTATTTCTGTCTCTTTCAGACTGTGTTTCTTTTCCTGTTCATAAGCCTTTATCTGGCAAAGATCCAAATAATGGACATTGTTTATAAAATTATTATAATATGAAAGAATCTAGAGAAACAGTTTTAAAAAGCCCATTTAGAAGCTCATTTAATATCAACCAAATGAGTTTTATGACGTTTGTTGGCATTCTTTCACTCAACACAACACACGAGCAAAATTGCTTATGTAATTACCCTGCTGTCCGGTAAGGCTCTCTCATGGGCCACTGCAGTTTGGAAAGCTAAGTCCCCCTTGTTTCAGTTATACGACCTTCGAACAGGAGTTTAAGCGGGTTTTTGATCACCCCCTTAGCGGACGGCAAGCCTCTAAGAGACTCCTCACTCTTAAACAAGGTAGTGGTAGTGTGACCGAATACGCCATCCACTTCCGTACTGTTGCAGCAGGGAGCGGCTGGAATAATGAGGCCCTCATGGTCTGCTTCCAAAATGGGTTATCGGAGGTAATTAAAGACGACCTGGCTACCAGAGAACCTGCTCTAGATCTCAAGACTTTGATGGACCAAGCCATTCGTCTTGATAATCGTCTGAGGGAGAGGAAGCTGAACCACTCCTCAGTCCCCACACACTTTCTCACTCCAACGTTCCCTCAAAAATTACAAGTTCCCCAAGAAGTTTCAGAACCCATGCAATTGGGTAGAACTCGCCTCTTTCTTACTGAAAGAGACCGCCGCATGAGAGAGAGATGTTGCCTGTATTGTGGTTTGTCTGGTCATTTCCGATCTACCTGCCCTCAACTCTCGGGAAACGCTCAGCCCCGCGCAGGCAAGGAAGGACTGTAACGGGAGCTTCAGAGAGTACCTCACCTTCCAAATGTGGGTTGTTTCTTCCTATCACGCTCACTTGGGAAGACCAGAAAAGCCAACTTCAGGCCTTTGTAGATTCTGGGGCTGCTGGAAACTTCATGGATCTCACTTTAGCCAGGAGCTTCAAAATCCCTAATGATCCCCTTCCTGACCCACTATCTGTCACTGCTCTGGATGGTAGACCGTTAGGTCCAGGAGAAGTCACCCACCTCACCTCCCACCTCTGTCTCTCTATCTCTCAACACCAAGAGAATATTTGTTTCCACCTGATACAGTCACCAGAGTTTCCGGTTATACTTGGACACCCCTGGCTTCTGCAGCATAACCCCCATATTGATTGGTCCACTGGTACAGTTTTGAGTTGGAGTCCCACATGCCAAACCACCTGCCTGAGGAAAAAAACCCTTAAACCCATTCTCGAGTCTCAAGAACCCCTAGATCTGTCTCCAGTCCCGGCTCCATACCATCACCTTAAGGCTGTCTTCTGCAAAAAGAGAGCTACCTCCTTGCCCCCCCACCGCCCTTATGACTGCGCCATTGAGTTGCTCCCAGATTCCTGCCCCCCTAGAGGCAGTATTTTTTCACTGTCTCTACCCGAACGAACTGCCATAGACAATTATTTAAAGGAATCTCTCGCAGCAGGACTCATCCGGTCATCCACCTCTCCTGCAGGTGCAGGCTTCTTCTTTGTGGAAAAAAAAGATGGTGGACTTCGCCCCTGTATTGATTACAGGGGTCTCAATAAAATCACCGTCCGTAATCGTTATCCCTTGCCTCTTATGTTCACTGCATTTGAAATTCTTCAAGAAGCCTCTATCTTCACCAAACTTGACCTGCGCAATGCCTACCATCTTGTGGGCGGAATATGCGCACAACACCCTGTGTTCATCTGCAACAGGCATGTCTCCATTCGAGTGCCAGTTTGGATATTCTCCGCCTCTATTCCCTGAGCAGGAGGTGGAAGTGGCAGTTCCCTCAGCTCTCCAGTTTGCTAAACGTTGCCGTCAGACTTGGAAAAAGGTCTGTCCATCAGTACCAATGTCAGGCCAACCGCAGGCGCAGAACGGCTCCCACCCTGCATCCTGGGCAAAGAGTTTGGCTCTCTACAAAAAATATCCCCCTACGTTTGGAGTCGAGGAAACTCTCACAGAAGTACATTGGCCCCTTCAAGATTGCCAGGAAAGTCAACCCTGTTACTTACCATTTATACTTACCCAAATCATTAAAAATAAACCCCACTTTCCATGTTTCTTTGTTAAAACCTGTTTCGTCTTCTCCTTTTTTTTGTGGCAGATAAACCTCCACCTCCTCCTCGCTACTTTGGGGGCCAACCAGCCTACACAGTCCGCCGAATACTGGATGCCCGTCGAGTGCGTAGATCCCGGCAGTATCTCGTGGACTGGGAAGGCTATGGTCCATGAGTTGACTCATTTTCTTGTTTCTTTGCTCGGTTATTGTTGATGCTAGTCCTTGGTAATCGTGAGTCTTACACTGCTTTTCTTAGTATCTATTCAGAGTTTTATGCTGCATTGCCTTGTTTTGTTTTTGAAAGTGTTTTTCTCCGGCTCTAAGTGATTCCAGAGATTATTTTGCCTGTTGGCCTTTTTGTTCCTCCGTTTACTCAGTCCTTTTTGTTATCTCTGCATTTTCTGTTTGTTCCAATTTTGGATTTTTTATTTATTTATTTTATTGGAAATAAATCCATCACAGTGCAAGTACGGTCTTGCTGTTGGGTTCATTATCCTCCTGTGGTTGAGCATTCAGACTGTGGCACGGGAGACCCGGGTTCAAACCCCGTCTCTGACAACACCTTTACTCATCTATTGCCACTTGCAAAAATCAAAATCAATGTGCTGTCATTGCCTACAAAGCAACTGCTGGTTCTGCATCTATTTACTTGAGTCCACTTATTCAGGTGTATGTGCCTTGCAGGACCCTGCGCACAGCTACAGAACACCATGTTATGGTACCATCTCAAAGGGGTGCAAGGTCCATTGCAAGAAGATTCTCCTTTAATGTTCCATCCCAGTGGAATGACTTGCTAAACTCTACGTGAGCAGCTGAGTCCCTGACCATTTTCAAGAAACATCTGAAGACATGCTCAACAACAATTGTGCAATTCTGAATGTGCACCACACTTGTGAGTGGTCTTTACAAGCCACCTGTAGTACACACTGTATCATCTCCGTATGCACCAGACACTTTCTTTTTCAACACTCCATGTTTCTGAAAACATTCTGAAAACACTCTCTGCTCTCCATATGCTTGGAGAGAGAAAAAAATGGACTTGTAGATTTAGTAACTTAGACATCATAGCATTTATATACTGCTGCTCTTTGATGGTTTGATGTGCTTGTTTTATCTTTACTTGTAAGTCTCTTTGGCTAAATGACTGTGTAAGTGTCAATGGATTCACCTCAGCCGTGGCATTGAGGGTAAAGGGTGGTGGTTATTCACTTCCCCCACCTACAGTCCCTGTAGAAACGGCCACTCGAACCTGCAACATTTGGATCACAAGGCAACTCTCTAATCATTAGGCCCCAAATTTAGTCGCCAGCCACATCTCCATCCTCCCTCAAAACCACTGTGATTCCAGCATTCGTTCTGTCACTTCCCTGGTCCTCTCTTGAGGTTTTGCTAAGCAGGAAGTTGAGGCTTGCTGGTGTGTTAAACAAGAAAGACATGCAAAATATGCTGAGCGGTGGAGCATGAAATCTGGATTTAAGATAACTGATATAGTTCATAACTAATGGTTCTATAGTACAGTAAGTCACACTGCATCCTAGTACAATTGTTTGCAGCAGAATAAAGACTACACTTTAAAATGTCCAGTGATTTAGTGCTGTGACAGAAAAGGCGCAATCACCTTTGAGGTTTTTTTATGCAAAAAACAATGATGCAGCAAACTGACAGTATATATTAGAGCAAGACATAACTTTATAAAACCATTAACAGCACCTGATGCTGCACTCGTTGATGTCAACACATGATTGCACATAAAACTTGACTAATGATGACCTACACTATATTCACAATAATCAAATCAACGCAGACCACTTGTTTTAACCTTTAATTACCAATTAATTATCCACATTCTACTATTTTCCAAACCTAAAACGTTTTCTACAGCGTTCAAAGTGTGTGATTTTGCTGATTCTGATGGATCTGAGGATCCTTGAAGCAACCTGTGTGTGTTGATTGTGGAAAGCAGACATGAGAGTACGAGATAAGAGAACGTCTCCAAGGTTTTAATCTCACCGGAGGATGTTTTGAAGCAGTTATTTTCCATTGCTAGTGCTTGTTGTAAAATGACACTTGTTGGATTTGCTCTGCTCAGACTGAGTTTGCACTGAAACAGAAACAGAATACAGTAGTCCACATTTGAAGCGGATCCTCACCTTTCAGCAGAGTTGTCCTTAAACTATTGAACATGACCCATTCTTGTCTTTGGACAATTTTGGAGATCTTTTTTTGATCCACTTCTGGAGTTTTTATAATCATTACTTCATCCCTTGCTCTTTTCTCAGTCAACCTCTTGAGAATTCAGTTCTGAGTGCTGTTTTTATGAGCATACAAATCTGTAAATGTGAGATCCACAGCCGTGCACATCAATCCACAAAAGTGATCCAATGCATGTGAGAGTTTAGGGAAATATTCTTGACACCAATAACCAGGGGTGCCCAAACTTTTTCTTTTTCTTATGAAGGGCCAAAATCAAACTTGATTGAGGCTAGTGGGCCAAAGGTAAATAAAGTTGCCATGGGTAATTTCCTAATTTATTTAAAAATAACTAGAAAACATTGCTTTATATGAACTAATACAGCATCATTTTTACATTTTATAATGTGTTTATTACAGTAAAAACAAAAACAATGTCATTTATAACAGAATGGATTTCTAGTTTTTGCCTTGATTTACTCACCGATGTCTTTTGCATAGTCCTCTATCCATCGAGTGACATTATATACTGTATTATTTTAAAAATCAGATTCATTTACAACATTTAATTGAAACATTTCATTTCGGTTTGCTTTTTTGTAGCTCTGCAATAAAACAAACAAACAAAAAAAGGTTTCATCAAATTAGAAATAACAATCTATTTTAAAGGCATTTGCCCCAACCCTCTCCATCCTTCTCACTCTCTTCTCAGATGGGATGGTGGGCCAAATCAAAGGTTACAATGGGCCAACTTTGGCCCGCGGGCCCTACTTTCACTGCCAATAACCAATAATTAAGTCCTTCTTGTGGATGATTCTGATATTGATACAGATAATCAATAAGTTCATATTTTGATATTCTAATGATCATATTACATATTGCAGTTAAAAAAATATCCATAAATGATCAGTTTTCCATATTTTGTGTTTCATGTTTTTATTTTTCCCCATTTATTTTTGTTTTTGAATTGCATTATGGGAGCTTGATCTTTCTTCCAGCAACTTTTAACCTTGAAAAGTGTGTTTTCTGCACATGTGTAATAGTCTGCAGTGCTGTATTGTGTGTGTTGGTGTTGTATATTACACTACAGAAACCTTGTAATGAACTGCAGCACACTCTCTGTTATTTTACAGACTTATTTCTTATTCTAGATATTATTTCTTATACGTTATATTATTATTTCAAACCACTAAAATGTGAATAAAAGTCACTTTGTTCAACTGTAGAGTTGAATTTTTAACATCAAAAGTCGACAGAGCAGAGATCAACATCCCATACTACACTTCACCACCTCAAATAAACCCAAAATACAGAAACTGTTGATTAACAGATATTTTTTATAGTGTACAGTTGAACTGAGCTGTGGGTTTACAGTCATTTGCACTTTTAATAATGATGGTCAATATCTGGATTTGATATCTGAGAAGTGACTGAATATTTTAAATATTCATTCATTCATTTTCTTTCGGCTTAGTCCCTTTATTAATCAGGGGTTGCCACAGCGGAATGAACCGCCAACTTATCCAGCATATGTTTTATACAGCGGATACACTTTTAGCCGTAACCCAGTACTGGGAAACACCCATACACACTCATTCACACACACACACACACACACACACACACACTCATACACTACGATCAATTTAGTTGATCAATTCCCCTATAGCGCATGTGTTTGGACTGTGGGGGAAACCGGAGCACCAGGAGGAAACCCACGCCAACACGGGGAGAACATGCAAACTCCACACAGAAACACCAACTGACCCAGCCGAGGCTCGAACCAGTGAACTTCTTGCTGTGAGGCGACAGTGCTAACCACTGAGCCACTGCGTTGCCCATACTTTAAAATATTTTGTTCCTATCCAGCTCTAGTCATGTCAGATCAAGCTCTCTGTCAATGGATTGCTCTGTTTAAGTGATAGTAACCTTGGCAGGAAAAGGCATCGGCTGTGTTTTATCTGTGTTTGCAAGAGTTGTTTATTGCAGTGAAAGACATATGATCATGCAAAAGACAAGAGTCTCAAGGAGACCCTGTTAAAAGAGTCCTTCTGGAAGTTTTGACTATGGCTCTTTCCAAAGCTGCACACTTACATTCAACCTGCTGTGTCCATGATTATGCATGTTGTTTGCGTATGCAGTATGTGACCCTGGACCACAAAACCAGTCATAAGTGCACATTTTTCTGAAATTGAGAATAAAAAAGATGAATAAATAAGCTTTCTATTGATGTTTGGTTTGATAGGACAGGACAGTACTTGCCTAAGATGTGAATATATTGAATATGAATTGAAGAATATGAATACTTGAATATCTGTGTCTGAGTATTTAAAACATTAATAAAATCACAGTTAAAGTTGTCCAAAGCAAAGCATATTCATTCATTCATTTTCCTTCGCCACAGCGGAATGAACCACCAACTACTCCAGCATATGTTTTACACAGTGCATGCCCTTCCAGCCGCATCCCAGTACTGGGAAACACCCACAAACTCATTCCCACAACCTTATACACTGCGGCCAATTTTCATTCATTAATTTTCCTTCAGCTTAGTCCCTTTATTCATCAGAGGTCGCCACAGCGGAATGAACCGCCAACTTATCCAGCATATGTTTTACGCAGCGGATGCCCTTCCAGCCACAACCCAACACTGGAAAACACCCATACACACTCAGTCACACACACTCATACGGCCAATTTAGTTCATCAATTCCCCTATAGCGCATGTGTTTGGACTGTGGGGGAAACCGGAGCACCCGGAGGAAACCCACGCGAACACGGGGAGAACATGCAAACTCCACACAGAAACACCAACTGACCCAGCCGAGGCTCGAACCAGTGAACTTCTTGCTGTGAGGCGATCGTGCTACCCACTTCACCACCGTGATGCCTTAATCTGTAATATTCTAATGATTTTTGGCATAAAAGAAAAATCTATAATTTTGCTTCATGCAATGTATTATTGCCCATTCCTACAAATATATCCATCAACTTTAAAACAATAATAGTCATATTTAACTGTATTTTATTTAGCGCCTTCACTCTAAGAAATGCTAAAAAGGGTCAAATATGGACTAACCCCAATATTGGGTTAAATTTGGTCCTGTTAATTTAATTTAAAAGATTAACCCAGCAGTTGGTTTAGTCTGTATTGCACCTAGAATTGGGTTAAAATAACGCAGCATTTGTTAGAGTGAAAAGTAACATCTCAAAGTGCTTTACAAACCAATAAAAAGGACAGAAGTAAAGGATACATACAAGGATGCTTGCATGAAACACCAGACAAAACAAAGTAATTATTATTATTAATATTTAAAACCGCATAAAAATCACAGAACGTTAGACTGGTTTTGTGCTCCAGGGTCACACGTGCCGTGGTTTATCTGTAACCTTCAGAAATGATATCAAATGATGCAAGTCTAACTATGAGAAAAGTGCAAATGAAACCTTGACTCCTGTAGAATAGCAAAAAATGAATAAAAATAATAATTAAACATCTTTAGACAAATAATAGAATGGTTTTAATAGCGTTAATTATAAAGACATTAAGCAATCTTTATCTTCAATGTTTATTTAAGACATACGAATCTTGAGTACACTGGAAAAGATAAGATTTTAATATACTATGTTTATTTAACGCAAGTTCAGTCAGGGTGTGTGTGTGTGTGTGTGTGTGTGTGTGTGTGTGTGTGTGTGTGTGATTTATCTAAACATATCCTTAATGGTTTAAAATGATTTGGATTTAAACCACAATGCTTAAAACCTGTTTAAATGAGCCTGCGTCACAACACTGCAACACAACACTATTTCAGTTGTAGTTCTATAATCATTTAACTCTATAAGGAAAAATATAAACTGTATATATATATATATATATTTATATATATTTATATCCAACTATATATGGATATAGAATATAGAAAAAGAGTTTATTCATTCATTCATTCATTTTCTTTTCGGCTTAGTCCCTTTATTAATCTGGGGTCGCCACAGCGGGATGAACCGCCAACTTATCCAGCATATGTTTTACGCAGCGGATGCCCTTCCAGCTGCAACCCATCTCTGGGAAACATCCATACACACCCATTCACACACATACACTACGGACAATTTTTTAGCTTACCCAATTCCCCTATATAGCATGTCTTTGGACTTGTGGGGGAAACCGGAGCACCCGGAGGAAACCCACGCGAACACGGGGAGAACATGCAAACTCCACACAGAAATGCCAACTGACCCAGCCGAGGCTCGAACCAGCGACCTTCTTGCTGTGAGGTGAACGTGCTAACCACTGCGCCACCGCGTCGCCAAGAGTTTATTCATCATTTATTATTTTATATATATATATATCCGTAAAGTTAATCAAGTCTTTTGATAATGGTGCTGTTTTTCTGTCTGCTTCGTCTGGGCCACTTCACCATCAGCTTCAGGAAAATATCCCCATAACCTGCAGCCAGGTGGTTCAGAAGGTTGTGACTGGTAAAACTAATTCAAACATGTTTAAATTATCAATGATAATAGATGTATTTTACTGTAATGCTCCATTAAATAGCATCTCTAAAATGTGAGTGAGGTAAAGTGCTTCATTTAGACCTAATGTTAATACATCCCTGCATTATAATATAATATAATATAATATAATATAATATAATATAATGTAAAATAACATTCTCCAATAAACCACATCCCAGAGCTTGAACAAACTCCAGAGATTCAACCTTGAGCCAGAACTTATGAAGTGCAGTTAAACACATTTAAGACCGCTTGTACTCATGTTTTCTCTTTTACTACACAGCAAACAACACTATAAATAAATATAAAAAAAATATATATATATATATAAATCAAATCTCTTTCTACAATCTTTGCCTGATCTTACGCTCCCTTTTTTCCTTAAGTGGGCCACTGGGATATATTAAAAAAAAAAAAAATTAATTATGTAGTTTATACACATTTAGAAAGTTGAATGCAAACCATATGCACACATCAAGCCCAAAAATAGCAGGATAGTATGTCAAAACTCTGTCTCTAACCTGACATTTGGTTTCTGTGTGTGTGTGTGTGTGTGCGTGCGTGTGTCAACCACGCCACTGAAGCTCCACCTGGTGGCTTTTAGCAAAAAACATCTTGACTTTTGACTTCTATAATCTTCACCCAAACTCAGATCAGCTCCTCTTCAGCATTTCAGCTCTGAGGACAGCACACTACAGCTTTTCAGATCATCACTATCATGATAACTGTGGATTTAAATGATGATTTAATGGTGTTTCCTTTGATCTGGAGAATCAGAGGCCTTCTTTTCTGAAAAACACACACATTTCTACAGCTCCACATCTGAAAACATGACACTTGTGTTTGTTTGTGTCTGAACATCGCGCATTCTGTGGCTGTTTTCATGATTTACATGATCCACGCTTGCAAGAAATGAATTAACTAAATTAAGCATTGTGTGTTTGTCTGAAGACAGATAATAGTTCCTTACTAAAATGATCTTATAGCTGTTTATATTTTCGACTAAACCAAACTTTATCTGATCAGCAAATTCTCATTTATGAGTCAAATTTTGAATATTACTAGTACAATTATACCATAAATACTGCATTAACACACCCCTTCACAACTATTACACCCCTTACTGTCACTATTTACCATATTACTGCATTAACACACCTATGATGCAAAGACAAATCTTATTCAAATGTATTGTTGTGGGAAATGTGTACGAATACATAATTAGAGAATTAACAGTATTCAATGACCCAGTCAAAAGCACACATTGACCACACAGCTCCACCACACATCAAATAACTCATGCTTTGGTGAGAGTGTACTGTAAGGTCAGATGGCATGAAGCAGAGAGCATGTCAAGTATGTGTTTTCAGAGTTTCTCAACAACAGAGCGCCACCTTCAGGCTGAATTACGCAAAGACACGAGAACTCTGCTGAACATTCATCACATTCATCATTCGTCTCACAAAGAGTATAGCTGAAAACCAAAAGTGGAAGATTGATCAATTCAAATGTAGGATAAAGGAAAACAAGCTCTTATATTTTAATTAAAGCATTTAATTAAACATTTACAATTAAATTACAATGTTTATGAATCCTGAAAATCTATTGTACCTCTTCACCCTTTCAAATGGAAAATGGGACGTCCTTCGATAGTAATGATACATGCATAAAGTCTGACAAGCTACAGTCATAAATAACTATTAAAAAAATCACAGTGAAAGGGCCGTTCACACCAAGCACGATATTGGTAAAGATGAGTATATTTGTGTCCACCCTGACGAACGATATAACGATCTGTTTTTCTCACGTGCTGCAGTTCCAAGTCATGAAGATGGATGTAGATGAATTTACACAAACACCATTAAAACATAGAAAATAACAGAAAACTAATAACAAGTACAGTGATCTTGTACTATTAACTAAACTAATATGTTTTTACGGAAAAACAACTAAGCTTCAATTCCAGCAGCAAAAACTGAAAAGAGTTCAGATTATTTTGCTTGTTTTAAGGAAAAACTCACTTCATTTTGACTCATTATTTCTGAAAACAACACAATATTTTTACTATATGCTTGTCTAGAAAATGCTTCTTGATTTAAGAGTTTAGATATTTGCTCTAGGACAAGACAAAAACTCTGAGTAAGAAAAGCACTTTTGCAATGCCGGAAGGGCGGTCCTTCTCTGATGACATCAGTTTGACGGATTGGGTGAAATATGCTTAGCCACGGCTCTCCAACTGTTTAATGCTGCAAGTGAAAGATTAATAAAGCCCCGCCCCCTACCCAGAGTTCCATTCCTGTTGGAAATACATCATTATATACTGAGATAAAAGTCTGCAGGAGCTTCCGGTTCACATGGACTCTTAACAAATCTTTCAAATTACTTTCGTTTCTGTGAAAAGCAGCAGTGTTTTGCTTTGCTTTACATTTTTTTCAAATGCAAAACAACCTGCAGTCTGAACTGGATTGCTCTGAGTTTACTCATGGTAGTTTCTCGGTCAATGATGGTGAAATCAATACATAATACAATCATTTCAGTATTTAATAATAATAACTTTTTGCAACTAAACTTATTATGTGGCAAGTTTTTGCAAAATTTGCACCAAATTTTGTGCCATTTCTTTTATTGTTTTGCTGTACAACATGCATAAATGTACACATCTTAATTCATTATACATTTTTTGACCTCAACAACCATTGATTTCTGTAATTAATGTAAAAGAAACACAGAGAGAAGAGCAGATATGCGAATATGAACTGAATATATCCTGACTGAACAAAATATGCTGCAATGTAAAACAATTTCCAACTCCACAAAATTTTGAGACATTTGCTGTATTTTGCGTTAAATTTAGTGATTGCAGAAATCGCTAAATCCTGGAGGATCGTCTGATAATATATAACCGACAGTGTTTTGCATATGTGTGTGAAAAACTTAATTAATTAATGTATACTTAGACAAGAGTCACACCTGAAAGAGCTGAACAGTTGGTTTCCACGTTATTCCTCCGATTGCATTTTCAATTCAGTTGTAAAAGATCATCAACTAACTCTACATTGAGCCTCTCATTGTGTATTTCTGACTCATATCATTTTAATCAGTGTTTATTTTGAACAAAACCCTGAGCTTACCCCATGTGACATTTACAAAACCAGTCAATCATACCATAATTTGAATAGGGAAAAGAGGTGGCACAATCACAAAAAAGAAAAACAAACCACATGACCCTATCACATGAGGAGGGAGAAAAACACAACCATTAACTCTTGTAAATACAGAAAAGGCATTTACATCCCCATCAGAAACAATTATCATCCGAACGGAGCTGATGTCTACTAATTAACTGAGGCGTTCATTTAGTCAAGTTAAAAAGGCGCAGTTAGTAAAGTTGCATCAGTCCTAGAGTTACGTTCACTTGTTCTCCACAGAGACACACACACACATCAGCGTCTGCTTGAGTGTTTTTCAGATAGTGAGCGAGTCTTTAGCTTATCTGCGCTCCTACAGCAGGAAAACATCTGACAGTTTGATATATGACGGTCTTGAAGGAGGTATGATCTCATTTTCTCTCCATGTTACCTGAGAAAATAATCATTCAATATTACTTTATTGCTGATTCAAACTTCATTTTGGCTATGTTTCAAGTCAATGTTTAACTGGTGGAGTGATGACCAGACCATCATCAATTGTTAACCAAGCAAGAGTAATTAAAGTAAAAAAGGGCAGAGAGTGAAACTGACAGCAAATGAGCAGCTCTGATCACAAAACACAAGACTGATTTAAATGAGTAGTCTAATAGAGCTTCTCTCTTTTTCTTCTGCTGAAAATGCTCATGTGTTTGCTCCTAAACTGTTCTCAAACAGGACTGTCAAACTGTGACTCTGTAAAGGATCTTTGTCACCTGTAAATCAGATTTAACCATAAAACTGGATTTGAATTGCAGGTTAATATTTACTGTGAGCAAAACGATCACTCCAAACAAAGAATTCGTATGACAAAGATGCAGATTAATAAAAAAAATACAATTGACATATAAACAGTAAAATAATTATAATATTGTAAAGAAAGCTGTCAAACCGGTCATGGCTATTTCCTCATTGTTTTGCATATGTATGAATCAGACGAGCTAAAATCAGTCGCCTAAAACCTGAAGCCTACCATTGTTTGTACAGTGGACTTTTGTATACAGTAATGCTTTGGTCCTTAATAAAGTCACTGAGCTTTTAAATGATGATGCTGGACTGCTCTAATAAGTAAATAAATTTATCTGTACTAAAATACATGTCATTGGCAGAAAGTTACATTTATTGAATAACAATACAATGTTTACTTCATTACAGAGACATTTAACACATGATTAATTTGTACCTGTTATAATAAAAAAGTAAACTTGGACTTGTAAATTTACTCAAGGACAAGCTGTCAAAATAGTACAATATTATTGTGCTTCAATATACAGGAGATGGACAATGAAGCTGAAAGGCCTGGTTTTACAGCACAGTAGTTTATCGGTATGATGTAGCTCAGTTAGTCTTGGGAATGACAGACACAAGTCCTACACAGCGGCCAGAGGAATTTTGAGCCGTTCTTCTTCAGAATAGTGTTCAGGTCACTACTGATGCTGCTGGAGGAAAACTTTTCCTGACTCTGTCCTCCATAGCACCCTGAAGTGCTCAATAATGTTTAGATCTGGGTACTGTGCAGGCCATAGGAGATGTTCAACTTCACTTTTATGTTCATCAAACCACTCTGTCTCCAGTCCTGCTGTGTGTATTGGTGCATTATCATCCTGATACACGCCACCGCCTTCAGGATACAATGTTTGACTCATTGGGTCACATGGTCCTCCAGAATGAGTCGGTGGTCCTTGGCAGTGACCCAGTGCCCATCTAGCACCAGTATTGGGTCTAGGAAACTCCATGATATTGCAGCCCAAACTATCACTGATCCCCCCCATTCTTCACTCTGGGCATCAGCAGTCTGGGTGGGATGCTTCTTTGGGGCTTCTCCACACCGTAACTCTCCGGATGTGGGAAAGACAGTGAAGGTGGACTCATCAGAGAACAATACATGTTTCATGTATTGAAACCAACATGTTAAAACCAACGTTTGACATTGGCAGGAGTGAGCAGAGGTATGGCTCCAGCAGCCGGCCATGTATATTGACCCTGTGGAGCTCCAGACCAACAGTTCTGCTGGAAACAGGAGAGTCGAGCTGCACATTTAATCCTGCAGTGAGTTGATCAGCTGTGGTCTGATGTGTTCTGGATAAATCAGGGTTATCAGCCAGACGTCCCTTTCAGACAGCTTCCTCCGGCATCCACAGTTCCTCCTGTTGGATGTGGTTCTTCTTCTTGGTGGTTTGCTGACATTACTCTGGACACCGCGGCTCTTGATCACCACACACACTTGCTGTCTTGGTCACAGACGCACAGCGAGACGCGCACCAGCAATCTGTCCTCTTCTGAACTCTGATATGTCCCCATAATGTTGTGTGCAGTGCAGTATTGAAGCAGAACTGTGCTGTTCCTCTGCTGATGAACCCTTCACACTCTGCTCTACTGCTGGACTGAAGATCAGTGAAGATTGGCCATCAGCTGCTCAAATTTAGCCATTAAACCTCCAACACTAAATTGGCCAGTGTTTCGTTTTCATTGTCCAATCCCTGTATGTGGCATCAAATAAGGATTAGCATAAAAAGTAATCTAAATGTAATCCAAAAGTCGTCAGATTATATTACTAAATATGTGCAATCTACTGACTAAATCTTTTGTCATGTAACATGTAATCAGGAACTAATTACAAAAAGTAATCTATACAGCTCTGCGGTCAGACTTAATACTCGGATTCAAGTGAAATATGTCCACTTCACAGATGCTGTCACTGTATACTTAGAAAATGTTTAAATACATGGAAAAAACAAATCCTTGATCTGGTATTTTATTCAACACGCATCTACTGATCTCCCCTGCTAAGGTCCTGGAGCATGCTGGAAACACTAAATGAAGTTCCCCGTCTGAGGAACACTGGGTTCGGCAGGCCACGGCCCAGACACGGACTCAAACTCCTGCACTGGTTTGCCAACAAATGCCTTATTTTTGACAATAACAACAACATGTGCACTGACTATTACCCAGCTGATGGAGATTTTGGGTTTCACCTGTTTGAGAACAGATATGACGAAGATGGGAATAAACTTCTCCCAGATGTCAATTTTCTTTATTATGTGGTTGGCAATCTCAATTCACCAGGAGCTGAAGACCTTCCTGAATACGTCTTAGAAGACAAATTTACTGACGAGCACAACAGCAACACAGACCGCATCATTGTCAGTCTCCATGATTGTCAGTTTGACAGAGTTTATATAACCCAACACCAGGACCGATCGAACTACGACCCAGATAACACTTACCGGATCTCCAGAGGCCTTCTCATGATCATCAAGAGGATGAGATTAGAGGACTTTCTGGAGAAAATGTGTTATTCATATATGCAGCCTGTATCGCCAATGCCTAACATCAACATCAGGCCTAAAACTACAAATACAGCAAATCCAGACACCACTGTGGTCAATTTTCCATACACACAGCCGATATCACCAAAGTCTATCAGAAAGTGCAGACCTAAAACCACAAATACTGTGAGTCCAGACTTGACCGATGTCACTGTAACATCCAGCGACCCTCCACACCATGATGCTCCTGCAGCACGGAGCAGTGAAACCATCATCACGATAGGAGACGAAACATCTATGAAAAATCCCTCAGAGAACTTACCCAAGAAGAAGAGATTCTGGGAGAGACTCTGCACCATACTTTAAACTGAAAGGTTTGAGTTGGGCACACACTGTGCAGTTTTTGTCAAAGTGTCAGCCAAATTCTGATTTGTGTAACATTTTTTTAGGCATGGTTGAATTGGTAATGTTTTGTTTGTTGTCCTGTATTTCTTTAGTGTACAGTGCGAACAATCAGTAATCGATGAATTTCTTACATGTCAGAAGTTTTTATCCATTTTGTAAAGGTATTGCATGGTCGAATCAGAGTTTGCCAGAGCTATTCTAGAATCCTCAGGAACAATTCAAAGTGCTACATTTACATTTGAACATGTTTCATGACCGTGGTAAAGTGTGATCTATATAGCAGTGGTTACCAAAGTGGGGGTTTCTGGACAATGAGAGGGGGGTCACTTGGTGATTCCCAAAAATCTAATCAATTTAATTACACTATTAGAATTGGATTGAAATCTGGGGACTGTGGAGGCCATTTGAGTACAGTGAACTCATTGTCATGTTCAAGAAACCAGTCTGAGATGATTGGCGCTTTATGACATGGTGCGTTATCCTGCTGGAAGTAGCCATCAGAAGATGGGGACACTGTGGTCATAAAGGGATGGACATGGTCAGCAACAATACTCAGGTAGGCTGTGGCGTTGACACGATGCTCAATTGGAACTAATGGACCGAAAGTGTGCCAAGAAAATATCCCCCACACCATTACACCACCACCACCAGCCTGAACCGATGATACAAGGCAAATTGTAAAACCATTGTTGACGCCAAATTCTGACCCGACCATGCGAATGTGACCATTCTCTGTAAACCCTAGAGATGGTTGTGCGTGAAAATCCCAGTAGATCAGCAGTTTCTGAAATACTCAGACCAGCCCGTCTGGCACCAACAACCATGCCACGTTCAAAGTCACTTAAATCCCCTTTCTTCCCCATTCTGATGCTCGCTTTGAAGTGGCCGGTGAGTGTATTAAAGGTGCCAAATGCAAGATTTTTCTTACACACACACACACACACACACACACACACACACACACACACACACACACACACACACACACACACACACACACACACACACACACTTTAGCTTACCCAATTCCCCTATAGCGCATGTGTTTGGACTGTGGGGGAAACCGGAGCACCCAGTGATTGCACCCAACATGCAAAGGGGAGAACATGCAAACTCCACACAGAAACACCAACTGACCCAGCCGGGGCTCGAACCAGTGACCTTCTTGCTGCAAGGCGATTGTGCTACCCACTGCGCCACCGTGATGCCACTCCAGGACTAATTGTCACTATCTAATGTTCTGTCATAGTGTATAGACCTCCTGAATTAACGATGACCTCTAAATGAAACTTAACTTAGAAGTTCTGCCACCTTTCCTCTAACAGATCATTTCATTTGATCTAAAAACGTAAGAGCCTACTCTTAAGCATTGCTGTTTTTCTCCTCATAACTGTTAGTCTTTCAAAATCATTAATCAAGTCGTAATGTTATTGTTTCTGTCAACAATCGTTCATTTATTTCATGGTTTATAAACTTACTGCAGCATTCCATCACGCCAACCCGAATGATGTTGTTGTCTTGATTTTATATACATACCAATGGTAACCGCTGACGGCTGTGATTGGTCCAACGTGAGAGCAGTCGGCTGCGATTGGTCTAATCTGAGAGCAGACTGTTGTGATTGGTCTAATCTGAG
>CAIGQV010016757.1:283270-294757 GCA_903798115.1 Danio jaintianensis
TCAATATTCAGTTTCGGTTAGAAATACGTCATCGTACTTGAATAAAATTTCACTTTTTATAAATCCCTATAGCAAGCTCCTCCCCTCAATGGGGGGAGTTAATATTCAAATATTACATAATTTAGCATGCTCATAATTTCATAATCTCCCTCTAAACTTTTGGATTTGTGACACTTTATTGCTTCTCTGATTGGGCGAAATATGCTTAGCCACACCCCTCTAACCATTAGTTTGCTGTGAGTGAAATATGAAAGGCAGAGCTCAAATATAAACCTGATGACCTACTACTTCCGGCGAGATTCTGAAATGTGCATCCGATGCACGCTACGCTATCCCATGATGCCACACCAGAGAATTCATGAATGGGAGTGAAGCGATGCAACTGAAGCAGGTAGGTCACGTGATCATGACAAAATGGCGGATGTAGTACATCCGAGTTCCATTCATATATAAAGGGGAATTGAATAAGCCAAACTGGCCGTAGTGTATGTGTATGAATGCAAGTGTGTATGGGTGTTTGGACGGGCATCCGCTGCATAAAACATATGCTGGATAAGTTGGCGGTTCATTCCGCTGTGGAGACCCCGAAAAGAAAATGAATGCATGTTTAGTAATGTTTCTTCTATTTGTGTTCAAAAATCTGACAAATAAAAACCGTATTTATAAACACTTTTAAAACGAACGGGTTTATTTTATGACATTGTACCAATGGTGTCCCCATAAGGAAGTGTTGACAGATTTAGCTCAGATTTATTTACAAATTTGTCCCTAAATATGGTTAAGTAGACACACACACAGAGAGAGAGAGAGAGAGAGAGAGAGAGAGAGAGAGAGAGAAAGAGAATTTGAAACATAACTTTATTAAACAATAATCTTTAACAATAATAAAATAAGAATTACAATCCAAGTTATTCCATTATACTCTCAAAAAGACAAAAATTATAAGGTAAAGAATAGATTTTCTTCAGAAATCTCACAAACAGCTCCATTAAAACACCAAATCTTCTTAAAGGTAAACAAATCATTAGTGTTTTTATAAAAAAGTGTAGTCAATTAAGACTCTAGATTTGATCAAACTTATAAAAATTCCAATAATGTCTTGACAAGTTCTTTTCTCCAATTTATTCCTTCTACTTATATAAATTGCAATTTTTGCCTGGCCAATTATAAAATTCAGCAACTGGCAAATAAACTTTTTTCTTTCACTGTATTTGAAACCCAAAATAAAAATCTTTTCAGAGAAATGTTCATCACAACAGTTAAAAATCGTTTTCAACACATGGAAAAGAGGTGTTAATCTATAACATTGCACAAATGTGTGAAAAATAGTTTCTCTTTGTAAGCAAAAAGGACAATCACTTTTAACTTCCATATTCAAAACAGAAACAAGAGAATTAACGGCTATAATCCCATGGAGTATTCTTCATTGCAAATCCCCAGTTCTTTTTGATATAGGCGGTTTATACAATGCTCTCCATTCCGGTTTCACATTTTCATTAAGACCAAAGAAAACCCTCCACGGTGTATCTGCTTTTTCAGCAAGATGATTTTTGTTAAAAACCATTACACAAGCTTTGTACAATAACTTTCCATTAGTAGATATTAAATCCAACCACTTCTGTGTCCACATATTTAAAAAGAAACCTTTAAACCTATCAAACTTTGGTAAAAACATTAAGCAAGGAAAGAAATCTTTTTCATCAGGCACTAACTTCCCAGAAAAATAATCTTTTATCATTAAGTTTTCTTCCATTGTAAAAACAGATTTTAACTTCATCAGAAACAGAAAAACCAAACGTACTGATTTGGTGCCTAGGGAATGAGCTACTGCTTCTACATTGTCCATATTTTCCCCTGATAATTGCAATAACTGTCTTAAAGTGTACACTTTTGATTCTTTAAGTTTAACACCCCAATTGAAAAACACATTATTGTCAGTCACATCAAAGTGAGCTCCAAGAATGAAAGGTTCCTCTAGAAGCCAGTATAATGAGTATGAGTTCTCCGATTTCTGTGTATGAAAAAGTCCCCAAACTTTAAAAAGACTCTTATAAAAAGATGGAAAAAACGATAGATCCATTTTCAAGGGATTTAGTAAAAACAGATGTTTATCCAGTCCAAGGCCTCCATATTTTTGCAGGATAATGTGGGCAACTGTTTTCCAGCTGACATTCAGTGCACCATCTAGAAGTCTCTGCAAAAACTGTAACCTAAAAGCGGCTGTTCTGCTCTGTACGTGAATTAGTCCTTGTCCTCCTTCCTCTTTTGGTAGATACAAGATACTCTGTTTAATCCAATGTAGTTTGTCCCAAAAGAAGTCCACAAGAATCGCTTGTATTTTTCCCGACAATAAGGGAGGAGGATCAACACATGCCAACTTATGCCATAATGAAGACGCAACTAGATTATTGATGACAAGAATGCGCCCTCTATATGACATTTTTGAGATCAGCCATTTCCATCTCTCTAATCGTCCTTTAATTTTTTCAAACACTCCTTCCCAGTTTTTCTGTTGAGTTATGTCATCACCTAAAAAGACTCCCAAATACTTTAAACCATTTTTTCCCCAAACCAAACCTTCAGATAGTATTGGTTTTCCATTAGCCCATTTACCTACTAAAAGGGTCTCACATTTCTTCCAATTCACTTTTGCAGAGGAAAACACAGTAAAATCATTAATTACATTGAATAAAATGTGTACATCTTTTTGACCACTAATAAAAACTATAACATCATCGGCATAAGCTGATAAACAAACATTTTTCATACTTCCACAATTTGGCAAATGTAAACCATACATTTTTTCCCTTATTTGTTGTAGCAGAGGTTCTATGGCTAATGAGTACAGCATTCCAGAAAGTGCACAACCTTGCCTCACACCTCTTTCAACCCGTAATGGAGCACATAAACCGCCATTTATCTTCAACACACTTTCAACCTCACTATAGAGAACTTGGACCATTGTAATAAAATCTTCTTTAAAACCGAAAGCCTCCAAAGTTTTCCATAAATAAAAATGCTCCACTCTATCAAGCGCTTTTTCTTGGTCCAATGAAATCAAACCAAAATTTAGGTTAAGCAATTTGGACACTTCCAAAACATCACGAATTAGAGAGATATTATCAACAATAGATCTGCGCGGAACACAGTATGATTGATCAGAGTGAATTACTTGACTCATTACTCCTGCTAATCTATTTGCCAACACCTTTGAGAGCAGTTTATAATCACAACAAAGAAGTGATACAGGTCTCCAATTCTGTATGTCTGTCAAGTCTCCTTTCTTTGGTAGGAGCGTTATCACTGCCCTCCTGCAGCTCAACGGCAACATACCAATTGACAGACTGTCATTTAGCACTTGTAACAAGTCCTCACCCAGTTCAGCCCAGAACGACTTATAAAAGTCCACTGGAAGGCCGTCAATCCCAGGTGCCTTTCCCAAAACCATGCCTTGAAGGGCCTTATACAGCTCTTCCAGACTCAAGTCACCTGAAAGAACTGCATTACCCTCTTCCGACATTTTTGGCAGGGAGCTCAAAAAAGTGCTTTCAATATCCGCATCCTCCATATACTCACTTCTATACAGATTTTTGTAGAAAGAAACTGCTCTCTTCCGAATGTCGCTAGGGTTTTCCAAAACATGGCCTTCTTCAGACCGCAAGGCCTGAATTAATCTCTTCTGGCCATTTTTTTTCTCTAAGCCAAAGAAAAATTTTGATGCTACGTCCATGTAGCGTATGTTTTGAAATCTGGATCTGATCAAAGCTCCCTCTGTTCTATAATCTATCAGATCTGCAAGTTGTGCCTTCTTTTTAAAAATAACATTAATATATTGACTTTCTCCAGTAGATTCAGCTAATTGTTGACACTCAATTAATTTATTTTCCAATTTCTCTAAAGATTTCTTAGTGACAATGCGAGTGTGTTGTTGACACAGTTGTCTAATTTGTATTTTTCCAACGACCCACCATTGTTGTATTAAATTAAAACTAGACTTAGAATTCCTATGCTTCTCCCAGAAAAACTTAAAAGTATTTCTAAAAGCACTATCGTTCAATAAGGAAATGTTAAAGTGCCAATAAGAGGAGTTCAAAATAAACCCACATTGCACCATACTGTGATCAGAAAAACCAATTGGGACAATGAAGCAATTTTTTAAAAATATTAAGCTGGTGTTTAAAACTGTATACTCTAACCTAGCAAGAGAGGCTATATTCTCTCTCATATGTACCCAAGTATACTGTCTTGCATTTCCATTCAATTGTCTCCAAATGTCACATAATTTGTTTTTTTCATTAACTGAGTAAGACGTTTCTGAGAGAGCAAATGTGGTTCAATATGGTTTCTATCTAACATATTTTCTGTACAATTGAAGTCACCGCCTAAAAACAAAAATTCTTCTTCCGAACACTTCTGTAAGGTATCACATAATACATCTAAACAAATAACTCTTTCAACAGGAGCTGTTGGGGCATAAATACAAATAAACACTAAAACATAATTTTCGAAAACAGCCTTAACTTTTAATAGTCTTCCTCTAATGATTTCATCAGTTACATAAGAAAGTGGATTAAAACTCTTAGAAAAAAGAATTGCAACTCCAGCACTTAATGAAGTATTATGGCTTAAGACAGTTAACCCATCAAATTCTTTTTTCCAATCTACAGCATTTCCTTCATCACTGTGTGTTTCTTGTAACATGAAAATATCAAGACTCTTCTGCTTCATTAATTCATTTAACATTAATCTTTTCTTAAAATCTCTAGCACCATTCACATTTAGAGCAGCCAACTTAACTTCACACATAGCAAATAGGAAAAAAGTTAGCCAAACAAAATAAAAAAATCTTTGTCATTAAAGTGAAAATCAAAATACACTATTAGTCATCATTTTTAGTTTTCTCTATATTCCTCACAATCTTCTTTAATCTGTATACTTCTTTAATTGTGAAGCATCCCTCAGCCATTAAACGTTTAGTTTTTTCTGTAAACTGAGTTAAATTTGGGAAGCATTCTTGTACACACACACACCTCTCTTATTTTTCGTTAACTTGAGGAACATTTTTATCTCTTCTGCATCGTAACTGTAAACAGAAAACTCATTTTGAGATGGCACCGTACTAGTATCTGAGAATTCACTTTCTGTCTCATTATCCTCACTGAAATTCAAATCAAGGTTTTTTTTATTTTCAGATTTGTCACACAATTTTCTTTTTTTTTAAGGGTGTTTTGAAATTCCCTATTTTTGTTTCTATTTCTGAGTTTTTACCATCAGTTTCTTGCTCTTCTTGTGTAATCTGTGCATCACCTAACTCAGTATTGCCACATTCAGGATCTTTTCCATTAGAGACTGCTAAACCCGCTGAAACAATTTCTGATTCTTTTTTTGCTACAGCATCTACACTAGGTGCCTCCGAGCCAACATCCACTACTGTCTCCCTACTGGATTCTCCTTGTACACCTGTTTCTTGTGAATCCACACTAGCCTTTCTTGTACTTGAATTGGCATCATCTGCAACTCCCTTTTCAGAGCAGTTGCGAACTAAGTGTCCAGATTTCCCACATTTAAAACACTTAGTCTTAGCAGTAGTTACAAAAATAATGTAATCAAAGTCATCTACTCGAAAACTGGGTGAAAGATCCAATTCCTCATCATCCTGCACTATCATATAAGCAAACCTCCTAAAAGACACAATGTGTTTCAAAAGAGGAGACGTCACATTAATGGGAATTTTCTTTACTGGGGAGATTAACTTGCCATAACGTGACAGAGCTTTTTCCAATATCTCGTCACTAAGAAAAGGAGGGACATTAGATAGTGTGACTTTTTTTGAAGGCATTGAGAGAGGAAGTACAGAAATGAACTCACCATCTATCACAATTCCTCTTTCGACTACCTCATTCAATTTTTCCACGCTGTTCAAAAAAATCACTGTGACGCTATTCATCCTGGACGCCGATAAAATGCATCCGTGACCTACAACTTCACCAACCGCTAAACAAATCTCCTCTACATCCGCTGCGAACGCCACCTTAACCACATGACGCTGCGTGAGTGTAGACAAAACCCGAGTATTCGGGGCCGCCATGCCCAAACCGACAAGCACCGGCCGCACACGGCCCACAAAACCACAAAGAAACGACCACCAAAAAAAAACAAAAAAGGTGAAGAAAAAAAAGACAGAAAAGCCACTCACTCACCAAGTACACGTTCACGCACACAGCACTCCGTTCACTCACACTCAAGCACTCACACCCGAAATGGCGAAAGAGAGAGAGACAGAGAGAGAGAGAGAGAGAGAGAGACACTGACTGACTTAAACAAATGAAGAGGAGAAACACTGAGATCCCACAGTGGCACGCAAAGCAGAAACAAGACACGGACTACAGCAAACTGACTACACACAGATCACACACACACACACACACACACACAAAAACACACACTTCCTCTCACACACACATACATGCAAAAACACACTCATTTTCTGTCTCACACACAAAAAACACACACACACACACAAACACACAGAGAGAAACACACACACACGCACGCACGCACGCACACACACACACGTTTTCACAGACTTTACAGACTTCAAGCAGCACTAATCTCAGACAGTTCCATCTGTGTGTCCTTCAGAGATCATGAGTCACTGTTTCTCCTGCAACTGTGTGTCTCTCATTCCCTGATGATCTCTCACACACACACACACACACACACACACACACACACACTGCCAGGATCCCTATTGGCTCGCCGGCTTACGCAAATAACACCTTCTACTTTAGTCCAGAGAGACCCCAGAGACGGACACACCCTCACTCGCACATCACAGTCAGAAAAACACACCATCAATTATTTCAAACAATTATCAATAATTAATATTCAGATTAGCGGTCGGCGATATGGCTCATTATCCAACAGCCACTGTAATGTGAAGCTTATTACGCAATATAACGACCGCAAATAAGATGTGCATAAAATATCACAGAACATTAAGCAGACCGACAGACTGGGGCAATCCATTATCACACACTGATAATTAAAACTACATGACCATAATTAACTCTACTAAACCATACAACAAACACTTAAAAAATGTTTGTTAATTAAAATAAAATATATATATACAACAGTTCTGTCTCGAGTCTCATAGCCGTGTGATATTCTGCAATATCAGCACTCATACAGCCTCTTCACACTTCTGTATTACTCCGCCCACATAGACACAGCAGATCAATAAACTCACTACAGACAAATATTGCAGCTGTTCGACAACATAATGTACTTTAGAGGCTTTTTAGTGAAGAATGTAGTTGTTTAGATTGCAACTATGCAGTTTATTTATAAGGAAAGTGGCTATTTTAAATAGGGGTGTAACGGATTACGG
Organism: Danio jaintianensis; assembly: GCA_903798115.1. Classification (NCBI taxonomy): domain Eukaryota; kingdom Metazoa; phylum Chordata; class Actinopteri; order Cypriniformes; family Danionidae; genus Danio; species Danio jaintianensis. The sequence goes on from CAIGQV010016757.1 coordinate 290,664, forward strand.
TTGATCCGTGATCCGTACGGATCACAACCCTCGGTTCGGAAACGCACGTGACCCGCGGATTAATAACTTTTTTTAAATTCGTAGGTTAATCCAACATTTATAACAATCGCAGAGAGATCGTCTCCAGCGTCATTCAAATCACGTGTAAGAAAGCATTTTAGCTTCCCTGTAAAATATAATGATGATGGAAAAAGTTGTGGTGGGACCTACCTAAATGCTTTCTTCGGTTATTAATTAAAGGTGTTTTCTGTCACTGTTTGTTTAGCTTGCATTTATGCATTCAATGTAAAGCTGCACAATTAAACGTTAAAAGATCGGGATCTCAATTCAAACCCGCACAACATGATTGATAAATGATAATGATTTGCATATGTTTATTAATCCTTCGAAGCGATGCATTCAAATCTGCGTTTGATCGAGAGAGATTCAGTTTTTACACTTTTCAGTTCGTTACAAACAATTAAATAACACAGAAGTACTGGGAGAACAATTTATAGTTCAGATATAAACACTGATGTTTATGCTGAAGATTAAAATCACCCTTTAATGGAACTTGACTCTGGTGAATTTTACATTGTGTAACCAACAGGTGGCGACAAACAACCATCAGAATGATGTCACTGAATAGGTTTTCAGAAATGATCCACCTATAATCAAACATGAAGTTTTATGTGTGAATTTTTGAATCATTAATTGAAAATAAATATAATATTTTTGTAAAAGATGTTATATTTCTATATTTAGCATTATCAGCAACAGTAGCAAAGATGATTTTTCATATTGAATATTTTCCTTTTTTTCAGCTGGTTCTTTCTTGATTTTTATTTTTATTAAAGTTACAGGTTCTAAGTTCTGTTTGTTAAAGCCGATGGTTTTTGCAGTAACATTCTTGTATAAAGGAAAAGCAAATGACATTGTCTCCTCCCTTTTTAGCTGATCCAAAAAATGGTCCGATCCGTGACTCAAACAAAAGTGTGATCCGAACCATGAGATTTGTGATCCGTTACACCACTAATTTTAAATATTTATAATTTCGGAGATTCAGCACATTGGCGGCCATCAGCCTGTCATCAGTGTGCGAATTATACATTGACGATCGGGAGGGGGGGGGGTTTGGGTTGGGGGTCATCTAATTTATTCATAAAATGTATTTAAGTTTTCAGTGTTTTGTGGGATAGGCTATTTAGTGTATTCTGACCTGATTAGCTATTTCGGCTTACTTTAGGACAAACTATGCAAACAATGCATTTAATTTAATTTTACTTTTAGGCAATATCTAGAAACAAACACCTATTTTATGAGAAAACGTGGTTTTCTCCACTTCTTGTGAACTCTTATGGTGTCTATTGGTGCTCTAAATCATACTGTTTTTTCTCGCATGGATTGATTGGCGCGATTATGCATTCACAATGGTATGAACCGTTATAGGGGTGGTCAAATGGATGTCTATTATTTTAATTGTTAACATTATTATGTAAAATACAGATCAGAGTGAACTTTTTTCCTCAGTTTCAAAAGGCTGACCCCCCCCACACACATCTTGTTTTGATGGCAACAGAGACTGCATAATAAGTCCTTAGGGGAGAAAAGCTCAGCGTTTTCATTTTGTATTTCTAAGTACAGCTGATCAAATCATTATTAAACAGGTAAGTGACACTCTCTCGATCTCTCTCTTTTGTATGTTGTACTGCTGTATTTATACCACAGTAATCTGCTAGTGCTTGCTTGGCTTTGCCTTTTTTGGGGTTAATTATTGTGATCTCCCGATTGTAACAGAGAGATACTGGGAAATCTCTGTAGACTGATGGCATTTCATGCCGTTCAGCCTTATAATCTTAAAATGTGAGCAAAATCACCTGTTTTGTCATCACTTTAGACATTACGCTATTCAAATACTAGCTCTAAAGGGACGTCTAAAGTGAGCCAACGCACGCCTCCCACCAGTGCCGATATACAGCCATATTGCACTGCTACTCGTGTGATACTGCTCATATATATATATATATATATATATATATATATATATATATATATATATATATATATATATACACACACACACACACACATTTCATCTATTTGCCAAATAAATATTTCTGATTTACAGTTTAGTTTGATTTATACTAAAATAAAAAGCTAATCTTTTTACTTTTACTTTTGGGAGGAGTGGGAGGAGCCAGAACCAGGAGTCAAAAGTGGGAAGAGCATACAGCAAGAGGAAACAGAATTAGGAGGAGCCAAGAGCAGGATGAGTTAGAACTGGGAGGAGTCTATGGTAGGACGTGTCAGAAATGGGAGGGGCTTATAGAAGAAGGAGCCAGAACTGGGAGGAGAATACAGCATGAGGTGTCAGAAATGGGAGGAGCAAAAAGCAGGAGGAGCCAAGAGCAGGAGGAGTCAGAACTGGTAGGAGCATATAGCAGGATGTATCAGAAATGGGAGGAGCCTATTGCAGGAAAAGCCAGAAGCCAGAAGAAGTAGGAGTCAATGGCTGTTTCTCAATTTCAAGAACGCAGAGAACGGACTTGCGTTCTTGTGAAGACCGGTCTTGCCTGGTCACCTGGGAAGAACAAACTCGGGAGACCGCGAGAACACAGAACGCGTCCTGTGAGAAATGAGATGCCGCGTTCTTCCTGATGGTCACATGACCTTCACGTATTTTTAACTGGAAATTATATAAACTTTACAGCATTCATACAACAATTTACTGTTTTCCCCTTTTCACAATATATACTAGCCATAAAGACTTTGCACAGTACAAATAAAACAGATTTTAATAAGAATTTCAACAAATAAACACCATTAATGTGTTTATGCCTTACCATGAGCGTCTCATTGAGGGAAACTCCTGAGATAAATAAGTTATATCTCTGAACTTTAATAATAAATCTATATGAAATGCATCCTCAATACCAAGAGCATATCCGGGAACTTTCAGCGTCCTCCGTTCTTGTGGTCTTGAGTTTTGGAACTGAACTTTGGCAGTTGATGATGACGTTACACGAGGACGCAAGAACGCTGAAGAACGCATATTGAGAAACAGCCAATGACATGAAAGGCAGAAGTAGGAGGAGCCAAGAGCAATAGTCAGACATAAGAGGAGCCAAGAGCAGGAGAATTTAGAAGAAGGAGGCTACAGCAGGAGGAGCCAAGAGTAGGAGGAGCCAGATGAAAGAGGAGAAATAGAAAGAGCCAATAGTAGGAGGAGCCATAAGTAAGAGGAGTCAAGGGCAGGAGGAGCCAAAAATGCTCTAGGTAAAAGAACTGAATTGCAGGAATATCCATGGTACAGAGCAAGCGGGAAACAATAATGTAAAAACAAAAACAGTAACACTGTGAAGGAACACGCAATGACAAGGAAGAACACAGTCTTCAATGAAGCAAAACAGCAACACAACAGACCGACTGAAAGAAGGCCAGACAAGACACGGAAGAAACTGAGATAATTACACATCAAGGAAACTAAAGTGTGTCAGGAAGCGCAACCAATAAAACACACTAAACAGGCCAGACATGTGACAAAACACACATGAATGAAACGTTCAGAGTTTGTTCCTAAGCTTCATTTTAATGATGTAGAACTAAATAAAGTTTAAGGAGTATAATGAATGATTATTGCGTATAAATACACTAAATGCATCCTTCTCTCAGATGAATCCGCCTTCAGGTGTTGTGAAATGTCGAAGTCTCATTACTGTCCTGCTGCGCTGCACACTGACGATAAAAGCACTGTTTTATGTTGAGAGACAAACGTGGAGGAGATCCAAAGAAGAGCTGTCAGAGCGCACAAACACACTGCTGTGATCAAGCCTGAGCGCGCGTTTGTGTATGTGTGTGTGTGGAGCTCTCGCTGCTGGAGCGTCCAGAATCAAATAGAGGCGAGCGCTTCATCTGGAGAGACTCCCGAAGCATCAGACAGCGGCAGCGCGCCGGCGTGTGTGTGTGCGCGTGTATGTGTGTGTGTGTGATAATCAGCCCGCAGTAATTGCTATAATTCACCCTCATGCAGAGAAAACTCCTCAGTTCTCAATTCAGCCTCTGTGTTCCAGACACAAACAAACACACCACTGTCATCAGCGCACACACACACACAC
>CAIGQV010016757.1:334516-346643 GCA_903798115.1 Danio jaintianensis
CACACTCAAAAAAAACATGCACACACACATACTAAAACACTTGCACATACTAAAAACACATGCACACACACTAACAACACATGCACACACACTAACAACACATCCACACACACTAGCACACACACACTGAAGCTGAACTGAAAGATAGACGTCTCCTGATCATCAAATGAAGAGTGAGATGCTGTTGTTTGAATGGATTCTGGTGTCTGTCTGTTGTGTTTTGTCCAGATAATGTGAAGATTGGACCTGACGGTGCCGTTCTGACCATCGCTAATGTCCGTCTCAATAACCAGGGTGGATATCGCTGCATCGCCACTAATGCTCAGGGGAAATCCACCATCACCGCTAACCTGAGCGTCAAACGTACGTCTTCACCTGGCAGAGTAATACTAGTGAAATACTGCACTAAACTAATATCAATATAAACATTCCAAAGGCAAAAGGAGCAGTTAAAATAGTAGCAGAATTAACTTGAGGAAACAAACAAACATGTAATGTCCCCACTATTCACAAAAACAAACTAGTGTGTGTATGTGTGTGTGTTCAGATCCTCCAAAGGTGCGTGTGTCCCCCGCGGGGCCCCTGACTCTGCGAGTGGGTAAAAGTGTGACTCTAAACTGCAGCGCCTCTGGAAAACCGCGGCCCTCCGTCAGCTGGATCAGACGACACGCTGGACGAGAGACGGAGCTCGTTTCTACGACGACAGACTCCACTACATCACTACAGGTGAGAATTAGTGTTTAAACCCCACGACACAGTGAAAACTAGCAGCGATAAAAGCCGACAGTGTTGTCACTTGATCCTGTTTGTGCCAACAATCTGCCCGTAAATGTAAACAACTGTCAACCGCAAATTAAAACATGTGTCCTGCACATCTTCTTTAGAACATGAGCCTCTCCACACCAGCAGGGGGCAGTGTCTGTATTGTCATTACAGATAGAGAAACTAGAACTAGTGCTTCACACATACACACCGCTAAGTCGAGGTCACACTAGAATTTAGGTCATGTAAATTCTGTCTTACGATGCTATGAAAAGGAACAAGCTGAAAAAAAAGATGATGCGACACATAAAATAAGTGACTACTACATATTTTAAATTTCAATACACATATGTCACGTTTCGCTGATCGGTGTATTGGCAAATCGCGTGACAGAAATTAGCAGGTCACAACAAACAAAATAGCACAACAGATGCTAACAGCAGAAGTGAAGTGAGTCTTGCTAAGTATCATTGTACCAGCCTGATCTCACGAGGAAACAACTACTTTACATTTTGTCAGTGTAGTGGCTGATTTGTGCGAATTCGTACAAGCCCAGTCGTATGAAAATGTATGGTATTTAAAAGGAGGCGTGGCACCAAACTCCACCCCTAAACACAATCGTCATTGGGGGATGAGATCATACAAATGAGATCGCACAGATTCATACGAATTACCATGAGATAGCGTTGGTTTAACTCGTACTCGAAATTGCTCCTTTGCTTTGAACTCATCCGAGACGAATAAAAGTAATGTACAGTTCACCGAAAATACTTTTCTTTGCATTGCAATTAAAACATGGCCATACAGCATGTCTCGGCCATATAACATTACTAGAAAGATGACTATAAATTGTGTTTTAGTTTAAATCCGGTATGTTTATGCAGTTTATGGTATAAAAAAATATTATTTTAAAAAAGTACATTATTTTTATTTATTTATTTACTCTGCTCTCCCTTTTCGAAACATGCCCATTGTTATGAAAGCATGGTGTGCTCTGATTGGTCAGCCATTCAATGCGCTGTGATTGGCCGAATACCTCAGGCATGTGATGGAAACACTTTTATAAACTTCTAAAACATAATCCAGAAAATGCAGATGATAAAACGAGATTAAAGACCGATCTCTTTAGTAAAGCATACACTCATTGCATCGCATAACGGTATGATGCATGAATGTGCTCCACGCAGGAGAGCTGGCTCGACATCACCTGTAGGACACACTCCTCAATACACCAGACATTGTGTTAGAAACTCTCATTTGCTTTACATGTTTGTTTCTATGTTTGTTTATTTAACTGCTATTTTCATCTATAACACTCCATTCTTGCATCTGGTTTAAATACACTATGAACAGCAGCTACGCTAATTATTCTCTTTATTCTCTATTTCCACCTGGGGATACTCATCCCGAGGTCCCTAGAGACTATGCAGCGCCATTGATGCGATCCAAGACCTGTGAAGAGATGATCCCAAGGTGTCCATAATCCTGGACCAGGTCGTATCCCGAGCTGATGCTGTGGTTGTCATGGAGAAATGGAGTGCACGAGACTGATTCCTGAATGACCACTGTGATAAACGAGTCCCCACATTGATCCTGCGGGCCAACCTGTTCACCCGCCGGTGCCCTACTCACACCTGCAGCTTCTCCACGATGGACGTCCAGCTTCTTCAGCCTCCAGCGCCTAGACTGCAGCTCTGAACAGGAAGTTTGGCCAGATGAATAATGGTCGTGCCTAACAGAGCCTAGTTTCTCTCCAGGTTTTTTCCCTTCACTTCGTCAATTGGTGAAGTTTTTTTTCCTCGCCACTGTCGCCACTGGCTTGCTGGGATCGGGACTTGTGGAGCTGTGCTTCGGTGGATTTGCTCTACAGTGTTTGAACTTTCAGCAGTGAAGATTAAACCACACTGAACTAAACTACACTGAACTTCAACTCTGAAATCTGGACTTCACTAGAACTATGTTCAGCTGCTTTGACACCATCTACATTGTGAAAAGCGCTATATAAATAAACTTGACTTGAATTGAAAAAACTGATCAATTAAATATGCCAGCGTACCAGATTGCTAAGGTTTTATTTAATAAACAAAGTAGTTTCGACTTTACCTAAACACACAGTGCTTTCACCACATGGTGGCGGTAGCAACAAATCTACAAGTTACGTCTTTTTTCTTTGCGCATACATTTGAGTGCTGATTTGACACATTTCTCACAAAACTGATTTAGATTTGAGCTTGAATGATGCATTTTGGGAAAGTCAAATTTTTTATGAAGTTTATCTCTGAGTTTGAGACTTACGAATCGTATATATGCAATTATACAACAACTTATAATACGTTAAAGACAAAGAAAAACAAGAGATTTTATATTGAATCGACTGACCCTTTTAATGCTGGGTTCACAGCAGACATGAAGCATCACATCACTCACTCTAGATTACTTTCGAGATTTGAATTTTACTATTTTTTTTTAACTTGCGCAGATCGAGACGTGATTGAAAAGCTAATTCCATTTGTTTGCGGTAAACTCACGAACCACGCATGTCTCTTTGTTTCTGTAAGGTGACCATGGCGACTGCAGAGGATGCTGGGATGTATGTGTGCCGTGCTCAGAATGGGGAGGGGCTAGCTGAGGAGGGGGTGGAGCTTGTGATGGAGGGCGGGGCTTTCCCTCAAGCTTCAGTGAGTGAGACGGAGCTGACGGCGGTGGAGGGTCAGAGCGTCAGCATGTACTGCCAAGCCTCCGGTAAACACACCATCACCAAAACATCCATCTCAAGACTACAATCAACATCTGGAGTTTCTCAGAGTCACTGCAGAGTGTTCTTTAATACAGCATAATGCGTTAGTTGACATAAAAATGGACATTATCTCATGATTTGCTCATTCTCAGGGCAGGTGGATATAATCTTCCTCTTTCAGAATCCAATCAGAGTCATTTTAAAATGATCTTAGACGTTTCCAGCTCTACAAAGGCAACAGTATTTTTATCAGCAGTCCAAACTAAGTCCAAGAAAATGCATCTATCCATAATAACAAATACCTCACATGAGTCCAGGGGATAAATAAAAGTCTCCTTTAGTAAATCTACGCACTTCTGTTTGAAAGAAAAACCATATTTTAATATTTAAGAACCATTAAATATTTAAGAACCATTTTGTGTAACTTCTGGCGAGTAACATCCTTCATTTTCTGTCCAGCAGATGGCACGAATGCACCAAAGAAATGCAACAAAAACTAATATATATATATATATATATATACTAACAGGAGCCCCCTCACAAAGTGTTTCTTTTAGGCTCTCCAGAGCTGCACATCTGGCTCTGATTGTGGGTTTGTGGTCTTCAGGTTCTCCTGCTCCAGTGTTATCGTGGTCGAAGCTGCGAGCTCCTCTGCCGTGGCAGCACAAGGTGGACGGAGGAACACTGACCCTCAGCAACGTCGGCCGGCAGGACTCAGGTCAGGCCTGACACAATTATTAAATAATTATTGGTATTTAATTTAACAGAGATTTCTGCAATTCCTTCAATAGACACAAGAAGAGGGAGATGTAAATTAAAATATAGAGGATATATATCGTATATATGTATTGAATATATGGCAATATATGCAAATCACATATTTAACATAAGTTCATGTTTGGATTTCACAGATATATATATATATATTTTGCACATCTACATGTATTCAACATATATTCAAAATACTGCAAAAATGGCAATTTACTTCATAAATGTTCAAATACAATTTCAATTTTGAATTATAATTTTAGATATACAATATATGTTAACATTTGGCCATATACAGACATGGACAAAATTATTGGCACCCTTCCACTGAAGAGAGAAAACCCCACAGTGGGCACTGAAATAACTTCCAACTTAAAAAAAGTAATGATTAATTTAAAGAAAAATCACTCAAATAAATCAGATATTGCTTTTGAATTGTGGCTTACCAAAAGCATTGAAAAAGGCCAACTAATGAAACTGGCCTGGACAATATTGAAGGGTACCAACAACTTTGTCCATGTTTCTATTAGGTTTCTGTGTGGGCCCCAAAACAGACAATACATTACAATTATAAGCGCAATCATTTCTCTTTTCTCTCTCTCAGGTCAGTACATCTGCAACGCCACCAGTGCCCTGGGCTTCAGCGAGGCGTACGTGCAGCTGGAGGTGGACTGTGAGTCTCAAACACACACACTCTTATCACCGCTGACCTCCACACACACACACAGAGACACACACAGACTCTCACTCACACACACAAACACATATGAGCCTGAAGCGTGGTCCAGAATCAGCTGCTGGACTCTGAACACATCCAAAAACATCCAAATGTTTGCATGACAAACTGCACGTAAATCCAGCAGGACATGACAAACAGAGCAGCCTTTGAGCAATAAACTGACTTTCCAACTAATGAAGGGAGGAAACTGTGCATTAATAAAAACACAAACCCCAAACATCACTCGTTTTACAAAAACAAACATATTTTACCCTCAAATCATTTACAAAAGTGTTTTTTTACAATTGTGATTATTAAATTAAATTTCATTCAACAGAAATACAGTAAAATTACTTAAATATATATAACTATTTGTTTATAATTTACCTTTATATTCCTATATATAGAGATATCATTCACTTTAAGTTATAAAAATACTAAAAATATATTTATCTAAGTGAAAGAGTCTACATTCATTAATTTTCCTTTGGCTTAGTCTCTTCTTCAGGGGTCGCCACAGCGGAATGAACCGCCAACTATTCCAGCATATGTTTTACACAGCGGATGCCCTTCCAGGTGCAACCCAGTACTGGGAAACACCCATACACACTCATTCTCTCACACACACACACACACACACTCATACACTATGGCCAATTTAGCCTACCCAATTCCCCTATAGCGCATGTGTTTGGACTGTGGGGGAAACCGGAGCACCCGGAGGAAACCCACGCCAACACGGGGAGAACATGCAAACTTGTGAGGCCACAGTGCTAACCACTGAGCCACCCCTAAAAGAGACTTTAAAACGTTAATTATAAAACTACATATTAAAAAAATATTATGTACAAAAATATAATATTTTTATTATTTAATTTTGAAAATATATTTGTATTATTGGTTACGTTACATGTAAAAACAATACAGTAATAAGACTTTAAAACACCAGTTTAATAAATCGAAAAACAGTATTTTTACATTAGTATTACATTAATATTTTTACACTTTAAGAATTCAAATATGCTTAAAAATTATTACTGTACTATTAATAAATAAAATCATAAATATTATTTATTACTATACTACAGGAGTCTGTTGAATGCTTGATTCTGATTGGCTGACGATCATTGTAATGAAAAAAAACACATCAATAATAATAATAATGTAGGACAATGTTATCTTCTGAGCACTTCCTGACCCAGAGCTCTACATGCCGTATATACAGATTAATGACAGTTTAAAGCAATGCTACTTGTGTACTGTCTCTCATTGAGTGCGCGATTCAACGTTACTACTAGGGCGGCACGATATTGGAACAATCTGACATTACAATATTTTGTTTTGCTGCAATATATATTGCGATATGAATACGATTTCACCAGATGGCTTGAATGACTATTTGTGAAAAAAAGTCATTAGTTTAGATTGATTGTGTTGATTTTGTAAGGCTGTGAATCATGTATAAAAAATAAAATTGCAAGAATAATTATAATAGAGCAAAGAAGAAAGTCAAACAGAATTGAGATGCAGATGTTAAATAATGTAATGTAAAATAACACTGTATAGTCTTCATTGTTCATTCTTTCATTTTCTTTTTGGCTTAGTAGCTTTATTTATCAGGGGTCGCCACAGCGGAATGAACCGCCAACTATTCCAGCATATGTTTTACACAGCGGATGCCCTTCCAGCCGCAACCCATCACTGGGAAACACCCATACACACTCATTCACACACATACACTACGGATAATTTAGCTTACCCAATTCCCCTATAGCGCAAGTGTTTGGACTGTGGGGGAAACCGGAGCACCCGGAGGAAACCCACGCCAACACGGGGAGAACATGCAAACTCCACACAGAAATGCCAACTGACCCAGCCGAGGCTCGAACCAGCGACCTTCTTGCTGTGAGGCGACAGCGCTACCCACTGTGTCACTTAGTCTTCATTATATAAAAAAAATCAGTAACAGTTACAAACACGTACGTTATTGTGCCCGAATGCTTTACACTTTCTTAAATTTCCTTTAAAACACATGCAAATGATAAAGTTAAACTCTGTCATGGTTATACGTTGCAATGACTCAATTGTTGATTGACTATAATCCCAACTTAACATTGCATATCCTTCGATGTGACTATAGCAGACACAAACATTGCGATATCGATGCTGACACGATATATTGTGCAGCTCTAGTGACTACGGTAATTTTCATTCAGCAATTAATACTTTTAAAAAAGTAACTCAAATATTATTACTTTTTTTAAATAATGCATTAATTTACTCGTTACTCATAAAAGTAATATTATTACATAACTCGCGTTACTTGTAATGCGTTACATCACGGTATAACAATATCAACAGCACAACACTCACAATACTCCACTGATTCAGTGGTTGCCTAGCGACATAAAACGCACAGTACACTTCTTTTTTTCCTGTCAACAAAAGAGGCAGCTCTCAGCTCGCATTCACAGACGTTTGGTGTGATCATCCCTTAAGTTTTATTTATTTTGTCTATTAACTACTGTATATTTTTCCTCCTCAGCTCCTCCATATGTCACTGTCCTAACAGAAGTGGTTGTTTTGCGTGTGGGCGACGCTCTCCGCCTTCAGTGTCTCGCTCACGGCTCTCATCCAATCCGTTTCCGCTGGATACGTATGCGCGGAGCCATGTCAGCAGGGGCGGAGTCAACAAAAGACGGCCTTCTGAAGATCCCGCAGCTGAAGAGCTCGGACAGCGGCACCTATAAATGCGTAGCGACCAATCACGTGGGCTCTAGCGAAGCGCTCAGCAGAGTCGTAGTCAAAGGTCAGTGAAAATCATCACTATATAGCTGTGGTTCTGATGCTGTGTTCACAACAGATGAAGCGTCAAGCGTGAGTGATTTACATGTTAAGTCAATGCAAAGGCACGAATAGACATCCTGCAGCGCTATTCGCGCAAATGGCGCGGCGCGAATTGAGCGTTTTGCGCGTTTGACACACTTAACACGCGAATCGCTCGAGTTCGAAAATCTGAAGTTAAGCGGACATTCGCGCCGCGTTAACCAATCATGAGCTTGTGGGGCGTGATTATGAGGTAGCACCTGTTGTTGGTGTCCCGAGGGGAAATCCTCTTGCCGACACCGGACAACAGCTCATCAAACTGGGCTTGGCTCAGTCGGAAGCACCGCTGAAAGCTTCCATCATCCAGGTATAGTTTCTGGAGGAGTTGATGAACTCACAGAGCTGGTGCACCTCTGAATGGATCTAGTGGACTCAGGCACGGCTCCAAACGAATGTACGCTGTTTTCAATCTTCCTAAAACACAGCTATTCTCTCAATAAAATCCATGTTAGCCATTTAGCAACGAAGCTAGAGTCACCGGGCAGACAGAAGCCCCGCCCATGACGCGAATCCGCGTCTACGGTGAAGTGATTTTCACGCGCGAATGAAGCGTATTTGACGCGCGAATGAAGCGAGTAAACTAAAATGTTCACGCGTCTATTTACGCGCGAATAGGGCGATTTATTCGCGCGTTCCGCGTCTGGTGTGAACACAGCATGATAGTTTTCACGTGTCGTCACAGCATTATAGGAACGCCCCCTAGTGGGCAAAACAGTACTATCTCCCACTGACTGCTGTTCTTCATTCAGTGCTTTAAATAAACATCTCTAATCTCACTTTCTCTCCCAACAGCTTAATTACAGAGTGACCAGCCGATCATATAAACCTGTCCAGTCACTTTGAGGACATTAAAGACTTCAGATCTACAAGAGGACAAAGTTCAGAGGCAAAACATTAGTGTAAAGTCTTACTCTGGTGTTCAGAACGCTGGAAAACATGTTTTGTCTGTTTAATACTCTACTATTTTCTGAAATGGCATGGAGTAGTGTGACACTCGAGTCAAACTAATGTATAATAAAGTTCATAAGAGTGTGTGTTTGTGGTGTTTGTGAATCTGCTTGTCGTTATTAAACAGGGAAATAAACATCTTCTATTGGATTTCTACTAGGGATGCTCCAATCGGTCGGCCGAAGATCGGTATCGGTCAATAATCACATTTAATGCCTCGATCGGTACTTGCCAATCTGGCCGATCTCATGAAGCGATCTCAGGGGTTGGTTTATGAGGAACTGACAAAGAAAAGACGAATAATGAAATTCAATACAATTAGTTAGGAAATGATATGCACAAGTTTGAACAATACGTTATACATAAAACAAATCCAATTAGGGTTTTATTGCAACATCCCAACAAACACACAACGTTGCCTCAACGTAGCGACCTTCCCACAACGTTGTACCAACCTTGTAAAAAGGTTGCGGATCTACGTTGCTGCTGAAGGTTGTCACAACGGTGTCATAATGTTGCCATTTAAACGGCCGTTGCTTTAGGTTGTGCTTAGGCGGCATGGATGACCACTGTACAACATTTACTCGTCATTAATGAATCAGTTTCAACAGACCGTTGGGCGTCTCGTTCAACAATGACCAAGGAGACGTGAGTATTGCTTTAATTCTTCTTGCTGAATAAGACATCAGTGGTCATTTGTGTAGTCCTGTTGTGTCAAGCTCTGATCTGTCCTCTCTTGTTCTCTGCCTATTTTGACTTGTGTCTGCTGTGGATCCATCTCTGAAACTGGATTCTCTGTTGGATTTGTTTCTTTCTCTGACTGCTTTCTCTGCACCAACAACTACGCCTGGTGTTCGGCTGCGCTGCCCGGTCTGCTGTATCCTCCAGTCCAGAGCTTCGATGCCCAGCGTCTGCATTTTAATTTGCTTTCCTGTTTACTTTTCTTGTTTGTTTACTTTACTTTCTCAATTGACATATTAATTTAGCCTATCCTTTTAGTTTAATTATATATAGTTAATTATTTTATATAATCTAAACATTATTGTATACTGTTTGCTTATAATTAGATGTGTACTGTATGTATTAAATGTTGTGAAATATATAATAAAACAGTTTGATTATATACATTTGTGTGGCATTTTTACACTTCAAAGTTTACATATGCAGTTATTAAATTAAAAAGGAAAAATGAATGAACAGTATTTAATATTAAGCAATATTGGAAAATTATTACTGCGTATCCTGTATTCTAGGCAGTATTGATAAACTGCCAATAAAAAAACAATACATGTAGCAAGAACGTCGTCTCACGGTTGCTGAATGTTACACGACAACGTTGCTACAGCCTTCTCACGTCTTACATTTCTACGTTGTAACAATGTAGTGAGCACGTAAGTGGCGACGTTGCCTTTAAAAAAATTTACGTTGTACAGACATCGCTACAACGTAGATGTGTTTGTTGGGATACTGTATGCGGTACAATAAAAAAGTACTTTCCCCCACAACAGATGATGTTTTTCTTTTGTAGAACCACTTGAGTCTAAGTAAAAGGTGCAGATTTCTTCTTTTTTTGGTGAACTACACCTAATACAGTATATAGTCTGAACACAAACACTTCAACATGAGCACAACACACTTTTATGAACCACGAACTGAACTCATCGTTTACTGAACAATAACAGAATTACAGAACTAATGCATTATTAAAGAAAATAACATTTTATTTGGACTGGAAAGCGTCACAACAGCGCCTCCTGACGCACGAGCGACGCCCTCGGGTCACTTCACAAATACTTTTTTCGGGGGGGGGGGTTCATTTCTCCAATTCAATAAACTTTTAACTTGATTACATTTCTGAAATTTAGTTTTCATCCATGTTTCAAGTGTGAAATGTTGGATAATCAGCACTAATGTTGCAGTGGTTTGGACGAGGGTTCAATGCTTTATACTTTAAATTATAGGATCTCCCCCCTCTGCTACTTTCTACATGAAAATAACGCCTAAAACACCGTTTAAGTCGGACATTTTAACGATCAAACAATCAAATTCAACAATCAAAAAGAAAAGAATACAAATAATACAAACATAGAATAGAAAAAAGGAAGGATATACATTAATATGTACAGTAGAACTCAGTATATTTGAGCGTATTCATATGAACCTTCAAACCTGACCAAAGCGAGACGCGTCATGGCGTCATTTCCAAGATGGCGGCTGGTTTGCGCGGAGATAACGTGAAACACAAATACACTTTAAAGTAATTTTACAGCAAATCCTACAATTAAAGTTTATTTCTATGACGGTAACTTTTAAGTGCAATATATGGTGTTACATTAGCCCATACATCTATACTTTGTTTTGTTTTTCCATCAATTGTTTGAAACATTTTCTGCTCTTTTAGTATTTGTTTTAGCCATAATTGGCAGGGTAACATCTTAAATATGTGACTGTGACGTGTGAAGATCACGACAGCTCAAGATCAACTTCCAAAAGATGACCGAAACAACTTTATTTACAAAAGGAGTGTCCAAGATCAGCAATAAAATATCATGATGAATTGTAAATATTACGTCTTTGATTCAAAGACACACACTGATCTGAACATTACGGGGAATTTAAAGATAGCACAAAAACAGAATGCATATCTAACCAGTAATTAAAGCTGAATAGACATTCTTGTTTTAGCTTTTATGCTTTTGAGAACCATGTAGCAATGCACGTTGGTATTTTTATATACACACCATTTATGTAATTACAAAATTGAACTACGAGGATTCTGAGACAGCGTGTTTCTTCTTGTGGGACTTCAAAAGCCATGGAAAAGTGAATCTCTCGCTGCAGATGGAGCAGTGGTACGGTTTTTCCCCTGTGTGAATTCGCTCATGATTCCGAAGAGTGTCTGGTCGTGTGAAACACTGGTCGCAGTGTGAGCATTTATACGGTTTTTCCCCTGTATGGACTCTCTGATGAATTCTGAAAGAAAGACTTCTTGTAAAGCTCTTGCCACAGTCGGGACACAAGTACGGTTTCTCTCCGGTGTGAATTTTCTCATGGGTTTTCTGGTGTGACTTACTTCGGAAACGTTTGTCGCAGTGCGAACACGGATACGGCCGCTCTCCGGTGTGCATCCACTCGTGTTCTTTCAAGGCAGACCCACTAGGGAGAATTTTCGGACAGTGTGAACACTGAAATGTACTGTCTCCAGTGTGAATACTCTTGTGGGCTTTCAAGGCATTCGAATTAGAGAAGCATTTCTGACAGTGCGAACACTGATACGGTTTCTCTCCGGTGTGAATTCTCTCGTGGGC
>CAIGQV010016757.1:431643-443204 GCA_903798115.1 Danio jaintianensis
GATCACGAGTCCAACACTCTAACCACCAGGCCACGACTGCCCCGTCGACTGCACCAGGACTGCCCATATGCTTTTACATATGTCATTCACCAAAAAATAACATTAAATTAAAGGTCCAGTGAAATTAAAGGTTTTAAATGTTAGTTTTAAGGATATTTATAATCTAGTGTGTTTCAAATATAAGTATCCTGTGCTTAAGAATGTAGGTATGGGCCGGTATAAGATTCTGACAGTAGGGCTGGGTCGATTAATCGAAATCGACATTCAGAACCTGTAATCAATCTAATTTTTCCATGCCAATTCTTTCAATTACTTTCCCTACCGTGTGTTGAGTCACGTGACCCCACTTTGTCAAGGCTAATTTATACTTATTATATTATGATTTAAACTTATATTATTCTGATATTATACTTCTGTCAAGTGCATGTGTACGGCCCGCCGCAGCCTACGCATACCTGCACACCTCTCAAAAAAATGTAACTACATGTCACAACGACACATAGCAAAATGACGAGGGTGGGCAGCACGGAGAGCCGCATTGCAATGTGCGTTTTAATTTCAGTTGTTCGGCATCAGTGGTGTAAAGTAACAAATTACAAATACTCAAACTGCTGTACTTGAGTAGTTTTTCTCAGGAATTGTAATTTACTTAGTAGTTTTATAAATGAGTACTTTTAATTTCCCTTGAGTACATCTTCAGTGCAGTATCGGTACTTTTACTCCACTACTTTCCTTCGACCTGCAGTCACTACTTTATTTATTCTTGTCTATGGGGATTAGAATAATCAGTCCTGTGATTCCTGTCCAATCAAATCGCACATAGAAGGTAAATCACATCATGATGAACTACCTCAGACATGGGCGATTTATAATTGCAGCAAATTGTTTGGAAGCATTAAGTGTCCCAAGAAGATGTCCAAAATCTTTACACACATTGACCCAGAGACTGTTTAGATGCACGTCACTGATGAGAAGATGACGGATGTTTACTGTATGATGACCGAAATGGCCTTAAACACCCAGCAGGCACAGGATGTCAACATGACTCCAGATTGATGTTGTACTCCAACGTTGCATTCTTTTTGGAAATGAAAATCGAGTTGACATCAGAACCCAACGTCAAGCCGACATCAATGTCCAACGTCCAACCTAAAATCAACCAAATGTCAACGTCTAATGATGTTTCAGCTTGATGTTGTGTGGATGTTTCCAATATGACGTCTATCAGACGTTGGATTTTGGTTGCCATACCTGATGAAAAAATGTCAGTATTTGACGTCAATATGACGTTGGTTTAAGATGTTGGCTCGACGTTGGATTTTGGTCACTTTCTAACACAACCTAAAATCAACCAAATATGAACGTCATTTGACGTCATTATTGGACATCAAAATAACGTTGTCCTTAGACGCTGGCTAGACATTGAATTTTGGTCACCTGACATCACAACCTAAATCTAACCTAATATTAACATCTTATGACATTGTGTGCCTGCTGGGCAATAGCTAAATGCACTACAGAATGTTACGTTTACACACATCCACAGATTACATGTAAATGCATCAGCTTTTTACAGCGTAATACTCACTACTCTTGAATACTTTTGAAAGGTCTACTTTTTACTCATTTTATGAATAACGTAAAACGTAAAAAAAAACACTAAAAACTTACACATACCGTAGGAATGATATAGCAGAAAATGTTGGCGGTTTTAAAACCTTGACTTTTCCAAACCACGGTATTGACCTGATTCTTCAATGCGGAAGTGCGCTCGTTTTTGCGGTTGTTTTATAACTTCCAGTTCATTTGGCTATGAGAGAAATGACTAGGAATAATAGGCGGCAGAACAAGCTCTACAAACAAGTGTTTGCATGACTATACAGACAAAGCAGAATCATATAATAAGTTTGCAACATCAAGCAGCAGAACGAGCCGTTTTTAACATCTAAAAAATAATGGAAGTGAATGAGACCGGAAGTCTTGAGCCAAAAAGATTCAAATGGCTGCGCCCGCTCATACGTGAAGAATAAGGTGAATACCTTGAAAATGGTTATCGTCCCATGCCTATATGAATGGCTGTATATTATATGTTTCGTTATCATATATTGATGAAGCCTTCATGACTGAAATATGGGGCGTTTTCCACCAAGACAACCCAGGGTGATGAAATATAAGGGTGCTTTCACACTAGCACTTTTGGTCCGCACCTGGGTTTGTATGACATCAGAGTACGGTACGTTTAGCTAGTGTGAACGTGTCTTCTGAACTCGGGTGCGCACCCACGAACCGTACCCGAGTCCGCCTGAAAGAGGTGGTCTGGGGTACGGTTCACGCGAACTCTGGTCCGGTTCACTTCTAGTAAGAATGCAATCGGTATAAAAGTGAACCGCCAACTGTACAACAAACTATCGTTTTCATAACGTTCATTCGTGTGTGTGTGTGTGTGTGTCTGTGTATCAACTACTGTACCTTGCTGACAAGCGGGACTGAGCCAGGGCAATCACAGTGATAATGTCTGCATGTCTCCTCCAAAATCAGCTTCTGCAGACATCGCGTGATGTTCTGAAGGTTTATAATATTTTTGCGGCAGATAGACACAAGACGGTTTCTGTGTGTCCAAAACCAAAAGATTCAGTAAAAGCAGAATGACCGCGATGTGCGGACGTCTCTTCATTTTGGCGCTTTGCTTTCGTGTCCGTCACCTGGCAACAGCTGTACACACAACAGCAGCTCGATGACGCAAGTGTACCGGGGTTCAGGAGGAAAAAAGACAGTGTGAACACAAACCAACCGAGAAGGTGGTAAATCGAACTTGGGAACCAAGTGTGAAAGCACCCATAATTGGGTAAACTGGCAGTGGGCTGGTTATAGAGGCCAAAACAAAGACAGACATTCCAACACGGCCTTTAACCATGGCCTCTAGTGTCTGTCGCTAGAACACCTTTTCGGGTTCAGAGGAGTGAGGTTTACCTGCACAGCACTTCACTAGCTGCCCTCTGCTACACAAATACTTAGCATATTTCATAAATATCTGCAAACATATTATGGAATTTTTGATTTAGAAGAATCAAAAACGTACTTACAGCACCTTAAAGGAGTTAATCCACGGTCCGGCTGAAGAGTTATGTTATGTTTTGTTTTCTCAGGCTTCCACCTGGAGCGTCAGAGATGATCTTTCCAAACAGAAGTCCAGACGCGCGCAGCACTCGGAGCTCAGCCTCAGTTTGCTGTGTTTTACTGACTCTCAGCAGAGTGTGGGCTCTGTGGATAAAGCCTCTGCGGAGTCTGACGGTAACACTGGAGAACAACAGACGGCGACGAGGACCAGCTCCATCATTGTGCAGGACTGCAGGAGCTTAGAAGAGACGGCAGAAGAAAACACTGCGGAGAAAATGCAGAGCGACTATGACGAAGAGAGTGAGGAAGAGGAGAAGGATGATCACTGTGATGATGATGACTTCGTTCCTTCAGGTTTGTTTGCTTTGTAAATGGTTTTGCACAATCACAAACGGTGTTGAGGTGATGATGCGTTACATGGAACGTCAGTTAATAGCAAAGTAAAACGTTTTTTATTGATTTCTTTGGTTTATTTTGTACTTATTGGTTACTTTTTCTCATTTATTGACTGACATTTATTCTCCTGTTTCCATATTTAACAATGAACTGCAAATATCAAAATAGTTAAGATGCTAAACTCACTTCAATTCAAGTTTATTTGTATAGCAAATCACTACACATTTTTAAATAGAAGTTTATGCTGGTTAAACCAAACTGGTTAAAAATTCATTCAAATATGTGATAAAACAGTTAAACAAATCACATTATTTTAATTCAAGTTTATATGAATGAATTACTGACTGTCTTTAGAAAGGTTTACGTGTTTTTTTTGTTCGTCCTTCCTCTGAACAGTACATATTAGCATTGGTACGTGCAGGGGCCTGTTTCAGTAAGGAGGTTCAACCAACTCGGAGTTTAAACTTGAACTCTGAGTTGACTTACCGAGAGATTAAAAACCTCAGAGTTTTCGGTTTCAGAACAGCTGATCTGAGTTAGGTCAATCAAGTCTGAGTAGACTAATGCTGCGGTCACACTAGAGTTTGAGCATGCAAAATTCTGTCGTACTGCGCTGCGAAAAGGGGCGGGATTAAACAAGATGATTAGACGTTTAAAAAAAGCGAGCGATTGGTCTATATTTAAAATTTCTGTCCAGAGAGGTCATGTTTTGATCATCGATTGGTCTCATGCAGTCACGTGATGCGCAGAACTTTACACCGCAGCGAACTGCGAAACTTGTTGCACAAGCTTGCGTTTCCGATCTGACGCATTCGTGTGCGTATGAATGGAAGTCTATGGGGAGAAAAGTCCAGTGTGACCGCGGCTTAATTCAGAGTTAAGCGTGCACACCACGGCTATAAAAAGGCATTATCAATGGAGCACAGATATTACGAGTCACTATGGCAACATCTGAAAAAAAGAGAGCAGCATTTCTTTCTCCAGCTGAACTTGATGTGCTCATGCAAAGTTTTAGCAAGTATGATCATATATTTAATAAAATAGCAACATCACTGCATCGGCGAAACAGAGACAGTGTGGGAAAACATCTGCTCAAGTTAATATGTAAGTTTACATTTAAAATATGTAAAGTATTTAAATATTTAAGTATAATAAAAAAAATAAGTATTGTAATGTGTGACGTTTATAGACCTTTCACTTAAAAAAGTGGGGAATTGGCCATAATTTAGAAGTCATTTCAGATGTAATTGCATTAAATTACATAAAATACTGCATCGTTTCTACAACAAATTTGACAACAAGAATGCAGATAACCTTCACTTAATGTTCAGTGGAAATGTTTAATTTAAGGTTCCCACTTTTACACACGTTGATCAGTTTAAGAGAACATTTCTAAAATTGAGTTTTTAATAGATGTAAAAGTGCACTGGTGTGTCTGCCTTTATTATTGATCAAGTGGTAGAGGCTGATATGACATTTAGAATGTAAGCAGTGCTTAAGAATAGTTTTTAGAACGAGTAATAATCCCATTAATCTAGTTACAGTACATGTCCCTGTCCAAGGTCAGTGAATTTAAACTAATTATTTATTTTTTGCAATAATGTCAAAGGTAAAACTTAAACTATGGTATTGAATCTAATTGTAATTTTCCCAAAAAAAGGACAAGCCATTCTCGTAACATTGTTCTTTGTGTGACTGAAATGTAGGCAATGAATGACTAAGGCTAAGGCGAGAAATACCGCTTCATCTTTAAAAATGGGGAGGAGACTGACAGAAACTCAGAGTTTAGAGAATAAACCCTCCTCCTGACCAGGTTAGGTTCACAGAGTAAGTTACAACAGTAACTGAGTAGTAAAGGTTACCTCTCTTTCAGAAACAGGCTTGACTTACCCTGCTTTCTCCAGTTTGACAAACCTGCCATTTTGAAATGGAAAACCCAGAGTTTCTCTCATTTCAGGGTTAACATACTCTGAGTTTTCACTTAACCTCCTTTCTGAAACGGGGCCCAGAGCTGTTTACAGTGGTAAATAAAAGTCAACAGGATATCACTGCTGTTCATAAGCACACGTTTACTGCATTTTTATTTGGATCATCATTAAACTGCAGTGACTTCTTTGAGTTTTAACTGGAAAGAAAACAGTTTTTAAATTGTAGTTTTGTGAAATATTTTTACTTCAAAGTAAAACAAAAGAGTGAAACATTTGAAAATTTCGACGATGTAATTTTTGCAATGGTGAAAAAAAATCCTAAATAATACTTAAGAATGTGAGTTGTTGTTGTTATTATTATTCAGCTCTGGACAAGATTTTTAATGTAGCTGCATTAATGTTTTTCTGTTTAAATCCAGCGACATGCACATTAAAATGAAGTATTTTATTCCCTTCAGATGAAAACAAAGGTTCGTCTGATGAAGAAACCGCCTCGACCTCAAAACAGAAGCCGAAGACCAACATTTTCTCCTGCTATGACTGCGGAAAAACATTTAGCAAGTTCGGAAATCTATCGAAACACGAGCGAAAACACTCTGAGCAGAAGGTCTTTATCTGCAAGAGATGCGGCATCAGCTTTCCCACCTTAAAAGAGCGCAGAGTTCACTCAAAAGTGCACATGGTGAGGAAGGAGTTTCACTGCGAGCTATGCGGGAAGGTTTCTTTCTCCTCCGGCAATCTGAAAACGCACATGAAAACACACACCAAAGAAAAGCCGTTCCACTGCAGCGAATGCGACAAGCACTTCAGCACCAAACAGTCAATGATGGTCCACAAGAGAATCCACACCGGCGAACGGCCGTATAAATGCCCTCACTGCGTCAAGACCTTCCGAGACGGCTCGCATTTTAAAACGCATATGCGATCGCACGCCAGCGAGCGGCCGTATCAGTGCAGCGAGTGCGGAAAAACCTTCAAGCAACCCATTTGTTTAATTTCACACCAGAAAATACATTCAGAAAAAATGCATAAGTGTCTACACTGCGACAAGCGTTTCAGACAGATCGCGCACTTGAGACGCCATGAGCGAATGCATTCTGGAGAAAAGCCGTATTTGTGTTTCCACTGCGGGAAGAGTTTTTCAGATCCGGCACATTTCAGGGTCCACCAGAGAGTCCATACTGGAGAACGGCCGTACCAGTGCAGTGTCTGCGGGAAGAGCTTCCGCCAGCACACCAATCTACTGAAGCACAAGAGGATTCACACTGGAGAAAGACCTTTTAAGTGTTCACACTGCGACAAGATGTTTGCGCGATCGGATGTGCTGAAGATCCACGAAAGAGTTCATACTGGAGAGAAACCGTACTGCTGCTCCATCTGCGGAGAGAGGTTCGCGTATTTAGGAGGATTTCAGACGCACCAGAATAAACATGTGAAAGAACAGGCGGCTCCAGAATCAACATAGAGTCTTTACAGTGTTCAGTGCATCGGTTGATCATGAAACTGTGCATGTTTGACCCTTGTGTGCTGTTGGGGATGTTTTCATCCACCCTTCTTTGATTTTGAGTAATGATTTGGCCACAACTTTCCAAAACAAATGAAAAGATTTTTGGTGACAAATCGTTTTTGGACAGATATTTTGGGAAAATGCTTTGAGAATTGAAAAAAAAAAAAACCTCTATACACAAATTGACTCCCCTTTGGTTATGTTGGTGCTGCTTTTACCCCATTGACTTCCAATATAATGACACTTTTTGATTGCAAAGCCATGACTGCATATAATCATGCATTCTTGATGGTTAGTGGTTTTTCCTGTTGGGAAGAGGGACATTTGCAGTTCAACGACCAGCCAGAAACCTTTTTGCACAGGCCTATCTAAAGGGTCAATGCTGCCAACTGATGATCAACAGTAAAAATCACACATTGTCCCTCTTCCCAACAGGGAAAACCAGCAACAATCAAGAATGCATGATTATATGCTGTCATGGCTTTTCAATCAAAAAATATTATTATAATGGAAGTCAATGGCACAAAAACAGCCCCCAAAATAACCAAAGTGGAGTCAATCTGAACAATACACAAGGATTAATGCCAGTAGAAGAGGCAGTAGTAACACTGAGCTTTCCTTAAAATAATGAGTGAAAAGTGAGTCTTTCCAGCATTCAGTGCATTGGTTGATCATGAATCTGCATATTTAAAGGGATAGTTCACCTGAAAATTCTGCCATCGTTCACTCTCCCTTCTCTTGTTCCAAACCGGTTTAAGTTTCTTTTTTCTGTTGAACACAAAGGAAGATATTCCGATTTTGAATGGTTTACCTCCAATAATACTGGGTTGCGCATGTTTGTAATGAGGCAAAAGACGAATATGTTTGCAATGAGGCATTTTGTTAAAGAACAGCAAACCCCAAAGGACAACTATGACAATAAAAAACAGGAAAAAATGCATATGAAATGTATTATTTTGGAACATTTCATGTGTGTTTTACTTGTTTACTTCTGTAAGGAACTATTTAAAGGCATTCGAAGACTCCAAAATACACTGAAATGTTTTAAAAACTGTGCAGAGTAATGAGATGCATTTTAAACTCACTCAAGTCAAATTCAGCAGCGGGAAATCATTAATTATTTCATAGTGTTTTAGACATCGGAGGTAAAGGAGCAGTCGGTAACTTTAAATGCTTTTAAAATGACTTATTTTTAAAAAATGTCATTACTTCATCTGTATTTACAGCTGAAAATGTTTCCAATACACTCTTTGCTTTGCTTCATTGGTGGTCATTACACCAACGTGTTTGTATTTCCACTGTGGATAAAGACAGTTTCCTTTGATTTCCTACTGTTCTTTTATAATATATCATGCATAATCATTTTGATTTATTTCTAAACCTTTTGTCACGTGAGTAGTTTTGATGACACGTCAGCTCTGATACCTTTTGCATTGATTACGAAATGTAAATAATAGTAATAATGGAAAAATAAGTGCATGTTTCGTGTATATAAAACCCTCAGACGTGGAATAAATAAACACAATAGAAAAATTGAGAGAGAGAATAAAAAATATGAAGTGGACTAAAATGTTTTTGCTTCCTGACTCTGATGGAGGTTTATTAAGCCAACTTTATTTTTCATTTTAATTCTATGCAACTGCAATATTCAATTCATGTTTATTTATATAGCGCTTTTCACAATGTAGATTGTGTCAAAGCAGCTTAACGTAGTTCTAGTGAAGTCCAGATTTCAGAGTTGAAGTTCAGTGTAGTTTAGTTCAGTGTGGGTTAAATTTCACTGCTGAAAGTTCAAACACTAGAGCAAGTCCCCACAAGTCCAGACAGTGGCGAGGAAAAATATGGGGCCTATTGGTATGTAAAGTTGTTTCTTTCGTTTTTTAATGCAAATTTAATGCAAACCAAAAAAATATATACATATAAAAATGTTCAAAAATCTGTATCAATCAAATCAGCGATCATGCTGTTTACTACTTTTAGGTTTACACCCACACAGCTTTTTATCAAATTGTTGAAAATGGATCTTTTGTGTTTAGGAAGGGAGGGACTCTTTGTGGTTTGATGATTCCAATGCTAGTAATGCAGTGAGGATAGCAGAGAGAGAAAAAAAACATCTCTGAAATGGCAGGAATGTTATTGAAGAATCATTTTCAGCGTCCTTAATAACTCGAGAAGAGCATAAAGCTTTCGCGTCCTTTAATAACACAGACTTGTATATAAATACTTGAGCTTAAAATGGAGCCAAAATGGGCACTTCTCTTGGGTGAGTAGCTTTTACTGCATGTTCACAGATGTTGTGAATATTAAAGTTGGATTATACTGCAGCTAGGAATGTGTCTGCAACAAAAGGACATAACGATATATTGTTGTTCACGACGTAGCTTACGCAGAGGTTATGTGTCATTTTTCACACGTCAATGAAAGTGCCAGCGTTTTTACAATGTAAGCTGTGTAGGAAGGCGCTCAGCGTGCGTCTATATATAATCACTGAGAGTCGGAGGAGCGCTCACAGCTCAGTGTTTTGAGTTGCGCAAAACTTCTTAGGTAAAATAACTCTTAAGAGAAGTAGCATAAGGCTTTTAGGACCTTTAATGGCAGATTTTAGGAATTTGATATATTACGAGCTTATAGACAAATGCAGATATTGTGTTGTTTCCTAACATGGAGCTTAACTTGGCTCATCTTTTGGCACAGTAGTCCCACAGTTTCCACTGCTGGAAATGTGCCAGAAACATGAAGAACAGTTTCAAAGATTCCATTGTAAGAAATATGAAACCATACAGATGTTGTTCATATGGGCTATAATCTACACAGTCGTGCATAGTTAAAAAGGGCTCGCATTCTCCTTCACTTCTGCCCACACTCGGACATCATTAAATAGTTAGCTGTGTTAACTGATAATCACTGATATTTAAAAATATTCTTCATATTCGATTCCTAAAGGTTTTTATCTGGCCTTTGTGATTTAGCAATGCAGCATCGGTCAATAAAATGAACAATTAAACAAATTTGGTAAGCATCTCTCTACGATTTTTATTATTTGCTAATTTTGTCTTCAATTAGACCAAATAAATCGACAAAAATACATTTTCACCTACAAATGAAGTATTCATTAAGGGAATCAAAACAAACCTGAGTCCTCTGTGAAGTTGAGAAATGACCGTTAGAGTGGATATGATTGATACGCTTAATCGAGTTTATAACGTTCATCCAGCTAAACTGTATATTTAAGGATGTTCATCATATGCCTAATATCAGTGAGTGAAGTCATTACGAGTGTGTTTGTATATTTTCGGTCTCTTTCAGGTTTCTTTCTGTTGCCATACAGTGAATATATCACAGGATTGATATTCGACTGTGGGGATGGTTGGTGTACAACTACAGAGGGAAGTTACACCGACATTAGAGATGATGAAGCAGTACTATGTCATGGTATTGGACTGAATTCATTTTGTACATTTCCATTCAGTCTTTAGCAGACGCATTTTTATACACAGTGACTTATAAATTTCAAATGACTACTTACATTTTATTATTTATGTAGCAGAAAGTTTAACCCGTTCATCATTTTTTTGTTTGGTGAATTATAGCTTTAATAAGTAATTGTACTGTTGTAAAATTTTAATATTGCTCAAAATAGATACATAAAAATTGTACTATTGTTTGGCACCATTGAAAAAAAATAAAAAATCATTACATGAGTTTACCTTTGTTAACTTTTTTTTTTGTCCATGTAAAAGAGTATGTTTCAAGACCTGTGATTGGCTGCGTTCCTGCTGTTTTTCCGCCTGCATGCACTCATGAGCTTGGGATCAAAGTTTAAGTTAACAGAGAAAGTTGTAGGTCAATGTCGTGATACCAACAAAGCCTGATTGTGTTGGTTTGTTTGTGTCAACTCAAATCTAATCCTGTGATCCTAAATTTGTTTATGAAGCTAGAACAGAGACGCTGTTCCCAATGCATCTTGGAAGTCATAACAGGAAGAGTAGAGGTTTAAGGTCAGTTAGCAATGGACAATAATGTGCTGGAACGGGAAAGGGAAAGCATTAAAAGAGCCAAACACAGGGTGGCCATGAAATCATTGAGAATATAAACAGAGTTTTCCTCTTTCTAGGTCTCACACCTTTTTTTCCATTAAAGCAGAGACTGCATGATTGCATCGAATAATCCTAAAATTATGTTTATTTTCAAGATCTGAGGTGAACTATCTGCAGCAGCTTCGGGATGTTTATAAATGTCTTGCAAATTGGTATTTAAACTCACATTGGGAGCATTTAACACTGAATAAAGCACATAACGCCGCAGAAATAGAAACCGTTTCTAAACAAAATATTTTACGCATCAATGTCACGGATGTTTAGGACAAAAATGGTTTTAACATGGAAAAGTATCGCAGCATCGCATCATGTGTAGTTAGGACATGGTGTAATGCGGTAACAACAAAATGTGGAAAAAGTGGGGCACTGTGAACACTTTCAGGATGCACTGTAATTGTATGATTCATATACTAAACTTTCTTTCCCTCCTGTCAGGTGTACAGTGTAAGAATGGACCTTCTGCATCTGCTGATACAGATTTAGAGATCTCTGGTGATACAGATTTAGAGATCTCTG
>CAIGQV010016757.1:507343-534956 GCA_903798115.1 Danio jaintianensis
GAGCCGGGCTGGGGCCGGCAGGGCAAGGCGTCTTGGAGGCGCCGGCAGGGCAAGGAGCCGGGCTGGGGCCAGCAGGGCTAGGAGCCTGGGTGGCACTGACACTGGCGAGCGCTCTGGGGCTGGAGCCGACACTGGCGGGCGCTCTGGGGCTGGAGCCATCTTGGCTGAAGAGACCTTCCTCTTCAATCTCCGCTTTTGGGTGCGGGTTAACCCTTGGGGATTGGTCATGGGCTGGGAGGTGGTGCTGGTGAGAGGGGTTCATTCCCCCTGCAGGATCTCCCTCTCCTTCCTGAGGCAAGCATGTTCAATCACCTCCCAATAAGTCCACTTCCCAAGCTCACCCAGCTCCTCCCAATCAAATGGCTCATCCAATCATCCAAAGAGGTAGTGGTCTGTTATATCATCACTTTGTGGTATAATGTCTACATCAATGTGGATGTTAAAGTCTCCTACAATTAGTATTTTATCAGTTTTAACTAGTAAGTCAGAAATAAAATCAGAAAACTCTTTTAGAAAATTGACATAGGGTCCCGGGGGTCTATATATGGTGATTAAAGCGAGAGATAATATAGGTTTTTTCATAATATCTGGAAGCATAACATTAAGTGCCAATACTTCAAAAGAGTTAAACATAAGTCCGTTTCTCTGATTAACATTAAGAATATCACTAAAGATTGATGCAACTCCACCACCACGACCAGTCTGACGAGCCTCATGCTTATATAAGAATCCTGAAGGAGTTGCTTCATTTAAACTAATATAGTCATTTTGTTTCAGCCAGGTTTCAGTGAGACAGAGTGCATTAAGATTGTTGTCTGTTATTATTTCATTTATGATAAGTGCTTTAGGTGCTAGTGACCTGATGTTTAGGAGACCAAGCTTTAACAAATTTGTATTTTCACTTTTTTGCAGTTTTTCTGGTTTGACTCTTAATAGATTTTTTCTAGAGCACACAGTAAGTTTATTTCCTGATCTAATAATACGAGGAACAGACACAGTCTCTATGGGGTTAGCCAGATATGCATTACTGTGATTTAAGCGGGACGAGCAAGAGTCTATATGGCTAAAATGTGAATTTTCACTTACTAGTCAGACAGAACGAAGCATCCTGGAGATGTTGTCCAACAGGAGTTCAGCTCCAGCTCTGCTGGGGTGTAGCCCATCAGCACGGAAAAACCTAGGCCGCTCCCAGAAAAGATTCCAGTTATTGGCAAAGAGCAATTTCTGTTCTTTACACTATGTTAATAGCCATTCATTCAGAGCAAAAAGTCTACTGAACCTTTCATTTCCTCGGCGGTAGGTAGGAAGCGGTCTAAAAAACGATGATCTGCGTGGCGGGCGAGTTGCGTCGAACGGTCTCGATCAGGCTCCTGAAGTCCCTCTTCAGGATCTCCGTCTGCCGCAGCCCAGTGTCGTTCGTCCCCACGTGGAGGACGACAGCTCCGATGCTCTCGCCAGCGCTCAGGATAGCGGGAACCTTAGCAGAAACATCCTTAACACGAGCACCGGGAAAGCAGTGAGTGCGTACATTGTTACCTTTAGTGGAAGCAGCGCGGACGTGGCTAATGATGGAGTCACCGATGATTGCCACATCGCGACCCGTCTCGCGGAGGGGGGCGAAGCGGTTCTCCGTGGGGATCTCGAACACAGGAGGAGGAGACGTTCTGCCCCGAGACCTGGTATACACCTTACGCGGCTGCACCCAGGGGCCACGGTAGCCGGGTGCCGGAGTGAACGACCCCTGGACGAGCCGCGTCCTCAGTGCGCTGGGCCTGGACAGAGAAACACACGGGGTTGAGGTGGACAGAGTGTTGAGATTGTATCGCACACTTACCTCAGATGAGCGAGCCGCTGCCTGGGATACATCGAGCAGGGCCCGTTGTTCCCGGAGCGGTGCTTGCTTCATCTCGAGATTGCGAATCTGGATTTCCACTGCTTCCAGCTCCAGCTCCAATGCCTCCACCGATGCTAGTCCTGCACTCAAGGATAGACACACAAACGACATTGTACAGGGTGAAGAGCAAAGACAGTAAGTGAGACAGTAAGTGAAAGAAGTCAGTAGCTTTAGCTGACCAGCGGTGCTAGTAGGCTAAAGCTACAAGCGGATGCTCGAGAGACAGAACGTTTTAAAGTAGATTTGTTTGTATAAATGTATTAAGGGTTTATTCACCCTAAGTAGGAGAGACAAATACTAGCGAATAGGGAAGTATTTTATGGTAAAAATGTCAATTGCGAATCTACGCGACAAAGCTCCAAACACACACAGCGAGGCAACCGTAACAGCAACAACGACATTCAAAATTGTTAAACTTTTTTCCACTGTGTCGGTTAATACTGAATGTTTGTTGTTGTTATTACATGGAGATATGATGAAGATTACAGCAATGTGATGGTGTAAAAACTGCATTGCTTTATCAATACATCCCTGCACTGGGCTAACGTATATACTTTTTACACTCACCACACTGGCTGCTTAATTCCTTTAACACTTATAACCCAATCACTGCAGATTAGCATCATGCAAAGGAGGGGTTTGGAAAAATCAATTGCTGAATAAATCATATGGAAGTCGCTGTGATGATTAGGCTAATAACTGTATATTATAAGACAATGATTTTTTTTTTTTTTTTTTCCTTTTATGCTATCAGCTTGTTGCTGAACATTTTATAATCCATGATAAGGGCACTTTAACTTTAACCTTACATTTTAGCAAGTACATTTTTAATGGGTCCTTTCTTATTGCTGTTTTTTTTAATAACTCTTACTATTTATGAAGTTATTATGAAGCATGCTGGATTGTGTTTTTTAATATTGTTTGTAAGTGATTTGTCTCCTTATGTGTTTGTTATATCATGATGCTACTGCCCTAATTTAATTGCCCCTAATGGGATTAATAAAGTTGTTAAACAATCTGGCCATTTAGAATGACTTTTTGACCTTTGTAGGGCATAAGTAACTTTTTTCATGTTGATTCAGATGTGATAAAGATTAACCACAAAGCTCAATATAACTTATTGGATTTTCAGGATCTATTAATCAAATGTGTTAAAGTGTTTGTGTTTTGTTTTCTTATTTTTTCTAAATATGTCAATGTGAAAGGATGGCATATTTAGCAGGACTACTGGCCAATGTTCTGAAAGAGAAACAAGAAAAAGATATCAAAATGATAAAGAAGAACACTGAAACTGTAAAAAAGGAACTACAAGAGAAACAGGATGAACTCATCAATGAGAAAGACATCCTCTGTGTCCAGATCGCTGCTCTGTGCTACAATTTAGGTGAGAATCATCAATAAACATCTGCATAAATGAGCAGTATTCAATGTAAAATACTATTTTTATATCCATAAATTAATCTGTAAAAAAATTATTTTTTCTGAAAAATTAAAGAATGATAATATAAATTAAGTAAATGAAGGATGATTAGGAAAATAAAACATTCAGTAGTCTACGGGTTAAAATGTAAATGAATAAATGAAGAAAGAAGGGAGGATTCAAAGTAACCATCTCCAGACCCAGAACCATCAAACAACACCACTTTATCAAAATGATAATAGCCACCAGGCAATCTTTTTTTTTTTACCAGACAAAAGGAAGGAAATTATTATTAGAATGAAAAGGATGATTATATAATACAGATTACCTCAGGATATGGGAGTCTAAATAAGCAAACAAAACAGTTAATTAACGAGTTTTAAATGATTGGCTAAATAAGAAAACAAATCTCGCCCAAAAAGACAATTTACTAATTGTAATTTACTCCCTGTCTTCCCACCAAAAAGAGGAGGAAATTATTAAAAGAAACACAGGGACACCTGTGTCACAAATACCAGAATAATGCTGTTATGAAATTATTTGTATTGACACTTTACTGAGAAAGTTTAATGACAAATTCAATGTGTTCCACTGAAAAAAGTGATCAGAAAAATATTTATGACACAGTTATAATGTCCTCATGACAATCATGTTTATGACAGATTAATGACAGGTTATAATGTATTTGTTTGTCAAGTTGTCTGAAAGATATCTTAATGTCATCTTTGCATTTAGAACAACATAACAGGAAATGACACTTAATGACAGTTGTCATAAAATCTCAAATTAATGATGTCTCATGATTATAAAGGTGTCATGAACACCCCTTCAAGTAAAGTGTTACTAAATAGAAATAACATAGGTCACAGGATATAACAGTACAATATGTACAGTGAACTTGTTTACAGGTAGGTTTTATTTGTGCAATCATAATGTTTCCTTTAACGAATGTGCAAGAAAGTTCCATTTAAAATCTTACATGCTTGATTGATGTAAAGTAAAGTTTACTTCATTATGTCTAAAGTTTTTTACAGGATAGATGCATATTCATTAATGTATGATGTGTATTAAGCTCAATGAATACAGTTTCGTGTTCTCAAGTAAAACTAATACTTTTGCATGTTTATATCTTTAAGGTCATGGTCCATTCTCTCATCTGTTTGAGAAATTCATCTCTAAAACCCAACCTGGTAAGTGCCTGAGGTTCTCACTCTTTTATATACACAATTAAGCATTAGTATAATAATTAGAAATAGTCTATGTCGGTGAACAGATATATTGAATCACTATTGCACATGTGGAGCACATTTTCATATTTACCTTACTGAAAAATGAGGAATCTGAAAGGAATTATATGTTGTGTTATAACGCATTGAGTTACTATTAATAATATTTGTCACTAATATTTGTCACTTGTAGTACTCACACATGGGTTTCAGTTCTAGATTTGATTGTCATATGTACACAATGACAGTGACATTTTACAAATTAAAATATTTGCTTAGGCTTTTTGTAATTTTTTCCAGTTTAAGTAATAAGGTCCCAAGACTCTACTCACTCTACTCACATTTTTATAACATTTTTTGAACCAATTTCTCATAAACTCCTCAAGTGTAAACTGTGTCATTATGCAACTTTTTTTTATAGCATGAGTTCTGATCTGTTTTTTGACAGTAATTTATCTTGATATTTATTTGTTATTTGTCAGATGGTAACACAGCTGGTCAAGAGGATAACGGAAATGATCAACCCGGAACAGGTCACTATTGTCACCTCTGTTTCATTGAAAGGCACAGTATGTAATTTTGGCCCCTAGAGGGTGTGTATTCACAACAAACATCATTATCGGAATTGTGGTCTTCATCCTCCTCCTGCAGAAATCATGTTGATGATGAGTAAAGTATTCAACACTTATTATCATGGTAGTATGAAACTAAAAATCATAAAGCGAAACAAGAGAAACACTGAAACATTTGCTGATGAGAGATGAGTGTGGCACAGCAGGGCTTTTATCATGGCACAGTCCAGCAGTTCTTCCACTCGTCATGTGGTGAAGAAGCAGTGCTGTTTTATCAGACTAAACACATTTTAGCCTTCTGTTATAATGCTGCACTGTGCAGTCGAATAAAACACACAGCATATTAGAGCCTTGCTGCTCATTCCCCGTCTTCTAAAAAACAAAACCAGAAATAGAGAGTGTATGACGTTATTAGCAAGAATACGCAACACATCACACACTCCAACACTAGTTAAATTGATTATTTATCTGGATTTGAACATTCTTACAAACATTTTGGGGATAATATAAGTACATAAATCAGCAAAAATATATAACTGTATTCAAGTGGTTTCTGGATCTATATCTTAAAAATTGTGCCTTTAATGTGTTTTTTTGAGATTGATGGCAAACAAATAATTATAATAACACTTCTTTGCTTTTCCTCCCTTTTTTCAGTTAAAAATTGGAAGGTGAGCAACAAAACTCTCATTGGAAAACTCTCTGTATTCTTGTTTGGTCTTATCTTTGTAGTGCGCTTAACATTATATATATATATCTTGCGAGTCATGTGTGTGTACATTACCATTTTCCTACTGTAGATGTAAACCCAATTTTTGCATAATTCAACATAATGCCTAAACAAAAGCTCATGAACACACCAAGTCACTATACACTCAAAGGGTTAAAATATATTTTAAGTTTAACTTTAAAAATTAACCCAATGATTGTGTTTTTCCAAATTTGATTAATAAATTTGACATTTAATGCTTTTTTAGAATTGCACAGCAATCTGGCTCAAATCAGTGCTGTTAAAGAAACATCTATGTTAAAAACATTTAAGCTTTACCTAAAACTTCCATTTACAATCACAAATGAGCTCATAGTGAACAACAAAAATAAGATAACTTTATATTCTGTAGAAACTTGCAGAAAGAGAATATACAGTCTCTTTATTTTGAAGTCAAAGTTTCTTGATAGATGACTGTATTTACATTGTTTATGTCCTGGGATTTATAAAATGCTTTGTTTTTAATGTCCTTAGAGGGCCTCAATCTGGATATTTCTGGACATCGTACAGAAGAATGATGAACTCAAACAGGAGCTGGATCAGAACGATCTCACCTTTATTAAGACGTTAATTGAGGGGAAATCTGAAGGCACACAATATCCTGTAAATCAGCATTTCAGATAATGGCCAATAATTTAACACATTTGAGCTGAGAATCTCTTTTAATTATTCTTTATGCTTTTTTTTTTTAGAACAAGACTTTCCTGTATGATATTGTAGAAAACACCTGGAACGGCATTGATGTCCGCAGATGGGACTATTTTGCAAGGTATACATTTTTTTAAATTCACTTTTACATTGATTAATTAATTTATCTCAACTTCTTTTTTGGTTTGTTTAATGATGATACATTTTTTTGAAGTTTGAACAAAAATGTCAATTTAATTACACTGTGATTTATATATTGCGATTGTTCCAATAATGTTATACTGCATTGTTTTATTGTATTCTTCTCTGAATGATTTGTGTTTATTAAAGGAAATTTATTGGCATTTTAATGTAGTTCATTTTTAAATGAATAAAACTTAACATAGCACCTAAACTTACACTGTAACATGTTCCTCAAATCTGATTCAGGATCTGCAGTAAGTGTCTCTGCAAAGTCAGAGATCAGTTATATAACTCGTCACTCCTAAAGTAATGAATGCATTATTATGAACTTATTTTTCAGAGACTGCCATTACCTCGGCATCCAAAACAGCTTTGACCATCAGTGTCTGCTGAAATCTGCTCGCGTCTGTGTTGCAGATGGGAAGAAACACATCTGCTTCAGAGACAAGGTGCCTTTATCAATTAATGCTGATTATCTGCTGATTACATTTCACATTCATATCTAAACAGCAGACTTTAGTTACACTGTTTAATATAACCAAACATCGTCACCCATGAATATGTTGGTGACCAATTACTACTGACCTTATTTTTCAGGTAAGAGTGGATAAGGCGAACAAGGAATTATCTTTGCAAAGACAAATTAGAAAATGAATGAATGTCAATTGCAAACCTTTTATGTTTTAAGTAGACCATATCAGTAGTATCGATGTGAAGTGATGTGTCAACAACTGTGTTTTAGAGGGTATGGAGAGTAATATTTCACTGTGTTCATTTGCCATTTGTTGTGTGTCTCTCACAGGTGGCTGATAATGTCTATGACATGTTTCACACTCGCTATATGCTCTATCTCCAGGCCTACCAGCACAGGACTGCCAACAGCATTAAAGAAAAGTCAGTTTTACGTTTTTCTTAATTAAAATCATTGTTGTTTTTACTTGCTCTATATTGCTTGAGTTATTTACAGTTTCAGTCTTTTGTTCATAGCATTGTAGAAGCCCTCATACAAGCTAAAGACACGCTTGAGATCACACCGATTTCAGAATCCATTACAGATTATAACATAACGAAGAAGATCGAAAATATTAAAAGAAGTTCACAAAAACGTAAGAGTTCAGCATCTGAAGATGGGAGGACTGCAAAGTTCATTAAACTGACAGGTAAGATGAAAACATGAACACAGCAAGAAAGTTTTTAAAATGCGCCTTCTTATATATATAATATTTTCTATTTCTGTATTTTCTGAATGGTGCCATTTTCTTGTTTCTATTATTATTTCTGAAGTGACAAAGTGTAAAGTTTAGTTTTCCTTTCATCAGATCACGTCTTTGAGAGGATCTTGTATAACGACGAGCTGATTGGTGCCCAACAAGAGCTTGAGGATGTTATCAAGAGACGGCTGCCAAAGTGTGTGGGAGAAACCAGACTAGCTGAAACTGAGAAAGAGAAATTCCAGGTAAAAGCAAACTGAGAAAACATTACAAATGCTTAAATTCACTGTGTGGTTTGTACACACATTCATATATTAATGACCAAAAATCAGTGGCATCAATTAAATACTTATTATACCAAAATGTTTTGGCATGACAATCTCTTACCAAACTATATTTTTTTTTGTATCATGTGATGACATTGAACAGTTTGGTTTGGATTGTTATGATCACACGTCGATATGATGACAGAGGAAATCTAGATAGATCATGCTCACTGCAAGATGTATTTTAAAGATCATTTGGTCTGGAAAACATCTGCTGAGTATAAAGATCTGACAAATGTCTCTAAAGGGTCTCTTTTACAAACATTATGTAAATCATAAACACCTTAAAGACAAGCAAACATTCTAATAAATACATCTTCCAGATGTGAAGACAAACTTTTAATAGACCTCTCAATGATGTGCTATCAGGGAATCCAGGAATCTGCTGATGTCTAGGCTGTGTTCATATTTTTACAGTCAAATATGATACAAAGATCTTGTTCTTGCTAGGTTTGCAACTTTTCATTATTCCCTAAAGCTTTTTAGGAGCATCATTGGGTTCAAATCAGGTAAATGAACAGGGCCGGCTTCCTGATATTGATGTATGTTGTCTCTTAAGAGCGTTCTGTACATGCAAAGTTAGAAACGCTTGTTACAATTCCATGTGCGTTTCCCAAAAATGCATGTAACATGATCACGCGAGAACTCATTCTACATGATATTAAGGAGTCGCTGTCCATTTCCAAAGTGCTGAAGTATAACTTTATATGGTCATATCTTGAACGTTTAACCCAACAATCATCATCTCTTGTGGATTAGCAATCAAGACAAGCATCTACTTGCAGACTGAGGCATAAAAAGACTGGAAAAAAATCCTCATGTTTATAGAACACAAGTTTATCCATAAGAAATGCCCAATACATGGCTGGGTTTTGTCACTGACAGATTTCTTGTTTTTAGAGTGTATCCCTATTCCCCCAGTCTTTCAAGCATTTTATTTAAATCATTTTATACATTTTTTTGTTCAGTCATTTAATTTGGATGTGTTTCTATTTTTTTTTTTTTTTTTTTTTTTTTGCATGACCATTTTTAGTATTTAATTTAAAAATTCTTTAAAAAAAGAGTAATAGAATATACAGTGCAATAAAAAATTATGTGTGGCAATATATACAAATTACATGACAAGTTCATGTTTAGATTTCACATTTTTAAAATATATGTCATATATGCAAAATATATTTCAAAATGTTGCAAAAATGGGTAAATTACAACCATTGGAATGACAAATATAGGCAACATGTTCAAATCTATTGGCTACAGATTTGTGTTTATATATGGCCATATCAGATTTCTGAATTGGTCTGCAATTGAATAAAGTTCCAACTGTAATGTGCCGATTGTCTTCATAACTTTGTCCTCTCCAGAGCACTCATAATTCTGACAATTTTCAAGTACTACCTAAGTTACAATGCTTTTGGGAAATTTCTATGCACACCTAAATTCAACAAAGTTGAGTGGAACTTTGATGAGTGAAATGTCTTCGTTTAATCTTTCCTTTGCAAGCTGTGTACATTAGGGTTTGAAATCACTGTTGTCTTATGGGCAGTTAAAATTTTTCTTATTATAGCTCCATCATAATTGCTGAGGGGCATAAACAGATGACAGTAAACAATCTCATGTGGATAATCTGCTCTCATTTGTACAATAGGAAAACTGGAATAAAGTATTGGAGGAACGCAAAAGACTTTACCCAGCTGTGTTCTTGGATGAGAGGGATTTCAGCATTGATGTACGTTATGTTGGAAAAACTACATTTCTTCTTTGAGGTTTACATATTTATCTGAACAGTTTTAATGTTTATAACATTGTAAATCTTCTTAAACAGGTGATTAAACTTGATTATAAGATAAGAGATGTGATTGGAGATCCCATTGATGCTGTCCACTTCTACAGGAAAAATGATCACACTAAAACATGCAAGATTGAGAAATATGAGGTATTTGTATTACCTTACTGCACTATAAAAAAGTCTGTTCATTAACAGTTGCCCATAGCTTGTGATTCTGGAATGTTTTCCATATATTTATACTTTTAATGTCATTAGGATTTATTGATTTTCTTGTTTGAAATTACAAGTTGTTTTAGCTATATGTAACCAACATGAACTCATGACCTGTTAATATGTCTTTATGTCATGACTTTATTGGAGGGGCACATTATCATTATTATTATTATTATTATTATTATTATTATTATTATTATTATTATTTATTCTTAACTACGAAAGAACTCCTGTGTTTAAACTGTTCATTTTGATGTAGACAGGGCACTTTTCTAAAGTTTTACATTGTAAACACACTAGATGGACAGGCATAACTATTACGTTTAAACACAAGAGATCATGGGCCTCATTTATAAAACTTTCTTACGCACTGATTTGATCTTAGAGTGTTCGTACGATCAAATCCACGTCAAAGTACAGTAATTTATAAAAACCGTCTTTGACGTGGAAAAGTACTTATCTCCACGTCAGATTCCAGCTTGGCGTACGACCGTTTCCTTGTGGTAATGCCTGGTATTGCAGATAGTTCAACGCATGGGCAAGGAATTTCAGATCAGCCCATTTTTTCTTCACCTCTGGCAGGGTCCTTTGTTTTCCCCCAAGCTCATTTACAGCCTGAGTAACCGCTTGCCAGGCCACATACTTTGACTTGGTAGTGACGCCACCAGACAAACTTCCAAATAACACCTTTCCCCGCATCTGTAGCTCCATCAACAAAACGGCCTCAGCCTCACTATAATTTGATTTCTTGCGCTCCTTTTTACTTGCCATTGTCACAGAGTTGTTGCTTTAGGAATGAGCTCATTTTATATGTTAATTAATTAAGCAGGGGCGTTTCGACGGCGGAACATTCAGCTGCACACAATTCCACGATCATTTGTGATTTATAACCGAATGACTGGCGTACGCATGGATTTCGTGCTTACGTTCGTTTTCTCTGAATCGCTCTTACGATCAAATCAGAAAAGTTCTTAGATAAAATCAAGGATGGTTTCTACGCAAGTCTTTATAAATGAGGCCCCATGAGTACTTAAGAATGAGGTAATAATTATGTGTCCCTCCAAGTAAAGTCATGACATGAAGATAAATTACCAGCTTATGGGTTCATGTTAGTTATATTTAGCTAATACTACAGTGTTAATATATTAATTAACAAGCATGATCTAACAAGCAATTAGAGTAGCCGGTATTCACACATGAACTCATGTGACTCATGTTGTAGTTAACATTAGTTCTTGATTAGCACATGCATTAACTCATCATTAATTCACAGTAAAGTAATGTTTAGTTTACATATATATTAGTACATCATTATTCATGTGCTGTTATTCCAAAGTATTACCACTTATATTTAGGTTAAGGTGAGTGGTGTTTAGATGGTCACAAACTGTTTAGCACTGCTTGGTTATTCAATGTTCAAATGTCTTTACTGCGTTTTTACAGTTTAAGTACAGAGTAATGCACCTCCAGCAGGTTGTTCTTGCAGAAAAAAGCATGACAGGTTTATCACCTGTTGTATAAGACAGAAGGGTTTATTCTGCAATAGCAACTGGCTGGATGTGTATTATATTTATTATTTCATGGCTACTGACCACAGACCTAAAATACTAGATGCAAAACATTTAGATGAAATTGTATGAAATTTTAATCAAATGTAAAGCTTGCAGAAAGAACAGTTTGTTCATAACGAATAACTGCAGTCTACACCAACCTACTACTACTTATTATTATTATTATTATTCAGTCACAATATGGTGCCAAACAGTGAACAACAGCGGACTGACATGACAGAAATGAAACCAGCTAAATAGAGCTCACAAGACGATGCCAAACAGTCAAAAACCATGGCATGGCAGACAAGCAGATACATACGAATATGGATGTAAGTATATGGATGTGAATGTATGTCAGTCAAGGTGTTCAGTTATCAGTTCCCGGATGATTGTTATTAGTTTCAGTTATCTATTAATTCAGAATAACATACCTTAGAATGTCACGACTGATCAGTCAGAATCGTTTAATAATCCCAGAAAACAACTGTTAAATAGCAAAGGCTTATCTGGGAACTTTAAATCATCCAGACCATCAGTGAATACATTCACATCCATGTATATGCTTGTTTGTTACGGCATGTTTTTTGACTGCTTGGTGCCATCTTGTGACTCATTACGATACGAGATACGAGAGCTGTGTAATATTTCAATGTAAAGTTTACAAACAGAGAATCTGGTTCAAATTCATAATTTAAAGCAAATTTATTTGATTTCATGTGTATCTGCAGGTATCCAGTCTGCATCCGAAGAAGTTCACTGAATATATGGGTAGGGTTTACTGCACAAGCAAGTCTGATAATGGCAATAAGGCTAAGGACTGTTTTAAATGGTGGCGTCATGGCGTGGTGAGTGTTCTTTCTACTAAAGCACACTACAATGACCATGTTCATTTTCAAAGTGTTTTGATGGCTCTGAGACTGCACTTTGCGGTTTTGTTTGTCATATAAAATACTCTCTTCTGTCTCCTTCTTCAAATATAAGATTCTGCTCTATGATAGAGAGAACTTTGAAGGCAATTGCTGCGTGACCACAGGGGACTGTCCTGCTGTGTATCGCCGCGGTATAATAGAGGTTCGCTCCTGTAAGGTGCTCAGTGGTGTCTGGGAGCTCTGTGAGGGTCGTGATTACAAAGAACCAAAGTACCAGGTGCAGCCGGGACGAGAGTTTTGCAATCCTCAAAACTGGAGCGACAACAACTCTACTGCTTCTGCCCAGTCTGTTAGACGCATGACAGAGTAAATCCTGACCTCAAACTCCATCCATATGCTGATATTGTTCATCTTTAAAATAAAGCTGTCATTTTATGGCAACAATTAGTCTAATCAAGATTTACTCTTTCACAATAAAGCGTATCTTTTTATTTTAAGGGTTTTCTCTGTAGGCTTTAATATGCACTTAAGTGGGAGAATTGTGATTAATTATTTGGAATATCATGCAATTAATATAAAGGGGACCTATTATGCAAAACTCACTTTTATAAGGGGTTTAAACACAGTTGTGTGTCAGCGATGTGTGAATATAACTAGCATCTAATAGTATGTTAATTAATTGTATTTGTTTATAATCAGACTTGATAAAAACAGTCTGCAGAAACACTTTGATTGACATTCTCCCTTTGTACGTGTCATCAGAGGGGGAAAGCCCTGCCCACTAGTGCCCATATCTCCCTCATTAGCATAAACAGCAGCCCTGAGTGAGAAGCAGCCGAATTTTGAGCTGCTGAAGATAATGTCAGCTAAGACTGAGAATTATAAATGTGGCATTTTTGAACACCGTAACCCTTTTGAAAATTATCATTTGCATTGCAAGCGACAGTCACACAAAGACGGCACAATTAGAATCAAAGCCTAAAAGGGTCAGTTTCAGAGAGTTAGAAAACATTATCTGTGTGCAATTATGAGCTGAAACTTGAGCTGAGACGCATTTTAGATCTTATAAAAAGGTGCATAATAGGTCCCCTTTAGTTTAGGGGATGCTTTAATTCAAAGCCACTAGTAAATGAACATCAGGAATTATCCACACTGATTGACAGCTACTAAAGTTGCATATTTCAATGTGAGATTAAATTAAGCCTGCAGACAAAAAACAGTGCAAATGAAATAAATATAAGAGTATCAGTTTAAAGTAATAATAGGAGTACAGAGCTAAAGGAGGGTTATTTTTCATCTGCAGTTTCACTTGGGTAAAATTAAATAACTGTCCGATGGATTAATTTAGTTCACAGATATTGGGAAATTTGGGGCTGATTGTATTATTGTGTGTTTAGCTTTGCTTATTATTCAAACAGTGTGATGTGATGTTTGACTCTGGTTAATGATTGACTATAGCAGATGGTGATGGGTTGTGTTTTATTGTACTGTAACAGGGTTGTTTGGTAATTTATTACTAGTAAATGATGGATGATTTAATATCCTGTCATTTCTGTGGGTGTGTGGAGATCTATCTACAGTCCTTGTTTGATATTTTAGATTTGTTATGGTGAAAGTCTTCATATAATTTACAGTGCATTAGCATGCATGAGTTCACTTATGTTGTGTATGATTTCTGGAAAAACATTACTAGTGAGAAAATAATTCATAATTATATAAAATATTTATTTTGTTTCTGCGAGACATTGACAAATGTATACTGTACATCAACAACAAATGTACTGCGTTTCATCAACAGCAATGGTGGAGCAATTATTATCTTTAATAAATATGATGGACTTAAATTTGTGTATTATTAGTTTTTGTGTTTTGGCGAGGACAGTGAGCTGATTTGCCTCTAGCATCCTGTTTGTGTGATTATATCCTGTGTAATGTGGTGGTTAAAACCCCAATTCAGAAGTTGCGAAGTTTCAGAAGAAATGAAATCTCTGAAAGACTCTTCATTGCACTGAAACATTAAAAGACATTGCTCATAGCCCAATAATAACATGGTTATTGTAAGTATTTAAATGCAAAATACATATACTACCACATAGTAGATTGTTGACAAGTTACTGAATATTGTACTTAAATAATAAAAATAAATAAAAGCAAATATGTATCTCCTTCCAACACACACAAACACACAGCCTGTGTCAGCTGTCTTCTGGCAAACTTTTTTTTTGTGTGATTTGAAGTGAAGGCATGTGTGTGATTAAGCAAATATCCTATTCTACATCGCCCCAATAAAGCAGATATAATTCCACATTTAAGGCATCCATTCTCACCCTGCAATTGAGAGCATAGTCATAGCATAGTCGCTAAACATGAGCAGTGTCTGTACCAATTGCAGGTAGGTCCAGCTCTCTGAAGCTTCATAAAACTAAATATCCAGATTCAGATATTAAAGTACTCTGAGACTTGTTTAAAGAGGTTTAACGCATCACCATGTAACGGCTCCACTTTAATAAAACAAGGTCAAAAATAAGCAATCAAATGTAAGTAAAAGAAGTCTTCACCACCAGGATTCAACCCTAACAATTGCTTTGCTATATGCACCCTTCGATCAACTATTGATTTTGTTCTCAAAAAGCAAACATATAGCAACATCTTGGCGAGGAGGAGGAGATTCAAAATATTTCTGAATTTTCAACATATTTTTGTCCTGTTTGCATTGTTTTATTAAAGCCACAATTATTTAACGTAGAACACATTGTTATTTACAATATGTAGGGTGGTTTCTAATATTTCAGAGGGGGCAACCTTCAGATACATTTGGATTGCATAAAAATACTATAATTCATGGTAAATCGCTAAAACCTGCAGTAAAACTACGGGCTGTGTGTGAGTAGCCCATACGGGCCCAAACAATTTGAT
Organism: Danio jaintianensis; assembly: GCA_903798115.1. Lineage (NCBI taxonomy): Eukaryota > Metazoa > Chordata > Actinopteri > Cypriniformes > Danionidae > Danio > Danio jaintianensis. The sequence goes on from CAIGQV010016757.1 coordinate 522,933, forward strand.
TAATGGCTAAACATTGGCCTATTATGCTGATGATACACAGGGCAACTTTTTGAGCGATGTTGCCTGGCAATTTTTTAAAAGTGACGTTGGTTTGTTAATTTTCTATTAAGTATGGGCAAGACTATTGTATCTGTAACATATTGCCCTAATTAGTTACCCTGTGTCTCACCTGGTAGCCCGTTTATTGCATCATTTCCCTAAGTCGCCCAGCAACATTACTCAAAAAGTTCCTGTGTATCATTAGCATCTAGCCCTCAGGAGCCCTCACTGGGCAGGTCACATTTTCAAGATTTGAAATGGTCCCTTCCCTGATTTGTGAGAATGAAAGACTTGTATATGAGAGACACTGTATGTTTACCATGCTGTCAGTCCATTTTATTCCTCTTAACATTTTTAAGCCCCAGAAGATTTCAGAGGCTTTCCTGCAGTGTGATTCAGCTGCAATGAGTCAAAGCAAGAACCAACAGGAGCACAAAATGTGATGATGCAATCAGCATGACAACTTTAAACCACCACACGGAAATGTTGAAACTGGAATCACCTTTCCAGAGTACTTTTACAAGCTTGTGTATTATCACTGTTTTAGATTGTATATACACTGGTGGACTATCACTTTGGGACTTTTACAGCACTCCACGAGTTTTAGATTGTTTTTATGGTTTGATGAACTTTGTGCTTTCAACAGACTGAGTATCTTGTTTTATTGTGTTGTTTTAAAGCCCAGTGAATGTTTGTGAATACCTTTTTCTCTCTCTCTTGCCCACACACACACACACACACACCACACCACATCACTGGAAACAATTAGTTTGTTGCCATTCAAAGTTCTTGTTGCTAAGAGGAGGCAGAATTGTGTCAGCCAATCAGAGAGCAGCAGGAACATCCCATCCGATGACGAGCTGAGTTTTTTTTTTTTCAATGTATCCAATAAGAGATACGATAAAGGAATCTTTTACCTTAAATATCAATACATTTTTAGGAACAACACAGCTGTGGTACCCTATGTATAACATATATGTTCTATATATATATATATATATATATATATATAATAATGTATACATATAGTTGCTGTATTTCAGTGCTGTGTGTGATTTTGTAAAATGCATTAGAGAAGCCCCACCCTCACAGGAGTGGCAACAAACACTGGAAAACTTAAAAAACAGTCAGAGGATCTCATTAGTCAGAGACAGAGAGGAAGAAGAAGAAGAACATCACATTTCCCTTGAAGAGATAAACATCACAATATGGCAAACAACACAGTGAGTAAACAATACTTAATGACAGATAACTAACTCATGGCAGACACATATTATGATAATTTAGTCAGAACCACCCCCTGGTTCTGTTTTAAAGCAATGTATAAAGTGTTATTGACAGGTGGGGTAGAGTTGGATTTATTTTGAACTAGACAAATAATTACTCAAGTAATGTAAAAATAATAACATTAGTAATCAATAAAGTAAGAGAAGCTAATATAGTATCTAATGAGAAGACTGCTCAAGTAATGTTACTGATGATCTAATAAAAATGAAAAAGTCCTGAATTTCAGACTACTTTGTTACACATCCCATTAAAAGTCTCTCTGTTCTGTTTAAATGATAAAAAACCCTTTAAGATACAGGCAAAGCTGTATATCTCAATCCTTTGTACGCTAACAAAGTGACATACATTTTTTCAATGAAATATTCCAGAGAAATGTGCAGATCCACTTCATTAGAATGTAAATATTATAAACTCATTTATTTTTATATAAATTGTGCTTTATTAAGGAGTTACATAAATTACTGAATGAAAAGTGTGTGTGTACTTGCCTAGCTATCTAAGAGGGGACCTTTGTGTCGCCACACACCCACTTACAGGGGACCTGGAGCCAAAAGGTTACAGCCCTGTTGGACATGCCTTTCATCATGTTAAAAACAAGTGAAAAGGCCTCTGGTGAAGTTTTTTTAAATTTATTTTTAAATTTTGACCGAGAGGGGGTCTGGGTGTGTACGTGTGCGTCTGTCAAAAATAGTATCTAATCTACTTCCTCTTTGTTAAATGCCCAAACACTGTGGCGAGAGTCACTTTAGCAGGCAGAAAGCATTCGACTTCATCGGATGTGGCTGTGCAGCAGTTTCAGAATTAAACCCATGTGACCACACCCACACCCAGTTCCACAAGCAGCCAATGCAACATAGCATGGGAGTTGTAAATGCTCATAAAAACTATTTAGCCTATTAAAAATCTTATCTTTACTATTATTTCACAGTATGTGAAAGTACAGTACAGTATATAATTATAGGCAGTTAAAGTTACTCTGAATGATCATTTATTTAAGTAAATGTGCAATGCTTTTCCACCTCTGGTTAGTTAACAATTAATTGTTTTAAACAGTTAGGATGCAATACTTTGTACATTTTACACTAAATTAACAATTGGCGAAAGAACCAGTGCATTTAAATCAGTCATTCACAGCTTGCAATTAGTTGACAAGTTACCTTGATCTTCAGTATAATAAATGAACAATCTTAAGAAGTTTGAATGTTAAGCCATTTGTATATTTCACTGCACGACACATATTTATGAACTTTTTAACATTGTTCCCACAGGTAAATCTAAAATACAGAATAAATGCTCGAGGAATACAAGAGAACTTCATTGAGAAACAACACATTAGCATAGAAAATCTGCAAACACTTAATGACATGAGAGAAACGCATATGTATGAAAAATATCTTTATAAAAACATCCAGGATTATCCAACTCCCATTGAATTTCACATCACAGAAGTGGCTCACATCACTAACAAGACTAGTCTTTCCCAGATTTGGCACTCTGAAGGATTCAAAGGTCTCAATAAAAATTCGTTTTCATGGTGGAGCCTGAAGATCAATGATGCCGATATTCAAGAAGCCGAGGAGCGTTTCCTTGAAACAAAGTTTCCAGACAGAAGCAAAGAAGAAAGAGCAGCTCAGCAGCCATTCCTGAGGGAATTCACCACATCACCCTTGTTTAAAGACGAGTCACGTTATGGCAACTTCCGATTCACGTTTCCTCTGTCTGAACTGATGGAGGCCTACAAGAAGCAGAGATGTCAGGGTGAAGAGCCGGTGCTCAGAGTATATGAGACCAAGTTTTTCAAGCAGGAGATTGAGTATGTTGTGCTTGTTCACAGCCCTCAGTTTAATGAGACATTAAAAGATTTCCCACTGCTTACATCCAACCCAATTGTTGCTTATGATGGGCAACAAATCATCTGGAAAGCTCAAGCCATTTGTGAAACGCACAACTTTGAACTGGTAACCAGTGGAAACATGGCAGTGCCTCAACAAAAGGAGAGATTTGAATATTATGTGTGGGACCAGGTTGGCCTTGCCTTTCACACTAATGAAGTCCTGACCTTCTCCAAAAAAAGGCTAAAAGAAAGCCTCAGTGCTTGTCAACATGATCACGATGTAAACCTGGATAAGTGGAAAAACATGTATGGACACCAATACACATCCCTTGAAGAGGCTGAGAAAATCATTGAAAACCTGCAGGATGATGAACCGGAAGAAGAAGATGAGAAAGAAGAGATAAAAAAGGAAGATGAATAAAAGTTTGGCAATTTTGTCAGAACATTTAGGGTTGTGTCCTGACAAACAGCTTGTGCTGAGATAAATAAAAGTGATGTGTGTTTTACAAATATGATAATATTGCATGACATGGTTCAAAATGGATAACCCTGAATAACCATTATTCTTTTTAAATCAAATGCTCTCTGTTCTTCTGTCACTGATTTGGTCTGTGTTTTAGCCTCTTAATTACAAGATTACAAAAAGCTTTCACTTTGTATCGTGCTTTCATTTACCTCGAGTGTATAACTGATAGTTTAGTCAATAAATCATATCTGCTTCAGATGTTGGAGTTTGGCATTATTTTTGCATTATAATCACAAACATCACATCTAATCCTACAAAGAGAGAGATTGAATGTATTGAACAACTTATATAATATTTATTAAATGGTAGCTGCCCTACTGGGGCAATTAAGTCCTTTGTACCCTAACCCAGATTATAAACACTATTAAATACTTATTAGATGTTTTATGGAAACTTTTTGAATTTCTAAGTAAATTTATTTGCACATAAATGCTGTATTTGTCATAAGCTGGACTCAAAGCTGGGTCGACTGTAAAGCTGTATGCTTAACTCTACTGGAAAGTTTGAAAACCCATGCTTATTACAGGAATTGTGAAGGTTCCTGTTTTATTTTCCTGCGCCAAACCCTTCAAGCTTATTTAATGGGTCATATTCAATAGGTCTTTAGCATTTGATTTTGCTGAGTTAGCCCAATACTGACATGGTTAATGTAAAATACAAAAAAATACTAACACATGTTTTAAAACTATAATAGCACACATTTTACAATGTAGTTAATAAATTATGTGGATTAGGATAATGCTCTTTCTCTCTCACTCTCTCCCACATCACACCACATCAACAGCCTGTGTCAGCTGTCTTCTTTTAAACTTTAAGTTTGTGGCCATTCAAAGTGAATGCTGATATAAACTATTTAGCCTATTAAAAATCTCATGTTTATTATTATTTCACAGGAACGCTGCCAAATGCAGCAATGTTAAAGTACAATACAGTATATATTTTTAGGCAGTAAAATTACTCTGAATTAACATTTAAGTAAATGTGCAATGCTTTTCCACCTCTGGTTAGCTAATTATTTTTTCAGTAGGATGCAATACATTGTACATTTTACACTAAATTAACAATTGGCCAAAGAACCAGTGCATTTAAATCATCCGCAGTTTGTACTTACTTGACAAGTTACCTTAATCTTAAGTATAATAAATGGACAATCATAAGAAATTGGAATGTTAAGCCATTTGTATATTTTACTGCATGACAAAGTTCTTGTAGCTAATGTGTTACTCCGCTTGAGATGAAACGAAGGCTCAAGTCGTTCTTGATTTTAACTGACATTTATTCGGACACGAGTCTTGTACATTCTAGCCTTGCATCCCTTTATGTGCCAACAATGCCGTCAGAACTACTTAAAGAAATACATAAACTTAAATTAATCCTTTAAAGGTGGTGTTTGCATGTAATGAATAAAAAAACAACAACCGATAAATAAAGTGCACATTCAACACGTAAGGAAATACACTTAATTGGCTGATTATACATTAACATACAAACACATACTCATACATGTTCACATACGGCAAAGCAGTTAACACAATAAGACACATACCTCATTGGCCTCTCTAACTCATGAGGAATAAACTTGAAGGGTTACACTGTTTCTCTTTAACAAAACTATAACTTCTTTGCACTTCTTACAGGCGTAATCCTTACAAATGTGTTATTAGTGCAGCACTTCATGTGGCTGTACTACTTGTAGTGCATCGGAAAAATATTTTGATTGCAACAATGAAATAATTCCCTAGCTAAACAAAAAAGAAATAGGTTCCACGCCTTTTTATAGTTTTAGTTGAATGATTTGAAATGAGTTGACGTATTAACAAAATATATATATAACTTATTTATTGCAATGATTACGCTGAACATTTTAACTATTTATTGACTTTTTAACTGTAAAGTGCATATTATAAACTGAAATAGATGAGAGTTGCCTCTGATGCAGCTACACTGAGAGAAAGCGGAAGACTGTCAGACAGAGCGCAGCACGAACACCACATCCTATAATAAGTTGAGTCATACATCTGTAGTTTCTTCACTGCATCCTGTAAAAGCAGCTATGATGGACTATTTTTATATCAGCAGTGACTGCTGTGTTAATATCTCGGAAATCACCACCCACCGCTCACCACAGTTACGGTATAGACTGTCTTCTTTGAGACACATCTTTTCAGATTTTCAGTTTTTCGTACAGATAATGTTAGTCCTGTTTTGATTCTGCCACCATGCTGAAGAATGGCCATCTGTAGCTCCGCTCTCTTCTGAAAAGAGCACAATCTCATTTGCATTTAAAGTGACAGTCACCAAAACGCCACAATTAGGATCAAAGCCTAAATGGATCAGTTTCAGAGAGTCAGAAAATATTATTTGTGTGTTCGCCCAAAAAGTTCACCCAAAAATGAAAATGTATTGACTATTTACTTTCCCTCAAGTGGTTCAAAACTTTGTAAGTTTATTTTTTTTCCTGTTAAACACAGAAGATCTTTCAAAAAATGCTATAAACCTGTCAACATTGACTTTCATAGAAGGAAAAACAAATACAACAGAAGTCAATAGTTACAGGTTTTCAGCATTTTTCATTTTGTGTTCAAGAGAAAGGAGAAACTCATAAAGGTTTAAAACAAGTGAATGGGTGAAAGATTGTTCAGTTTTGGGTTGATTAATTCTGGACAATTGATTATTCCCAGAATATCAAAATCAACTGTAGGCGGTAGATCCTTCTCATATCTGGCATCTAAACTCTGGAACAGCCTTCCCAGCACAGTTCGGGAAGCAGACACACTCTGTCAGTGTAAAACTAGATTAAAGACACATCTCTTTGCATTAGCATACACATAAAACACAAATGCTTTTAAAATACAAATCCTCTAAAGGATTGTTAGTCTGCATTAATTAGGGCAACCGGAGCCGGGAACACTTCCCAAAACACATAATTTGAACGGCATCTGCGCTTTTGTTAGTCTTTTTTTTATTCCCGAGGTTTCCATAATCCTGGACCAGGCCGTATTCTGAGCAGCTGCTGTGGTGGTCACGGAGGAGTGGAGAGCATGAGACTGATTCCTGTAAGACCCCAGTGACAGACGAGTCTTCGCATTATCCTGAAGGGCCAGCCTGTACACCAGCCGGTGACCTCTCACACCTGCAGCTTCTCCACGATGGACGTCCAGCGTTCTCCAGCCTCCGGCGCCTAGTCTGCACCTCTGCACAAGACGTTTGGCCATAGGAGAAATGGTTGTGCCCAACTGAGCCTGGTTTCTCTTCTAGGTTTTTTTTCCTTTACTTTGGTCAATTGGTGAAGTTTGTTCCTCGCCGCTGTCGCCACTGGCTTGCATGGTTTGGGACTTGTGGAGCTGCGCATCGATGGATTTGCCTTTCAGTGTTTGGACTCTCAGCAGTGAAAATTAGACCACACTGAACTGAACTGAACTGAACTTCTACTCTGAAAACTGGACTGACACTGTTTCAATTTACTATAATCTTCTATGTGAAGCTGCTTTGACACAATCTACATTGTAAAAGCGCTATAGAAATAAAGATTAATTGAATTGAATTGACTATCCCATTAAGCTGTGAATATGATGAAATGCTTCAAATTTGTTAATACTGTATGTATGTATGTATACAAATGAGAGCTTTTTTGGTTGATTTAACCCTATTTTGATTTAGAGAATTCGTCTCAACATGTTTGTTAACTTACTAAAGATTCTTTGTAAGTAAAACATTTTTAAAATTGCAGACTGCATCTTTATAAATACTAATTAGTACTTACTAATCACTAATACACATTAATAACACTATTAATAACTTACTCATTACATTACAGTTTGTGTGTCTTTATACATATATTTACAGAATTGTTATGACTGATTATAAATAATCATAAACAGAGTTATAATTCATTATACGCATGAACTTCAAAGAAAGTATTACCATGATTTCATGTAATCATATAATATGCTATAGGATAATTGATTGAACATAATCGACAGTCGTATTTACAGTTTGTGAAAAGCTAGTCTATTAACATTCGTGCACACCTTCAGGGCATCAATGACAACAAAAAAATTAGGAAATACATTGAGAGAAAGCCAAACCTTGAAGAATAAGGAAGTGCAGACGCTACTCGACACTCAGACAGGTGAGGTAACTATTTCATTTGCAGTCTATTTCAACATACAATATTAATTGTATTTACATATGGTTGTTGAGAGAATATAATAAGATAACATGTTTATAAGATAACACTGAATGCCTAAACAGTCAAATCAGTTCTCGGAAGTATTGCAGGTCAAATTTTCTTTCACTTTTAAGAGTAGTTTTTTTGTTTACTGTAGCTTTACGACACCACATGTCTGTCTATGTACTAAACTCTCTTTCTCTTGAACATTCATCTTGTTTAATAATTGAAAAAATGCTAAATGTTAGCCTTCTTCTGTAAGGGAATACTTTTGCTTTGACCAGGGAGGCGCATGTGGATAAATATTTAATAAAAATAAATAAAAAATGTCGGGGAAATGATAATCATAATTTAAAAGTCGTGGTGGAAAATATTAAATTTGATATATTTTGTAAAAATAACTATACTTATTTTGGAGGACTACTGCTTTACTGGAGTGAAAATGAAACTTACCATAACTTTGATTTAAAAAGACATTTCATAAGGGGGAAAAAACATTCATTCGTTCATTCATTCATTTTCTTTTCGGCTTAGTCCCTTTACTAATCAGGGGTCACCACAGCGGAATGAACCGCCAATTTATCCAGCATATGTTTTACACAGCAGATGCCCTTCCCCTGCAACCCAACACTGGGAAACACCCATACACTCCTGTGTGGAGATAGAGATAGTGCTCCGGTTTCCCCCACAAGTCCAAAGACATGCGATACAGGTGAATTAGGTAAGCTAAATTCACCGTAGTGTATGTGTGTGAATATGGATGTTTCCCAGTGATGGGTTGCAGCTGGAAGGGCATCCGCTGTGTAAAACATATGCTGGATAAGTTGGCGGTTCTTTCCGCTGTGGCGACCCCTGATTAAGCCGAAAAGAAAATGAACGAATGAAAAAAACAAATAGTAGAAAGTGAGATAATAAAACTAATTATCACATCAAAAAGTAATATAGCAAAAACGTAGTATTTTGTGAATAATTTCAAGAGTTCGCCCTTAGCTGATGATTGATTATAAAGCGTATTTGGCATGCTGTCCCGGGAGAGAGCCCTGAGCTCATGAGATCCTCGAGCCCGGGGCTCCCCCCCGTTGCAGGGCCAGAGGGGAGTTTGAGCTCAGGTAGGTCTCGAGAACTCCCCTGCTTGATAAAGGTGAATTCGAATTATGAATAATTATGGAGAGAAATTGCTGAATTAATCGCTCGTCTATGGTGTCGATTTGGTTGGTCAATTTACTTATGTTACATGTTTTTGGTCTGTGGGAGGAAACCGGAGAGCCCGGGGAAAACCCACGCAAACATGGGGAGAACATGCAAACTCCACACAGAAATGTCAACTTGGCAAGGTAAAGGCTTGAGCAAGTGACATTCTTGCTGTGAGGCAACAGTGCTAACCACTGGGCCTCCGTGCTGCCCTGTCAAGGAAAGGGGAGGAGTAGGGGTGGAAGGGGGGATTCTTCAAGACGAAAATGGCTAAGGTAAGATACTCTGGTTATTTATAGTGATTTAGGAATCATCTGATTGGTGGATCATGCATTAGCTAATGCGGGACCAGCTGCTATCAATCATAAGCACGTGCTCCTCTCGAAATTAGTTTATGAATAAACTTCACTTTGTGGAAAATAATAATTTAATGGGGCCCATGGGTTTGATTTTGCACAAAAGCCCAATGTATTTTTATGCCTCATTCACATTAGCAGAGACTTTGTAGCTGCCTGTCGCTCTGGGTGGCGACCTGCTGCAAATGCAGGTCTGTGTTGGTCTACAGCACGGAGAATACAATTGGCCTCTGAGCGAGCTGAGAGAGGATCAGGTGAGCTCTACTGATGCTCCTATTGGCTGTCGCTCAAGAAAGTCACTCTTCATTTGCATAAAGTTGAAGGATTCTCAACTTTGTCGCGTTGCTCGACATGCCCACCTGGTCGCCAACGGTCGCTGTCGCTGGCTCAGTGGTTAGCACTGTAACCTCACAGCAAGAAGGTCGCTGGTTCGAGTCCCGGCTGGGTCAGTTGGCATTTCTGTGTGGAGTTTGCATGTTCTCCCCGTGTTGGCGTGGGTTTCCTCCGGGTGCTCCGGTTTCCCCCACAGTCCAAACACATGCGCTATAGAGGAATTGATTAACTAAATTGGCCGTAGTGTATGACTGTGTGTGTGTGTGTGTGTGAGAATGTGAGAGTGTATGGGTGTTTCCCAGTACTGGGTTGCAGCTGGAAGGACATCCGCTTCATAAAACATATGCTGAATAAGTTGGTGGTTCATTCTGCTGTGGCGACCCTTGATAAATAAAGGGACTAAGCCGAAGGAAAATGAATGAATATTAAAAAAACTATTATATACATGTGAAAGGTTTCTCATTTGGATAAAATAATTAACATGTGACATCTCTATAAATTCAGAAAATCCTCCATTTTATTATACCACCATCGTAAGTTTTCATGTTTGGTTGCTCTGATTGTTCTGGAAATAAACTCAATCTTATCCATCAGACTCTTTTCTCATTTTGCTTAGTAATGAAGTGATAAATATATGATGTATGGACTGATCTGGGAACGGTTTGACACATGTTCACCAGCAGATTTAAAGGTTTGTTTGACGAGGTCACATTTCCAGATCCAGTACATTGACTGAAGCCTCATTCTTACATTTCCTACAGTATATATAAAGCATATGTCTCATTATTGTCACCATGCAAACACAAAATTACACTCTGCATTATTGTCACTATGCACAATCGTGTGTTCAAATGTGCTTTAGCTTAAATCTGTTTTTAGTTGCAGCTTTGACAGTTAATTAACAAATAACAGAGTCTCAATGACTTTTTTCATTAGTTTGGTGGAAGTGGGCTGACATTTGTTTCCTTGAGAGTATCTTCAAAAAGGTTGTTACATCTTAAAAAGAGACACTGAAGATTCAGGATAAACCACAAATCCAGCATAGAGGTCTTCAGTGAATGTGGTGTTGAATGTGTATAAGTGTGTGAGTGTGTGTGTTTTAGAGATGCTGTAGAAGGACAGAGAGCCGGACGACACGTCCACATACACTCCTACTTTGTTAGTATGAGATGAAGGAGCAATAATATCAGTGCTCTTATTATTGTACCAGGCAGAGTAAACCTTGTCATAACAGAACAGACTCCAAGAATTTTCATTGCGTCCAAACCGACAGTTACTCACACTTTTCCTATCGATCGCTTTATAAGCCACCCCTATATGACCAGAGCCGCTCCATTTCACCTCCCAGTAACAGCGTCCAGTCAGACTCTCTTTACACAGAACCTGCTCCTGTTGCTCAAATCTGTCTGGATGATCAGGATACGGCTGAGGATCTTTCACACATGTTGCTGTTTTGTATTCATCAGACAGGATGAGTTGATTGTGTGCTGTGTTTGGATCTAGTTTTAGATCAACTGCATCTGAACACAAAAAGGCATATCATTAAATACAGGTGTGTGTGTGTGTGTGTGTGTGTGTGTGTGTGTGTGTGTGTGTGTGTGTGTGTGTGTGTGTGTGTGGTTAGAGACTTGGACTTGTAAGCAGAAGGTTGTGGGTTTGAATCTCAGTGCCAGCAGACAATGACTGAAGTGTCCTTGAGCAAGACACCTTACCCCCGTTTGCTCTGCAGTGATAATTGGCCTCTGCATAATACTTGTAAGTCGCTTTGGATAAAAGCGTCAGCCAAATGACTAAATGTAAATGTAAATGTGTGTGTGGACATACATTTCATCAGTCCAGGTGTAATCCTGAAATGTCCTTCATGGTCCAAACTGAACAAAACACAAGCAATGCAGGCTGTTTATTGAACTGAAGTATAATGTGCAATGAAACGCTTTTAAAACTGTATAAAATAGATATAATTTTATGAAAGATTATTAAAATGAGAAATCAGAAAGTATTTTACTCTTATGCTAACTATGAACTACATGTAACTTTAAACTGTAATGATTAATTAACATGTTCAACATGTGCAGTGTGTTTCATTTAACTAAGATTAAAACTGAGTACTAGTATTAGAAAACTAGTGTAAAACCCTTATAATGCATGTACTGCTGCACATACTTGAGTTTCTGCAGTGTATAGTGTGGATCCTCCATTGTGTGTTTGAGCAGCTGGACTCCTGATTGTCCTGGGTGATCGTAGCTCAGATCCAGCTCTCTCAGGTGTGAGGGGTTTGAACTCAGAG
>CAIGQV010016757.1:554956-579727 GCA_903798115.1 Danio jaintianensis
CTCCCTCTATGATGTACAGCTGGGTGTAGATCCGGTTCAGGTGGGTTCCAGTCTCTTTTACTTTGATTCCTACAAATAATCTCTCATACTTGTTCTTTATGGTAGTTTTGTGCTTATCTTTGACTCTCTGCAGGTCTCCAGTCTTCAGTGTTTGTGTCCGCAGGGGTTTTTCTGTGTTTTCCTGAATGATGCGAGTCTTATTGTTGGATGTAGAAGACTGGACAGATCTGACCACCTCAGGTATCTTCTGACTTCTAAAACTGAAAACAGGAAAAATTGCACCAATTAAAAGATTAAATACCCTGAAAAAAATACATTTGTTCCTATAGAGATGTTGCATACTCTTTTTAGGATTTATTTAATGCTTTTTAATGCATCTGTTGGTAGAACACCTCTTGATCTTAGGGGATTAGGGTTTACATGGCACCAATGTAACCTCACAGTCCGAGACCCACTGACTTGTTCTGATGGGGCCTCGAACTGGCAATTCCAGCATACACTACATCATATCAGCAATCACATGTTTATTCTAATGTAGAGTCACAGGCCACTTGTTCATTAAATCTAAAACTTTTCTCCATTGATCTGCTGCCCTTCACAGACACACCACTAGGTAAAAAGGAAAATAATTTTGGAGCACTGGCTGTATAAGTTAAAGGCACCATAGAATTAATTTATAAAGTAGATTAATCCCATGCCATTTAAAACTACGGCCATTTTTGTTTACCCAATTCCCCTATAGCGCATGTGTTTGGACCGTGGGGGAAACCGGAGCACCCAGAGGAAACCCACGCCAATACGGGGAGAACATGCAAACTCCACACAGAAATGCCAACTGGCCCAGCTGGGACTCGAGCGAGCAACCTTCTTGCTGGGAGGCTACAGTGCTAACCACTGAGCCACCGTGCCGCCCCTGTACAAAAGATAATAGTTTTCATATGGTTAACTATACTTGACAATACTCTCTTCACTTTACTACTCTGACATATGACATATGATAGAAGTCTTTTTTGTCAAGCCAGTGAAAAATAAACCAAATATACTGTCAAAAGTAGTCATTCAGATATTATACAGTGTTATACATCTTTATAAACTGTTCAGTGTTTATTTTGATGTTTGTGGACCCACAATAAAAATAAAATGTTGAGGTTGTGCATTCTGGTGCACCGTCTCTCAGTGAAGTCCAATCTGAAATGCATCAGAAAATGAACTGTAACTCAGCAAATAATTCTCACACAAACTTGAGACATGAGAATGTTTGCTTTTAAATGATGCTAGTCACCTGTAAAACAAATATTCTGAGTTTATGTAATCTGTATGAATGCAGGGAGGTGCAAGTGTTTTCTTTTTCCCTCACTCACTGCAGGCAGCTGGACTGCACTGTAAATCATATCTTATATCTGTACAATAATATTTGATTCCAGTGTCTTACCTGAGGTCAGAGGTCACGGATGCATCACTGAGGTCAGGAGGATTCATCCCCTTGGACTGATCACTTCTTACAGACACACGGCTGTGTTCTGGAGACTCTGATCTCTGTCTCCTGCTGATAGAGAGACAAAGGATTAAAATAAAAAGAATCTTAAAAGAATTTAAAGAAGTAGCAGGTAAAAGTACAGATATTTATTAATAATAGCGTTAAAAGGAACAAGAGATGCGTTCATCGAAATTGTTCATGTATTTTGACTTTCTTTGAAAAGTGACTTTAAGCCAACTTGTCAATATTAAAATGACCAGTGTCTTACCTGAGGTCAGAGGTCACTGATGCATCACTGAGGTCAGGGGGTATCACCATGGACCGATCACTCTTCACAGACACACAGCTTGATCCAGGAGATGCAGAACTCATTTTACAGGAAGAATCCTCATCTTCTGTCTCGTTTGGAAGACTCATTTTAGTGTTCACCTTCACTCATTTACTAAAAGAATACACTAATTTTAGACAATTCATGCAGAAACACTCAAATAAATTATGTAGGATGCATAATTAAGTATAAATTAAGTTTGTGTGTATATACATGAAGCTAAACCAAAGTATCGATTTAATTTGGAATAAATCGCAATATAATAGTGCCCTTTCACATATTATAATAATGTAAAAACCTGAGTAAATAATAATGCACAGTTACAGTTTTGTAAAGCTATTTAAGCATGACACGTTTTATTTAAAATCCTAGATTGTTATTATTAGAATTGCATGTTTGTGTTTGTGTCAAAAACTCTTTTCCGGCAGCTAGCTCTCTGCAACTCTCACATGGTCACCCACTGAAGCTAAGCAGGGCTGCGCCCAGTCAGTAGCTGGATGGGAGACCACATGGGAAAGCTAGGTTGCTGCCAGAAGGGGTGTTAGTGAGACCAGCAGGGGGCGCTCAACCTGAATTGCATGTTTGTGTTTGTGTCAAAAACACTTTTTCGGCAGCTAGTTCTCTGCAACTCTCACATGGTCGCCCACTGAAGCTAAGCAGGTCAGTACTTGGATGGGAGACCACATGGGAAAGCTAGGTTGCTGCCGGAAGTGGTGTTAGTGAGGCCAGCAGGGGGCGCTCAACCTGCGGTCTGTGTCGGTCCTAACGCCCCAGTATATTGAAGGGGACTCTATACTGCTCAGTGAATGTCATCTTTCTGATGAGACGTTAAACCCAGGTCCTGACTCTCTGTGGTCATTAAAAATCCCAGGATGTCCTTCGAAAAAGAGTAGGGGTTTAACCCTGGCATCCTGGCCGAATTTGCCCACTGGCCTCTGTCCATCATGGCCTCCTAACCATCCCCATATCATAATTGGCTTCATCACTCTGTCTCCTCTCCACCAATCAGCTGGTGTGTGGTGTGGCGCAATATGGCTGCCGTCGCGTCATCCAGGTGGATGCTGCACACTGGTGAAGATTCCCCCCAAAAAAGTGTAAAGCGCTTTGAGTGTCCAGAAAAGCGCGATATAAATGTAAGGAATTATTATTATTACTTTTCAACTCTGAAATCTGGACTTTACTAGAACTTCTTTGTTAAGCTGCTTTGACACAATCTACATTGTAAAAGCGCTATATAAATAAACATGAATAGAAAAGAATAGCTCATTTTCTCTATCTGAATCATAAAATGTCTACAGAAATGTCTATATAACTTTACATTAATTTATAACCAGTTCCATGTTAGTAATACTGCTGTTTTGTCTTTAAATATATATAACATAACATATTTTTTTGTTATGTTATATATATTTAAGCCGGCAGCGAAAGCTAGGTTGCTGCCGGAAGTGGTGTTAGTGAGGCCAGGTCGCTCAACCTGCGGTCTGTGTGGGTCCTAACGCCCCAGTATAGTGAAGGGGACTCTATACTGCTCAGTGAGCGCCGTCTTTCGGATGAGACGTTAAACCGGGGTTCTGACTCTCTGTGGTCATTAAAAACCCCAGGATGTCATTCGAAAAAGAGTAGGGGTTTAACCCCGGCATCCTGGCCAAAATCTGTCCATCATGGCCTCCTAACCATCCCTCTGTCTCTGTGCGGTCTGGCGCAATATGGCTGCCGTCGCGTCATGCAGGTGGATGCTGCACACTGGTGGTGGATGAGGAGATTCCCCCCATTGTGTAAAGCGCTATATAAATGTAAGAAATTATTATTATTATTATATTTTATTGAACAGAACTTGGGCGTCACGGTGGCGCAGTGGGTAGCACGTTCGCCTCACAGCAAGAAGGTCGCTGGTTCGAGCCTCGGCTGGGTCAGTTGGCGTTTCTGTGTGGAGTTTGCATGTTCTCCCCGTGTTCGTGTGGGTTTCCTCCAGGTGCTCCGGTTTCCCCCACAAGTCCAAAAACATGTGGTATAGGTAAATTGGGTAGGCTAAATTGTCCGTAGTGTATGTGTGTGAATGAGTGTGTGTGGATGTTTCCCAGTGATGGGTTGCAGCTGGAAGGGCATCCGCTGCGTAAAACATATGCTGGATAAGTTGGCGGTTCATTCTGCTGTGGCGACCCCAGATTAATAAAGGGACTAAGCCGAAAAGAAAATGAATGAATGAATGAACAGAACTTGGCACATTCTCCTCTTCTTCAAGTGAATAACATAAATATAGAAATTTTCATACGTTTGGATAATTAGTGGGTTTACCCATACCATAAACATGTTCAGCCACAACATCTTTAGAGCATATGTTTAGAATTTGAACTTTTCTTATACAACTGAGACACTGACTGTCATTCATCACGTTTCTGCTCTTCACAGATGTTAATGACCATCAGTAGATTTACTTAAATCCAAACAGATAAACAGTGTCACATCAAAACTTTAATAAACTACCACTCAGTCAGATGAAAAATAGGCTACACATTACTATTGTGAAGGATTAAAACTTCTTAAATAAAAAATGGATAAAAACAATATAGCGTAAACTAATTTTAACACGTTTATACACAAACTATATTTTTATTTAAGGTATTAGAGCTGAAGTTCAATTCAACTGCAGTTTTTGCTGTTTACTCGATTTACTACAATAAACAAGTCTGACAAATTAGTCTAGATTTGTGACGTGAACCCTGAATGAATAAATAGTTTTATATTAAGTTTGTACACCACGTCTTTTGGTCTGCTTTCAATATTTAGGCTAACAAAGATAGCTGGATATAAAAATAAGTTAAGCTAAACATGCTAACGCGCCTTTTTTGTAAACACGCTAATATAGGCTCACAGGCTATTATTTGGGTAAAAAGAGAATAAACATATTTAATACGCCGCTTTATTATGATCACATGGTATATCAGATATATTTGAACTTACCATTAAACGAGCAACCGATTAAACGGTGTGTAAAGGTTTAAAATCTCGAAATGGCTGTTTATTTCCTTCTTTCACTTTCGGTTCTACCTGCTGAAGGTGCGTCTTTTCTTTACCTCCACTAACAGAAACAGAAACTCCCTCTAGTGGCGCAGAGCGTCATTACAGGCATCAATGGCACTGCAGTGCTCATACATAAATACTTAGATAAAAAAAAGTGAAGGTACTAATAGATTACTTTGTTTCCCCAACGCTATATATACATATACAATTGAGGGGAAAATTATTAGCCCTCATGCGCAATATTTATTCTTTTTAAAATAATTCCCACGCCATATTTAACGGAGCAAGGGGATATTTACAGTATTTCTAATATATTTTCTTTTGGGAAAGTCTTATTTGTTTTATTTTATTTATTTTTAAAAAGCATTTTTTATTATTATAAATATTATTATTAAGCAATATTAGTTTTGGATTGTCTCCAAAACAAACCACTGTTATACAATGACTTTCCTAATTACCCTAACTTTACCCTAATTAACCTAGTTAAGCCTTTAAATGTCACTTTAAGCTGAATACTAGTGTCTTGAAGAATATCTAGTCAAATATTATGTGCTGTCATCATGGCAAAGAGAAAAGAAATCAGTTATTAGAAATTAGTTATCAAAACTATTATGATTAGAAATGTGTTGAAGAAATCTTCTCTCCGTTAAACGAAATGGGGAAATATATATACATATATATAAACAGAAAATGTCTTTTTCTACTTATTAGCCTTTGAGAGGTTGCTATTATCTGACTTATTATCATATTGTGCTTTGTTTTTATGCATCTCTCTGTTATTCTTATTTTGTTCTTATTTTTTAAAGCACTTTGGTCTTCATGTGTAGTTGTAAAGTGAATGAATTAGCATAAAACATACAGATTTTACATACAGTACAGTCTGAGCATGATTTGTTTTATAATTCCTGTATTTGAGCATGATTGTTGCCAGATATTTTTGTGCACTGTCAGGGTTTATATGATATTGTCTCTTCTAAAGAGAGACGCACTGGATTGCAGGAGTTATCAAAATATACAGATTTATTATTATACACTCACTGGAGACACTGGAACATCGACATACATGAATCAAGGGCTGATAACAATTCAATACCGGACGCAGGACTGAACAATACACAGGAGTATGGCGGGAAAACAGAACAAAGGAATCACATGACACAACAGAAGCACATGGAACCACAGCACGTGACACAACAGAGACAAGAGACTGTGACAGATATCCTTTATTTACCCTTTAATTTTTAAAACACACCTGAACAATTTACCCCTTCCCCTTCCACGCAGACTCATAATCACTGACATTGCTCTTTATTATGTTCTTGGTTATCAGTTACTCATATCTGCAGTAAAGAACAGTGTATTTACTCATTTCAGTATTTATTCACCAATGGTAAATTGACAAAACAACACAATGATTAGGCTTACAGAACACTTTACTCAATATATATATTTTTGCAATGCAACTATCAACTTTGCCTTGATGATATATTTATTTGTCTGTACATTTTAAGCAATTTTTAAAGCATTAGGAAAGCTAAATAATAATAATAATAATAAAGAAAAAAACTGCTGCAATACTACTGCGAAAATCAGAAACATTTTTAGAAATACATTTTGTGATATAACACATGGTTTTAACTGCTCCAGTTTTATTAGCTGGGCTTAAAACTAACATTATGCCGCACATGCCAATGGCCACTGATTTGGTCTGTAAAAATGTACCATATGGATATTTTTACATGCCATTAAACTGTATGTGCATTAACTCACTTCTTCTACTTTGATATGCTTGGCACATTGTTGTTCATGTTCTATTGTCAAACGTATATTGAAAGACATTACTGATTTGGAGTTGAGGCAGATTATTTGGGTAAAGAGAGTAAATATTATTATTTGTTTATTTGTCTTTATTTTAAAAGTATTATTATTACTCGAAACACTGTTTTTAAGAGCTGCACACATCAAAATGGCAACCCAGGCTCATTCTGATTACGTACCCCTATATACATTTTTGGAGAGCGCCAAATCCATCCCAGGAGCTACGTTTTTTGCAGTTTCTGTATTTGCGAATCCACCAGAGGGCGCTGTGTACGCTTTTTCAGATTTAAAATTTCTCTTGCGAGTGCCATTCACGCCTGCTGTTCTCACATAGATCCACCAGTGGCTGCTGTTGACTGACTGACTGACCAAGTGACTGATCCCCCCATCCTCCTCCTTCCTTAAACCCAACCGATATTGTTTTTAAAAGCACCGATTGACCTGCCCACCCACTTCCATAAACCCAACCGACAGTGTTTTCAAAAGCAATCCAGAAAAAGAAAAGCCCTCACCTGATTTTTACCACGTTTTCAGATTTTACCACATTCTCACCGTTATTTACTTGTTTATGTTATTTTTTGGCTTCTGTTTTTGTCTTACCCGCTTTCTGGAACCGTTTTTCACCAGTTGAGCTACCGTACAAACTGGTAACAGCGGGAAAGCCGTCCATACGGAGGTAAGCGGTCAGCTGGTAACCGAGAAAAGGAACGGCGTCATAACGCCCCGTAGGGTTCATTTAAAAAATGAAATGCAGCCATACCTACCTCTGACTACATAATTCGCCATCTCCAGAAACGTATATAGGGCTATGTTTTCACAATGAGCCTATGTTGCAACCAAAATGTAACAGTGCTGTGCGTCACTTTGCATATATTTGTAATTACGAAGGAATCTGTGCCATTTGAGCATTGCACTCAGAATTAATAATAATTAAAAATACTTGTAACTAACCCAACATGGCAATTTGGTGCTTAGCAAGTGTTAATTTTAGGCCCTGTTTATTAGCATCTATACAACACCCAAACAAACAATTCTGGAGCTGCTATTGGACTGCGATTTCACGAGAAAATAAGGTTGACAACAGCAGCAGAAACACAGAAGCCGTTCTCAGCATCTGATATCCATCATTCCTGGTGTCAGAAACAGCACAGATTTTGTCCCCTTGCCGTGCAACCACCTGGACCTTTGATAATTCAGTTTTTTTACCAATACATTGCTTCATACTGCACTTCAAGTCAGTAATCACACACTGCATTCATAAATACAACATAAAGAAAATTAGTATAATCATCTCTTTTCTGACATTGTGAAACCAATTTGCATTACAAACTTTTACCTCATCAAATCCCTCCTCCACCTGTGTACATTTTTCTTTGATCTGAACTCTGGGTTGATCAACAGCCTTCTTCAGATCATAGCCAAAGATCAGGTAGTTTAGGATCACCTGGGATGAAAGAAATGGATAAAAGACACACACACACACACACACAAATTAATCAAATGCTCAGAATAATGAAAAAAAATGTCACTATACTGATATTATGTGGTGATGTAGGCATGCTGTGTAAAGTTGAGTAATGCTTAGTTGAAATCTGTTGATATATTTCTATCACCTGAGCAACAGCTGTGGTGATATTCGTCCCTCCTGCTCCTCCAACCACCATTCTCACTTTTTGGCTGTCTTTTTCAAACATTATTGTGGGACACATTGATGAAAGGGGCCTTTTACCTGGTCAAAAAACAAGTAACTCATACTGCAATATTGTAACTCAAATAAAGTACTCAAATGCAATTCTTTTTTTCACCTGGTTCAATTTTGTTAGGTTCACTTTTCATCTCAGGGTCATTGAAATCTGACATCTGGTCATTAAATATAATGCCTGAGTCTGACATCACACAAGAACCAAAACTGTGAGAACACACACACGCACACACACACGCACACGCACACGCGCACGCGCACACGCACACACACACACACACACACACACACACACACACAATTAAAAAGAACCACAAAGGAACAATGCTTCATTAAACAAAAACAAAAAGTACATTACCATGGTTCTAACGTCAACTCTACTTCAAAATATGATCTATAATCTTTAATGGAAATGCTCCATTTTCTAAAGCAGACCTGAAATCATTTGATTTTGGTAGCAGATATCAAATCTACTGACTGTTCTTGCTGAGATGTTTTTGATTCTGAACTGCTGCTGACTCTTTAGCTTGTTGAAAATCAGAAGAGGAACAGTGTTAACATAGCTGCCCAGCAATTAATAATTCTGCATAACAACTTGCAACATGTTTTACATTATTAGTGTCAGATGGCAAAGCGCTTACTTGTGTATTAACGTTCCCCCACTGAAAGACATAGCCTTTTATGTATAGCCTTTTTCATGTGTGAATAATGGCCACCTCAATTACCTGTTTGTTCATGTTTGTTAATTAACATTTTGTTTTTAGCTAAATGTAACCAACATGCACTCATGACCTGTTAATGTGTATGTCATCACTTTTCTTGGAGGGGCACATAATCTAGGGGTGCACGATTTGGAGAAAAAAAATCTAATTGCGATTTATCTGATCATAATTGCGGTTTGCTATTTAAAATGTGATTTACTACTGTGGAGAGGTGAGCATGATCGAACTCCCAATGAGGGGGGAGAGCATGCTCAGAGCCCGGCGGCTGGTCAGCGGGCTAATCAGAAATAATAAATAACACCTGTTTATTTTAGTGATTGGACCGGAGAGACACCCTTCTTAAGGAGAAGAGAAGGAGCAGCCGAGGAAGGAGAGAGCAGACACACACACAGCTACACGTGTGGGTGTCCATTATTTAAAATAATAAAAATATTTACTTACCTGAATCGCCGACCCTGTCTTCTTCTTCCCACAACTTCAACGAACAATATTACAACTACCATTTCATAAAAGAGCTACAGGTTTGATATGCTGGTTTTAACAGAGCCAAAGAAAGGCCACGCAATGCTCCAATGCCAACTTTTAGACTCCTGCAGTGCTCTTCTAGCTGGACCCTCTAACCTCTACAGATGATCCAGAATGCTGCAGCTTGTCTGGTCTTCAATGAGAGCCCATGTAACACCTCCCTTTATCTCTCTGCATTGGTTACCGGTCGAAGCTCGGATCAAGTTCAAATCATTGATGCTTGCTTACAGGACAGCCACTGGCATGGCAGAATCTTACCTCCACCTTCTTCAAAAGGTCTACACCCCCTTCCAGCATCCTCCGGTCAGGGAGTGAGCATCGCCTTGTGGTACCCTCACAGAGAGGCTATAAGTCACTTTTCAAAACCTTTACATTCTCTGTTCCTTGCTGGTGGAATGATCTTCCCATTCCCACACAAACTGCAGATTCACTGGTATCATTCAAACCACAACTAAAAACTCATCTCTTCCAAGACCATCTGAACCCCAGTGAACAAAACCAGGACCCCTCTTCTCACCTCTTTTTAAACTGTTCATTTTGATGCAGACAGAACACTTTTCTATTGTTTTTTCAATGTAAACATGCACTAGACAGATGTGCATAAATGTTACACTTAAACACAGGAGTGCATGAGTAGTTAAGAATGAATTAATGATAATGTGCCCCTCTGAGTAAAGTCATGACATAAAGATATGTTAACAGGTCATGAGTTAGGGTTGGTTGCATTCAGCTTAAACTAAAGTGTTAATTAATACATTAATTTACAAACATTAACAAACATGTACTAACAAGTAAATTAAGCTAGGCATTATTCACATATGAACTCGTGACTCATGTTGTAGTTAAGTCATCATTAGTTCACAATGACGTAGCGTCTAATTTACATATTAGTACATCAATATTAAAGTACTGCTATTGTAAAGTGTTACCGTTACAACTAAACGGACAGCTTAAAATCATAAAATCAACATTGAAGCCTGTTTTAAGGTTTTGGGTGTAAATATTTTAAACTCAGAGTTTCAGATAACGTACTAGTTATTAATGCTGCTAGTCACGGCCACTGCACTGCCGTCTTCAGTGAGGACAGACAGGTGAGATGTGCCCCTGTCCTTCCCTTCACTGTAGCAGGTTGGTTTGATGCCATCATTAATCATTCTCCTGATGAGGTCTGCAAAGCTGTCTGAAGTCATGTTTTGGACAAACTGTGAAACAAAAACGAGCAAAATATGTAAATATAGGAGCAGTGAAATCTTTGAGAAAAGGAAAGCCTGCTGGACCTCTGTGCATTATCCTGTAAGATCAAATCTGGCCAGAAATAGGAAAATGGAGAAATTGTATAATTGAGATGTATTTCATACAATGAATAATGAAATGCCCAACACAATAAATGTATAAATTTAAACTATAATTTTAAATGTTGGCACTTTAGACAAAAAGGGCAGGGGCTTGAGCACTATTCAGGTTAAACTATTTATTACTATTCCTATTAACTATTTAGGTGCTTTTTAAAATCAACTTGTAATGAATGTTATTTTACTTCTATTTTAATGAATTCTATGTAGTAAAGGATGTGCAAACACTGCTAAACATTTAGCTATAAACTCTACTGACTAGCTTTCTTCCCTGTATAGTTTCACATGAGAAATCGTACTCCTTTCCACAAATTGAACTTGTTGTTTCATTTTTAATTTTTCGACTGCAGTTCAGGAGTTTCACTTTCATTCAGCAAGATTTCATTCATGGGACAACCTCGGAGATATTGGATGCAAGTATAAAGTAAGGACTGATAGGAGAAAGTTGTTTCAATAGAATTTGATACCAAATGGCGAAAAAAGAAAAGAAAACTTTTGCATTTCCCAGACAGCATTACAGTTATTTGGTGAGGATGGTCAGGAGTTCACTGTGTGTGTGCAATTGGATATGTGTGTGTCTGTGGTATTTTACTGACTCGGTAGGTGCAGAGAATAGTGTCAAACGTCCTTGTGTGTGTGGACTATCCTGTCGCAAAATGACCTACATGACGGTAATAGTTTGATTACAGTGTTTACATGTCTGTACTGCAACTCAATAATGCAACTAAAATAAGAATACTCCACATGTCTTAATTTGATTTCTGTTTACGATGATTATGACTTTCAGCAGGCGTCACGGTGGCGCAGTGGGTAGTACGTTCGCCTCACAGCAAGAAGGTCGCTGGTTCGAGCCTCGGCTGGGTCAGTTGGCGTTTCTGTGTGGAGTTTGCATGTTCTCCCCGTGTTCGCGTGTGTTTCCTCCGGGTGCTCCGGTTTCCCCCACAAGTCCAAAAAACATGTGGTATAGGTAAATTGGGTAGGCTAAATTGTCCGTAGTGTATGTGTGTGAATGAGTGTGTGTGGATGTATCCCAGTGATGGGTTGCAGCTGGAAGGGCATCCGCTGCGTAAAACATATGCTGGATAAGTTGGCGGTTCATTCCGCTGTGGCGACCCCGGATTAATAAAGGGACTAAGCCGAAAAGAAAATGAATGAATGAATGAATGACTTTCAGCATATCTGAAGTGCTATTCCACTATTCCATCGAGTGGAAACATCCATGATTAATTTGTGTGGCAACAGTTGTAGCAGCCTCTGCTTGGACACGAATAACGCGGCAGCCATTGAACTCCAGTGAAAAAATCTTAACAGGCCACGCAACCGAGTGACACGTGCAACACCGAGGCCAGCCTGGGTTGCCAGGTTTATCAAGTGTGCAAAGCACTTGATGTGCAGCTCCAATCCAATCCTGCCTCTTACTAACACTCAACACTAATTTCAACCTCACGCTCCATCATGCTAACATCACAACTGACTATTAGAGTGCTCAGATGTGGGTAGCCATATTTTGAAATTGTTTCCTGTAAAGTTTTTGATTTATTTCTGATTATTATAAACTTGTCATTATTTGCTGTTTTTTTCCACCACAATTAGGCAACATGAATAAGTCAAGGCTCTTATCTCTTTCTTGCTCCATGCATGCATACAGAAGATATGCACCAAAACCATAACTAACAACTAGAGTTGGTGAGATCGGTTCCATAACCCACATAATATATAATATAATATAATATAATATAATATAATATAATATAATATAATATAATGTAATATAATAAAAACTCTTGACACTGTTTTATTATTCCAAACCAACAGTTATAGGAATCTTTGAGGAATTTCAAAATTGGTCTCAAATGACTAAATTGTGGCTAAAATCCCACAGTGCAAGCCGGGCTTTAAAAACACAGGGGAACAGGTTGGTTGATTGAATGAATCAAAATGTATGATCATAGAAACAAACTATGGAAAACAATAGAAACTGTGTCAAACAAAACTGGTCAAGAGAAAACAATATAGACAGATAAAACAATATGTTATATTCTGGTATAACAATGAACCCAGAATGTGAGTATTGAGTCAACAATAAGCTGATTTGACTCAATTTGATGTCTCTGACAGATCTTGTCGATCTTGTGTGTCATCGTTTGTATCACCTTTTGTTCATATAAAAAAATAACAATCAGAGAAAGACAGGAAAACATGTTTGGCCAAGAACTCAAACTGTATTATACTGTAGGTAACATAACACTGTTTCTGTTGAAATATCAGAGTCTGGTGGAAAAGTGATTAAAGGGATCAAACTATCTCCTTTAATCTCACAATGACTTGGTACTGTAGCTATTATAGCAGTCCAAGGATCCATGAGTAGAGTTGAACTCACCTTAGCGATGTCTACATAAAGTGGGTCTGACAGATTTTTTTTCTGGGCATCAGCAAAGCGGAAAGTCTCTATCATGCGATGATAGGTCAAAGTCTTATTCTTTGTTGTTGACACACTTTTGTTTGAGAGGTTGAAACCGTGAGAATCTGAAATCAAATATTTTATTAAATTAAATGTTTTAGTTTAATTTTTTTATTTTATTTTTTATGTTTTGCACTTAGCAAAGCCACATACCTTTAATGTAGATACCAGAAAACAGTTTAAACATACTGTATCAGTGTGCATTTTATGTCACATTTAAAAGTGATCACATTGGTAAACCAAACAATTTAGCAGATTTAATCCGAATTTTGTTTTGTTTTGTTTTTTGTTACTCCCCAACCCTGGTGACTATCACTTGTGTGTGACCAGATAAAATGAGGTTGTCACTTCTGTAAATCCCTGAAAATGTGTTTGAATGCAACCACATTAAGGACTCAAATACATGATGACAACCGAGTTCAGTTGCTGTATGAGCAGCCCAAACACGTTCAAACACACAAACACAAACTCATAGTTGGAGGGCAGAGAAGCCAAAAATGTACCTCAAGTCCAAATAAAACTACTTAAAAATGATCAAGTAACAGTAAAAATAATAACATTAATCATTGCTGGCGAGAAGACTGCTCAAGTAAAAAGTTACTTCTGATCTAATTGATTCTAAATGAAGGAAAATTCCATAAAGTCACACTTCTCCTTGATAGTCTATATGCTCTTGTTTATAGGATGTAGAACCCAGGTTAAAGATAAAGCTGACCGAGTTAAAAAATAATTAATAAAGTAGAGGCATTTTCATTTTGGATTTTTCATTTATTTTTAGTAACAATTTAAAAGAAAAAGAAAAAAAACATGACTGGTAGAATCAAACATTTTCTAAAACAATTGCTTTATAGCGTATTTGTTTTCGCTGGAGGAATTCAACATGCAGTGAACGCAGGAAAAAACTTTCCAAACCAATTGACCCCCCCATGACATTTTTCTTGTAACGGTATTTATGTAAAGAACTGCACAGATGCACATATTACAACAATCTATCAATAAATACACAGCCTGTCCTGTTTCTGTTTCACAGGAACAAAAGAATGCAAGAACGCAGTTTGAATGTATTAAAAGTACAGTTAAATATAAATATATATATAAAAAAAATGAAGTAAAGTATTAGTAAAGTAAGGCTTTAAAATACTCTAAAAGAACATATTTTTAATACTCATAAAAATGTAATGAAGTAAATGTAACTTGCTAACCTGCTGTACCCTTGCCTAGGAGTACTTTGAGTATCAGAGCGAGCACAGGTCCACCAAATGGAGCACTAGGAGCGTAAAATGTGTAATTCCCCACTGTAAAGTTCGATGCATCCTCTGTCAACACTGCCGTATAATTCTTTAAGTCCTCATGTGTGATATTTCCTCCTGTGTTTTCAGAAACAAACTGTCAGAAAGATTTGCATACTTAAGGTCAGCAAAATCTCAAATATGTTATAAGATTTAAGCATGAAATAACTTTTATTTCTGATGGTATGCACTATGTCATCAGTCAGTGACCCATTGTAAAAGGCTTTTGCTCCTTCTTCTGCTATTGTCCTGTAGGTTTCAGCTAGTTTGGGAAATCTTATAGTATCGTTTTCCTTCAAGAGGGTATTGTTTGAGTCGCAAAACACTTCACTGAAAAAAAAAGACAAAAGCAGAATCAAGATGATGTTATAATGCAGACATGATTTGCACATAGTGTTATATCAGAGCCAAAGACTTTTGGCCATTTGTTATGTCTTTCTGTGCTATCTGCCATTCTCTCTATGTTTGCGTGGTACATCAATATTCTCACCACAATGAGGTAAAGTTACAATATTCTTCTTATTCCCCATTGATTGCTCTGGCCAGGGCTTTGCTAATGTTAAATCCCTCTGATGCCAGCTTTATACTGGGCTGAAACAGTTCTTTCCATGGTAGTTTACCGTGTCTTTTGTGTGCCATTTCATAACCACGCAGTTCTCCTGGTACAGCTATGAACAACCCTGCCATTCAGGACAAAACAAGGGGAAGCGATATTCAGTTTGCTGTTTACATATATTCATCAACAGTGTCTGTGTGGACTAATGTGCTTAATAAATCTGTGTTGTAAAGCTGTAATCATTTATAATGGTTTATACCTGGAATCTCTTTTTTGGTAACATTGAAAAACATGTTCTCTGAAGCATTCTTTGGGGCCGTTTCTCGAGCATTAATTATCTCCACTGTTCCTGTGGATGAAGACATTAAACTTTTTCACTTTCATTTCATTTTCATTTAACACATTTAAAGTGAGGTCATTTAGGTCATCATCATTACTGGATCAGCATCTTTTGTAAGTCCTCTATGAGTATTTCTGTCCACGCAGCTTAGTATTACATTAACCCAGGTTATACATAACCTACCTGTAACATCAATAAAATGAAAGATTGCTAATATACAATGTGCATTGTATAGGGTTGCCATGAACACTTAACACACAGCTTAAACGTAATGTATATAATTTTGATAATTAAAACAAAAGCTGCTGGCTGTTCACCAGCATGGATCACACCACACTCTGAGGCAGTTTCTATTGTAGGGATGGAGGAATAGGGATAGTAAGAGTAACAGTGTGATGAAAAGGAATGGGAGTAAGAGAATAAGAAATGAGTAGGTAGGTTGATTGGACGTCCTACGATGATGCCCAGAGACTTAGAGGGCGGGGGTACTGTCTCTGTAATGTTTTGGTAGTGATTAGGACAACAACAACTGTGCCACTATTTTACAAACAAATCCAGCATTTTGCAAACAAACACATCTGCTTTGTAAAGAATCACTCGACTCGCAAACAAACAGAAATCACTTTGCAAAAACAAATGTCAGTTTGAGCAAAACCCAGTGCTTTAAACAAATAAGCGCATTGTGTTTTACAAATTTAAATTATATTTCATAGATAAATACAATCCATTTGCATGTAACTGCATGTAGCCCTCATCCAAATGCTTGTTGCTGGAATCTTGTTGCATGTTGTTAAAACACATGTGTTAACTAGGCCATTACTATTGGTAACAATGGTATACAGAGTCCTAATTCACAATAAATTAACACTGAAATGTGATTTATGATTACAAATTATCCAGAGAAATGGAGGTGATATTCATATTCACTTTTAATCAAAGGTGTTGCTCCTTCTGAAAAAGTTGCTCGTTTACTCCCAAGTCACACCTGAACTGTGAGATCAGCTTGTTCAAGACCACACTTTATAAAATAGCTGTAAATGAGCAGCTTTCCATATTTTGTTATTGATGTTTTTATTTTCCCCGTTTATTTCTGCTTCTGAATTGCATTATGGGATCTTGATCATTTTTCTAACAATTTTGAATCTTGAAAAGTGTGAAAAAGTGTCATTTTTGCACATGTGTAATAGTCTGCAGTGCTATATTGTCTGTGTTGGTGTTGTATATTACACTACAAACACCTTGTAATAAACTGCAGCACATTTACTGCTATTTTACTGACTTATTTCTCTAGATATTACTTATTATACATTACATTATTTCAAACGACTAAAATGTCAATAAACGTCTGTCACTTTGTTAAACTGTAGAGTTCATCAATAGTGGACAGAGCAGAGATCAACATCCCATAATGCAATTCAAAAACAGTTTCTCTGTTTTGTGCACTATTAATGGCTTTTTCTTTAAAGGTATAATCTGGCAACAAACTCTTCATACTGTATGAAGTGTATATACTGCATAATGTGCTTTATAAACATGTGCATTAATAGGGTGTTAAGGTTATTTTTCTTCAAGCTAAAACAAGAATTGATGCCAGTTTAGTGGAAGTCTGGTTAAGTCTTCCTACCGTTTAGAGCATTGTATATGGTGAACACCACTCCTCCACCGATACCCATACTGTGTGGGTTAATCACACTCACACACAGCAGAGCAGCGATAGCAGCATCCACTGCTGAACCGTTACGGTTCAGGATGTCCCTGCAAATATAGAAGAGTGATTGAAAACAACCGGGCCTTTTGCACAGGTCAGTTATAAACAAAGGGTTGGAAGAGTAGGCTATCCAAAAAAAAAAAAAAAAAAAATTTATAACCAAACAAATGATGCACATTTTTCAGCTTTGTAACACACAAACACCTGTTATACCCCAAAATAGTGATCAATAAAGAGCTTTCAAATCCATTTGTTTTGTCATTGTCCTTATTTCATAGTGACATTTGACCTTGGTGTAAATCATAATGTTTCATCTACAGCTAACCCAGACTATGAGGTGAATTATAACATTTCACTTTTCCTGTTTAAAACTAAACTGTGCATTTTCAGTTTGTGCAGCAACGATAAGATCTATGGCATTTAATAGCAGACATTTGTAACTAGTTTGAACACATTTTGAACACAATGACTTAAAAGATCTTGAAGATATAGACAGAAATGTAAAACATTTTACAATTACCAGATTACGAACCACACAAATAGTCACGAACCACATTTGACACCATACAGAAACTAAATATTTTAAACAATTTCTTGAATCAAAGGTGGAAAATTT
Source organism: Danio jaintianensis (assembly GCA_903798115.1). NCBI lineage: Eukaryota > Metazoa > Chordata > Actinopteri > Cypriniformes > Danionidae > Danio > Danio jaintianensis. The sequence continues at coordinate 572,872 of CAIGQV010016757.1, forward strand.
ACAAAATTGAAAAATAAAACTTTAGTCATGTATCATCTTAAAGACGGTGCTGCAGCAATCTCAGCACCCATAGTTCCTATGGCTATGTTACAGCCAACTCTGATTATAAGAACTAAGTTATGAAAATTTGCCTCAAGACCAGTTGCCCGAGAGAACTGACTCCATCTTAGTACATTTTCCTGGTTGCATTTGCACCAGCATTAGGAACTCAACAGTTCTAAAAACATTGAAAATAAAGCCCCTGAATATGCATGAGTCTAGGGTTGCAGAAGCATCACTGCTCACATAATAAATCCCATTTGAAAACATGAATGCAGAGGCTCTCTAGAATCATACCTTCCAATCTCTGAGCAAGTGTCTGAATCTGCTGCCACTGCTGCTTTAGCGTTGCAGTTTCCAGTGACTGTCACATTGGGTGTAGTGACTGTCAAATTGGGTGTAATGGGTGTCACAGTGGGCGTAGTGGGTGTCGCAATGGGTATAGAGCGTGGAGTGTGTGTCACAGTAGATCTTTGAGTTGGTGTGAAAAACAAAACCATTGCAACCAAAAAAGCAATGAATATATACCTGAAAGAAGAACACCAGAGTTTGAGATGTTTTTATGTGTAATGTAATTTGATAATTATTTATTAAACAAACAAAATTCAAATGTTCTTTGGTAAATATGTCATATGATCATGTTATCATGGATAATAAATCCTCTATGTGTGTTTTTTTGTATATTCTTCATTACCTCTGTGGTTTGCTTCTTATTAGCTCATAAATGAAACTACCGGTGAAAGAACAGCCAATGACCACCAGCTCAAATAACCTGTAAAACACTTTTATTTATTAATAATATTTATAATTATAGAACATCAACACTGTATCCAGGGTTCTGTAATCTAGGTTCTGTAGTTTCCAACTAGCAGCGAAACATTTCTCAGATCACTGGCATTCTGTCCTCTTGGGGTTATAAACAAATGTTCTTCTGCTAACTTTAATTTAATATTTGTTCAAAGTTATGTGGTATTTAATGATGTTCTCAAGTTGTTAGCAAAAGAAAAAGAAGTTACATTAAAAGTAAAAGTAAAATGTAAACTTTTTTTGTTGTTTTTATGAAAGATCACATTCAGAACAACATTCTTGGAGAATACTTCACTTGTACACTGGAATGTGAACTTTGGCGAATGTTCTGAAAAGATTATCTCAAAATCTCAAAAAAAAACCAAAACATTTCCAGCCCTTTACTAATGTTCTCAAATAATTTTTGCTTCTGTTGTAACAATCTTAGATGTCCTGTAGTAGTAGTAGTTGTTGCTGTTCTTCTTCTTCTTCTTATTATTATTAATAATAATAATCTTAGTTAAAACTTGTTTTTTTTTTATCTTTGACCTTAATCATCTGAAGTTACACACTCTTAGAAACAAAGATACAAAAGCTGTCACAGGGGCCGTGTCTTCTCAAAATATATAACTGTAATTTTTAGGTAATATATACACTTTAGGGTACTTTGTATTGTATTAATATGTACCCTTAAAGGGACAGTTCACCCCAAAAATTTTCATTTACTCACTCTTTAATCCCCCTCAAGTCATTATAACATGCTTGAGTTTCTTTATTCTGTTGAATACTAAAGAATATACTTTGAAGAAAGCTACAAAGAATTGACTTCTTTATTGTTTGTTTGTTTGTTTGTTTGTTTTCTTCTATGGAGGAAATAAGTCAATGATTACAGGTTTTTAATCTTTCTTCAAAGTATCTTCTTTCAACAAAAGAAAGAAACTTCAACAGGTTGAGAGAGAGTAAATAGTGAGTACATTTTCATTTTTGGGTGAACTGTCCCTTTGTTAAAAACTGTACAGTGCCTTTTGAAAGGCTACCTCCCCAGTGACAGCTTGTGTACATTTATTTCTGAGAGACACACAGCTGGATGAAGATTCAGAAATAGAGATCCATGTGTGGACTGCAGTATCAGATGAATTCACAAATTATTTATTTCGAAACAACACACAAACTACTTTCGTTTTAGGTCACAGTGGTACAGAAATAGTTGACTGGCACAATATTTATTTGTTTAACATTCAAAACATCACTGTGAAACTCTATACATTTAATTTTCTTATATTGGATAGACAGACAGATAGATAGTTACCTTCTAAAGTAATCCAAGGGACCCGATAAATTCACATAAGGCTTAAATTCCTCATATCCAAACCTGCTACTCATGTTTATAGGCAAGACTGGACTGGGCTTATAGAATCTGTCAGAAACAAAATGTTAATGGTAAATGTTTAAACTAAAGAACAACATATTGGGTGTCATTTCTTACACACAAAACAAAAAATCCTATTTTAAACACATAAAAGTGAACTCTCTGCTTTATTTCTGATTGTAAAGGAGAACTATCCATAAACAACAGAGATGCAACACCCCCCCCAAAAAATGTCATATTATATTATTAATGTGGAAATGCAGATGGCTACTAAAAAAAACAAGACATTAAGATTACCTAAAATTTAGGATTTGTTGGATCATTAGATACTGCATTAAGTACCTTTGAAACATTTAACTGTCCTGAACTGACCCAGCTCATTGTGCTAAAAAACTGTGTAATTAACAACATTTAAATGTTGCATTATTTTTTAAATGTACACCTGTTAATAAGCAAGTGACAAACAATTGTCTCAAACTTACCAGTGTTTTTATAGTCCAAGAGATCTTGTAAGCAAAGCTGAAACTTAGATTAAGAAAAAAAAACAAGACAATGATTAGACTTCTGTGATTCTCCAGAGGCGAATCTGTTTTTGTAAGAGATAGTTGTCAGATAAAGACAAACTGCCCAAGCCTGTTGCTACTGTCTGATCTGATCTGATCTGAACTAAGGTCATACAATGGAAATTTTACAAATAGTTTCATCTTCAGCTTTGCACAAAACCTTAAACAGAGATCAAAGTAGGGGATGTTAAGATCATTTAAAATAACACTAAACAATCTACTCAGTGTTTACATGGGATTGTGGGAATGAAAATTATCATATGTATTTGTTTATATGGCAAAACATGTCTTTTTCACCAAGAAGGTCCATACTGACTCCAAAGACAGACACTGATAAGATCAGGGCCTGGTGTGTGGACATTGGGGGTTTTACGATGTGGTCACATGTTGATTGGTCAGTTTGTATGTCTCAGCATTTGGGTTTTGGTCACATGGTCAAGAAAGAGACAAAATAGCTGAAACACTTTGCTCTGGCTCTTTTCCTGGTCTGGTCTTTTTCTTGCTCTGCTCTTTTTCCTGCTCTGCTCCTCTCTTGCTCTGGAGGCTATCTTCTCTGACTCTACTGCTATCAGGCTCTCTTTGAGGCCTACTTACTGCTCTTTGTCTCTCTCTCTCCCTCCCTCTGTCTCTCTCTGTCTCTCAGGTAACTTTATTTTACATTTAAGCTGGGTACAATTTATGTCATATGTTTTTATCATTTCATGTTTAATCTTTTATACAGTTATTTTGTAATTAATTCAGTTGTAACCAAAGAGAATTATTGTCATTAAATCAATTCATTTTCAAGTATTTGTGAATTACTTTTGATTTAACATCAACACTTAATTGTTCCATATTGCAATACAATACAACCACATAACAGCAGCACTCTCCCACATTTGTAGCTATTAATACTGCCCTTATTTCCGTTTTTGGTATAAGATTGCAGAAGGATGGTTTGACTAGAAATGTACAGTTTTCACCATCATACTGATAAACTTTTTAGTCATTCGGCAAAACTACAGTTCGAACCGCTGTAGTTATAAAATACCATTCTTACAGGATCCAGCAGTGGCTTTTAAACTGGGCATATTTTCTGTGGTCTGTGATTAGACCATCTCCTTCAGGTAGTCTTGGGTTTACATGACAGCTGTCACACTGTTTTTTGTTTTTTTATACAAATCTAAATGGCCTGTGTAAAAAGCAATGGTGTCCTCATGCTAGGCAATCTAAATCATGAAAAAGCATGCTTGTCAGCTATTTTTTAATAATAATTTTATGATATGTTTTGTAGATTTAAATGAGAATCACTCCCTGTATAAATGAACTGCAACTTTATATCTCACTCTGCTGATTCATATTACGCCATCATAAAATGTAATGTGACTCTAGCTTGTAATTGTGTTTCTTGCTCTTTTAATGTTCAAAATAGTGTCAACATTTCCTTGAAATATAAATAACATGAAAAACAATGACCTGGAAATGTGATGGAAACCTTTTTCCTCTGAAGTGTGTTAAATCTGACACAGAGACACTGAAGATTCAGGATAAATCCCAAATCCAGCATAGAGGGGTTCAGTGAATGTGGTGTTGAATGTGTGTATGAGTGTGAGTGTGTTTGTGTCAGAGACGCTGTAGAAGGACAGAGAGCCGGACGACACGTCCACGTACACTCCTACTCTATTAATACAAGATGAAGGAGCAATAATATCAGCGCTCTCATTATTGTACCAGACTGTGTAATTTGTATCACAGCAGTACAGACTCCAAGAGTTTTTATTGAGTCCAAACCAAGACTCAAGCCCTCCTTTCCTGTCGATCGCTTTATAAGCCAGTCCTATATGACCAGAGCCACTCCATTTCACCTCCCAGTAACAGCGTCCAGTCAGAGTCTCTTTACACAGAACCTGCTCCTGTTGTTCAAATCTGTCTCCATGATCAGGATACGGCTGAGGATCTTTCACATTCCTTACTTCTCTGTTCCCCTCAGACAGTCGGATTTGAACGTGTGCTGTGTTTGAATCCAGTGTGAGAAAACAGGCATCTGAACACAAGAGCATAGACGATGTGATAAGTAAATAAGTATAAGTAAATATCCACAGGTGTGTGTGTGAGAGAGAGAGAGTACTTGCATTTTCTTAGTCCGGGTTTGATCCTAAAATGTCCTCCATGGTCCAAACTATACAGAGACAAAAACATACAAAAAAACCCTCCACTAAATTAATTACAAATCAATGAATTATTAACAAAAATATGCAATAAACATTTGATAAGTTACATTCATTTTCCTTCGGCGTAGTCTCTTTATCAGGGGTCACCACAGCAGAATGGACCGCCAACTTATCCAGCATATGTTTTACACAGCAGATGCCCTTCCAGCCGCAACCCAGTACTGGGAAACACCCATCCACACTCATCCACACTCATACACTACGGCCAACTTAGCTTGTTCAATTCCCCTATAGCGCATGTGTTTGGACTGTGGGGGAAACCGGAGCACCCGGAGGAAACCCACGCCAACACGGGGAGAACATGCAAACTCCACACAGAAACTGACCCAGCCGGGACTCGAACCAGCGACCTTCTTGCTGTGAGGCCACAGTGCTAACCACTGAGCCACCGTGCCGCCGCTTTATAAGTTACAAGACAAGTAGTGCAAAGGTGCAGTAGGTGATTGTCTTTAGAAACATGTTTAGTTGTGCTGGTTGAAAGTCTCTTCACATTCCACTAGTAATGATTAAAGTAAATGATCTAAATGTATTTATATGAATTTTTATATTCTGGGTGAGGCATAAAACTAAAAAATGTTCATCCAATTGAATATTGTCGGGCTGATAATTCTCATAATTCTGATAAGTAGCCCAAACTGTCTGTCAACAAATGTAGATTTATACATCTGCGCATCTCTGTTCACGCAGATCCGCCATTTGCACATGCACATGCGCCGCGCGTTCATGTGCACACGAGACTGTCACAGCGGTAAAAACAAATGCTGAATCAAAACTTTTTCAAATCCTGAATCAATATTGGAGTAAGTTTTGCACGCTGGAGGAAGGACGACACCATGGCTAAAGTATTTCTTTTAGACAGGTAATGTTCTGTGTTGAAACTATTTTAGTCACGCAGAGCTGATGTAGATTGTGTTGTTACAAATGGGTTATATGCACAGAAGTGTTGTTCAGCCACTGAAATCTCCTGGCAAAAAGATTGATGTGACTATTTTCAGTTTCATAAGGTCCTTTTACAGCATCGATAATGTAGAATTTTAGTTAGTTTAACAACAAAACATCAGTAAATATCGCTATTCCACTTAGCCTGCTTTACTGAGGTGAAGTTGGTTTTATATTCACATCACATCGGTTAATTTTTGAACAATGACAGCCTGTGACGCGCTCCCTATATTGTTTACCGCTACTCTGAAATAGCATGCAAGTATGGCTTAGTAATAAGTGTAATTCCTGCACGCCGCCGGCCAATCACTAAGCATACAGTAATGGCTTTAGGACAGCGTGTGAGAGAGTGAGACCAGCGATCCTTGCATGCATGAAATATTGCACATTATGACAAGTTTGTGTTTCAAAGATATTACGCTAACCGGTTAGCATTGTGGCAGATCACCTACTGCACCTTTAAATTTGCTATCCATTTCTATTTTAGCCCATGGTTGTAGTGTGTGGTTTTGTCACTTGTTAAATATTAGCTCTTGTATCCCCCCCCCTGCTTGTTCCCTGGTCCTTGTTTACTTTATTACATCATACTGCACTTAGATCATTTTCTTTGCCTACCATCCTTACTTTGTTATCAGGACTGTTCTCTGCTGTCTAAGTGCTAATTGTAGCATTAAAAAGCTTGGTGAATTAATTACGAATACAAAGAAAATCTAATTAACCAACACCACTTCTGACAGAACCTACAGTAGATTTCCCAGGTGGTCTCCTATCCAGGTACTGAATAGACCTGACCCTGCCTAGCTTCAGTCTTGTCTTGGGCTGTAGAGTTATTTGGCTATGACATAAGATCAATCTTAGAAAACCCCAGCCACACACAGACAGACATGTGAGGCATAACAACCCCACATACTTGAGTTTGTGCAGTGTATAGTGTGGATCCTCCAGTGTGT